>JARUPW010000159.1:442213-515449 GCA_029817735.1 Melastoma sanguineum | reverse complement strand
ACGAGGGACGCTACCTGCAGAAGGCTGCATCGTTGGTGAAGTCTTCTGGGAGAGTGACTCGGGGGCCACGAGGGACTCGGTTGGAAGCTGCAGGAGACGTTGGTGGATAGCACGGCTGGGTGTCGTGTGCCAACGTGCGGTGGGCCGGAGAGAAGGGCAGATACCCCGGGAGCACAGAAGGTGAGGGACTAACCAGCTTCTGTAGTGTAACGTTCTGTGTGTGCAGGAACCTAGGACGGAGGCTGCCGTCTGCTTGCGTGGGGTTGCCGCGTGCTTGCGCAGGGTTTGCTGCGTGCTTGCGTAGGGTATGCTACGTGCTTGTGTGGGGTACGCCACATAGTCGCTATCTCGAGGAGATCGTGCAGGTCGTGTGGATCGCCGGAGGGAAAATCCATCCTTGAACAGGGGTTGCTGTTCGCTTGCGTAGGGTCCGCTACGTGCTCGGGTGGGGTACGCCACGAAGTCGTTGTCCTTGGAAGGATTGCGCATTAGTTACTTTGTTAGTCACACTAACGTGTGCATTGAGTTACTATTAGTGCAGAACCTTCGGGTCTGTACAACCTACTGTAGTGCAGAACCTTCGGGTCTGTGAATCTACTTCAGTGCAGAACCTTACGGTCTGTACTTATCAAGTCACTTCCTACATAGAACCTTCTGGTCTATAGTGGATTGACATTTACAACACAGAACCTTCTGGTCTGTGATCTTTCACTCAGAGTTCTACGGTACAGAACCTTCTGGTCTGTGCTGTGTAACAAGTTCTACGGTACAGAACCTTCTGGTCTGTGCTCTGCCACTCAGACTTCTACAGTGAAGAACTTTCTGATCAGTTCTATTTGCTATCGATTGTGTAATCTGTATTGAGATAAAATTGAGTGGAAACATCCAAGTTTCTGGGTGAAGAGTGGAGTAGGCGATTTGCCGAACCACTATAAAAGTCTTGGTACTTTAAACAAATCGCAATCACAATCCAACGTTCTGTTTTACAGAAACCTATCTCTAAGGTTCTGTGGCACAGAAGCTTTCTTCCGCTGCGGGGTTAATCGAAAAGGAGTTAAATATCCTTAATTGGACTTTAACACTAATTCACCCCCCCTCTTAGTGTAAACAGGAAGAAACAAATTACTTGTATATTTATATAAAACGATATATCAGAGAGAAAGTAACGCGTGATGGTATGTCAAGGTTCATGTGATCATTTATTTGAAATATTTGCATATCTTCAAGCTTATCAAGACTTAATGT
This sequence comes from Melastoma sanguineum, assembly GCA_029817735.1. Lineage (NCBI taxonomy): Eukaryota > Viridiplantae > Streptophyta > Magnoliopsida > Myrtales > Melastomataceae > Melastoma > Melastoma sanguineum. Next base: position 514,204 of record JARUPW010000159.1, on the reverse strand, counting down.
ATTTTGTTCCTCTAGAGTATAAGCTCATGATTGAAAAGCCCCTTCACACACTTACAAGATAGATGCTCGGTCCGCTCTTCCACTTGTTCAACTACGACTTTGCTCTACTCTTTGTGGATGAGTAAGATAGAGGAAGAGCAAGATCAATGCCTTTTCTGTTAGGTGTATAATGAGTACATGTTGCGATTTCTATCTGTGTGGTCTTGTATTATAAATCGATGATGGTGAATTTGATATACATTGAATTTCCATACCTTTTCTTATTATATCATACACACATATGTATATTTATGGTACGTATAGTTTCTATATATAGTATAAACCACTTCATCGCCATAACATTTGATCACAAATTTAGATTTGAACTTAATAATTCTATTTTTTAAATCGATATTTAATATAATTTTAGTCTAAATATTTCAAAATAATTTAAATTATTAATGGATTTCATATATTTATAATAATTTCAAACTTTTAAGACAAGATGTAAAAGATTTTTATGTCATAATAAATTTATTATTTATAATTATATATATAGTTTTTAAATATAATGTGAGTTTTATCTATTCTTTTAATCATAAATATTGAAATATGGAAATCCGAATGCATACATTTTTGTGAAAATATGGAAATGCAAATACACCAATCTCTAATTTTCTTCCTTTGAAAATTTTATTTTAATTTATTTTATAAAATTATTTCATTAGGAAGAAACGAATTACTTGTATATTTATATAAAATGATATATCACGAGAGAAAGTAACGCGTGATGGTTGTAATACCCCAAATTGGAAAAAGATAATAAATTGGGGCAATCAATAAATTTGACAATCGGGCAATTAAAAAAAAAAAAGAAATCAAAAGTGGAGATTTGAGAAAGAAACGATAACCTAGACATTTTTCTTCAGACAATCTCCAATTAGATAATCATACAATCATACGTAAAAAAAACAAAAAAATCAATCAAGATCTCTGGAATCATCTTCTTCCTCATAGACAAATCACTCCCATTCCCTTTCAGACAATTATCAGATAATGAGGACAATCAGACGTCTCACCCCATACGCTCCTCCCCTATGAGGAATCGGAAGCCAACTCCTCCTCCCAACAGATACAACCGGAAGCCAACTCCTCCCGACGTACACACAGAAACCGGAGCAAATGACTCCCCCTCTCCAGTGCTGACAAGCCAAAGCCTCCCGACCAGCCTACCAGCCGATACCCTCCCGGCGTCGTTCATCCTCCTCGGGCCACCCCGGGACGAGGTAACNATGACTCCCCCTCTCCAGTGCTGACAAGCCAAAGCCTCCCGACCAGCCTACCAGCCGATACCCTCCCGGCGTCGTTCATCCTCCTCGGGCCACCCTGGGACGAGGTAACCCCTCGGTGAGACTTCCTCTCACTTTGCTAACTCCAGCATGCTTCTACCATGTTCGATATGCTGACACCATCGCCTCTTCATCCTTGGCCTGCCGCATACATCATGGGATGAGGGACGTTGCGCCCCCTGGATGAGCTCGTCGCTACTAGAAAAGCAAGCAAAGGACAGCCGGTGCGCCATCCTCCGCCGACACTTAACCACAACGGAAACAGGTCGTAACTACCTAAACTCCTCTCGAAATATATATTTGCTCATTCCTCAGACCTCAAAGCTTACCTGATAGCTTTGGAGGTCGATCTTGCATTCATTTTCGGCATGGAGGTGTTGGGACATCTCCCACCCTTTTGTTTTGGCCATTTTCTACACCCGTTTTGATCGGGACCAAGTTATGCCTCCCGAAACTAGCGCCACCTTCGCTGGTCGCGACAGAACAGTCTGTCGCATCGTTACTTCCGAGGGGATTTTGGGAGATCTAACCGTTGGATCTTGTTCAAATTTTTGAGGAAGAAACTAGACTTCAATGCGGTTGTTTATATATTAATCAACCGTTGAATTTTCTGTAATAACAAGATATGACCTCGTGAACATACCATACACCAAGTGAGGTCTGCCGAGCGTAGCTACTTCACTCTTTGCGCAATGCCGGCAGATCAAACCGTTGGAGTGTTCTTAACTTTTGTAGATATATTCTTCACTTTCCTGTGGTGATTTGGACATGTCATATGCATTTTTTCATCATCCGAATGCAAGGTTTCCCATTTTTGTTTCCGGAATTCTTCTCGGCCAAAATCAGATCGAACTCACAGAACCATCTTATCTTTGTGTCCATATGCCTGATGATCCCACCGTTGGATGTTCCTCAAACTTTTTTGTATATCTTCCTTGCTTAATCATCTTTATTTTGTCACCACGTGGGTGAAAAGATATCAATTTTTGTTCCCACAGCTCCAGTCAGCCATGCTGGACAGGCTATCTAGATTACTTCCGATTTTTGCACGAGCATATCTCATTATCCAGCCGTTGGATTCAGCTGAAATTTCACAGAAATACTCTTCATTTCATATGCTTTATGTAGAATCTTTTTGCATCTCGATTGGACATTCGATGATTGAGATATGATAGGAATGATTACGCAAATATAAACTGCTCCAATTTTGCGGACAGCCAACTTCGTTCCTTGATCTCGAGAGATTGTATCGTTGGATTCTCATGAAATTTTACGCGCAAGTTCTTCATTGAGTTTCGGATCTATGGGTTCATGTTCTCATTCGAATCGAAGGAACCTAGCTCAAGTTACGAATTATTTTGCAGATTGTGCGCAATTTTACTACCTTTTGTTTGTATCTTATTTTGTATGTACAATGAGCACCCCATTCGGAGGGATCAACACCAAAGTTTCAAAGATTTACTCGAAGGTATATGAGGGAGGTACGGGCCTCCGGATGTTTTGTTATTTCCACATGTAACGGGTCGTGGGCCCAAGTGCATAGCCCCACGATCACCACCCTTCCCCGCTCTCTTGATCTAAATACTTGATCTGTGGTTGCGGTGCATGCTGTTAGGCTTTTAGGATTTTATCGTCGCATGTTGTTTGCTAAATCAACACACATAAGTTCGGGCCCAAAAAGCCCGAATCGGGTCCAACGCCGGTGAAACATTGACATGAGACCGGAGTCATACCCGGATCGGGTCCAACACCCGTTAACCAAAAGCAAACTCTTAGAGCAAACGCCACATTTTCGCATGTTTAAATGTAAGAGTTAGAAATTAGGGATCCCCGAATCTACTCTGGTTTTCCGACTTAGACCAATCTTCAAAAATAAGACGGTGGCGACTCCGTAATCGTTTACCTAGGTTAAACAACATTTTTACGAAGCCATTTTGGATGAGGAACGGACGACACGAGCCCCTCCCAATTTCTCCTGAAAGTTCCTTCTTCGGATCATGCTCCGCCTTTCGCCCGTGGCCTCTTAGGTAAATAGGGACGGTCGGCGAGGGCCCGAGCAGGCCTAGTTAGGAACCCAGGGAGGGATCACCCAATTCCCTTCCGCAGCATCCGATGCTCGAGTCGTGACGTCGACCGGTTGGGCCTTGGGGAGCGGGCCCGGATCCTCGGGTCGTCCGAACCGCCACGAGCGTGCTAGGCCGAAAGGCGCTCGTACATCCCAGATGGCGACTCCACTGGGGACTCTGCATGTGGATTCCTTTCGAATGCTCTTACATTTTTAATCCACATGCGGAGATGAGTTCTTGTTTGCGCATGTAATGGCTTGGCTCGGTGCCCTTTGTTTGCCCTCATTGTTGAATTTTTTACCGCTTACTAGGCATGTCTAGGAGTACCCGAACCCGGGGCTAGGATTTTTAGGGGGGTCACCGAGAAGCCCAGCCTGCTTCTCTTTGCGGTATGGTTTTTGGCCGGAGCCCCGCCTCCCTTAGTCCGTGGGAGGTTTACAAGCCTTCATCCGAGAGTCTAGAATTGATTGCTCACTACTGGTACCAGACGCCGCACGTGCATTTCTTTGTTACAGAGTGGCTACTACACGTGCAGGGACAGGTGTCCGGTACGCCTTTGTTTGCGATGAACTGAAAACTTACATTGTTCGTTTTTGCACTTGGATTGGGTTTATTACAGCGGGCTTCAAGAAACCTCATTTCTCTTATACCCCTACTTACTGTTACCGCTTATTGCATTTATACATTTGAGCAACCACATGAGTGTCTGCCTAACTGCAGTTTTCGAATTTCCACATCATTTACAGTAATTGTTTCATGGCATTATTGCATTTCATTTGTAATTGCATACATACCCGACTGTGATTAAACAACATCATAAACTTATCATGCATCGATTATACTGTTACATGATACTAATCCAAACATTCTATCTACTTTATTTCTGAGGTTTAATTCTCCAACATGGTTCATCGAACGGGACTAGGGGCAAGACGTGAAAATTACAAATTTACAAACACAAGAACACCAATAAGTACTTGATGGCTACCAAACTACCTGCAACAACATGGAGACCAAAGATGCTCGACGACTGCCAAAGTCCAAAACCTGATGAACAACAACTCAGAGACCAAGGATTTCCTAATCGCTATCAAAGGCCAAAGTCATGACTAGACATACAACAACACGAGATCCATTGACGGATACCAAGGCCCAAAATCATACAATCCAACGACATGAAGACCAAGGATCCCTTAATGGCTGTCAAGGTCCAGAGCTAAATCTACAACAACATGAAAACCTCAAGGAGGTTACATCTCACTAGCCAATCACAATAAAAACCGGAGCTAATGGCAAGCCCATATCCACAGACATGTTTAGATTAGACACGCCGGGAACATCACGCCCCTAATCATCAATTGCCACAACTTCGGCACCAACAGAAACATCATTCCAAATACGGGCAATTTCCCAGCTTACAACTCAACAATACAATCCAGCACAAGGGGCAAACCCCATCATTCACAACGGCATCACGAGATTAGGACAGCCGCGAGCAATCAACCCCCAAATACGAACATTTCATTCAATCTCATCGTTTCTCCGACAACAAGAACTTGACGAATGCCGGATCCACAGCATCTCAACGACAAAAACATGAACATGGACCAGATTCTTCAAGCGACGGCGAGTACATAGCGCAACTGGCATTAGAAGCTCCCATTCGCTCTATTCGCCTTCTAACAGTTCAAAACATACATGATGAACTTACCGATATTTAAACTGCTAACATCGAGGCATCCATTTTACCTCACAGGTACATGATGACTTGTCTGGGGCTCACACAATAGCTTACCAATACCAAAGAACATGATGTCTACCATACGACGACGCATACTTCGACTGGGGCAATTCCCTTTGAATTCCCTACGGCACCCAAGCGGTCATCCCGACAGTAGTCAATCACCGACTCTTACTAAAGAAAAGAGGAGAAGGTCAGTCACCGCATCACTCACTGACGAAAAACAAGCACCTCGGGCCACTACATGAGTGGCCAATCCCCACCCAAGCCCACCGCATGGCTCTATCAACTTTGCACATTCACGACATTCAACCGAAGATCAATCATCTTAACGGAGAGAACTGTCATAAGCAATCGATGTAGGCGTTCTTCGACATTACAACACATGAAAGGGAGTATCTGTTCCTTGATCAGTACTTTCTTGCAAAAATAAGTTACACAAGCTCACTTATTTTAGCCCTTGTCGCATGTTGACGAAGGCGTGGGTGGCAGGGTGGTAAAGTTTCGAGCCAAAGCCTTAAAACAGTTTTGAGACAAAGCTTCAAAATATCCTTTGTTGTCAACAAAACGACAATCTACATGAAAAGGAGTATTCGTTCATCAACTAATACTTTCTCTGCAGAATAGGTTACATGAGCTTACTTGTTTTGCCCTTCGGCTTGTCTTATAGGTACATGAACATTCTAGACAGATGACAAAGGTGAGGGTGGTAGGGTGGAAAAGTTTCGAGCCAAAGTTTCGAAACCGCCTTCATTGGCAAAACAACGACGACGACAACATGAGAACAATTTGGGGCAATTCTCTGAGCGATCCTGGGGCAAATCTCCAAGCGATCATAAGGCAAATCCCCGACCGATCCTGTGGCAAATCTCCGAGTAATCATGGACATAGCTCCGAGCGATCCTGGGGCAAATCCCCAAGCTATCCTGGGACAAGACTGAGCAATCTTGGTTAATTCTCCGTTGACAAACCAACGAATCACATGAAAGGGAGTATTCATTCATTGACTAATGCTTTCTTCGCAAAATGAGTTACATGAGCTTACTTGTTGTGCCCTCCATACTCATCTCAGGGAGTACATGAGCGTCCTAGACAGACAATCAAGACAATCAACGAATTTCGAACTGGAGCTTCGGAACAACCTTTGTTAGAATACTTCTTACCATTCCCAAGGAAGCGGGGCAAAAACGTTAACAATACACATGAAAAGGGAGAATCATACAAATATTACTCTCTTCATCAAGCTAAGTGAAATTACATGAGCTCATTTCGCTTACGTCCTTTGTCTCGTGGGCAGGTACAAGAGCTCCTCACACGAATGGTGCACAACTCCTATGACAAATGCGAGGGTGGCAAAGCTTCAAGACAAAGTTTTGTCACAATTTTGTCAATTCTTCGATTCCTACGGACGAAGATGCATTGACGAAATTACACAAAAGGGAAGGAGACGAACACCGTTATACAATGGATGCGAGACCAGAGCATCATTTCGTCAATCCTTTGATTCCGTCGAATAAAGACACACTGACGAAACAAACACAAAAAGGGAAGTACCATAACACTTCTTTACCTTTCTTATAAACGAAATTACATGAAGCACATTTCGTTTCTACTCTAAAAAGAATCAAGTTGCATGAAGACACTTGTTTTCTTGTCATCTGTTTGATAGGTACATGAGCAACCTTATACAACAGATACAAAACCAGAGTAGCCACTTCGTCAAACCTTCGATTCCATCGGACGAAGACGCAATGACAAAACCATACAAAAGGGAAGTACCAAAACTCTACTTCACTTTTCTTACAAAAGAAGTTACATGAGCAAACTTTATTCTTACTCTAACAGAAACAAGTCACATGAACTTACTTGTTTCTCGTCATCTATTTGATAGGTACATGAGCACCCTTATCCAACAGACACAAGGCACGAGTAGATTTCGCCAATCCTTTGATTCCTGCGGACAAAGATGCACTGACGAAACATAAAAGGAAAGTACTAACACTCTACTTCACCTTTCTCACAAAAGAAAAAAAACAAAGTTACATGAGCAAACATTGTTTCTACTCTAAAAGAAACAAGTTGCACGAACCCACTTGTTTTCTCATTATCCGTACATGAGCAACCTTATACAACGGACACAAGGCAAGAGTAGAATTTCATCAATCCTTCGATTCCTGTGGACGAAGACGCAATGATGAAACCACATAAAAAGGGAAATACCAAAACTCTACTTCGCCTTCATACAAAACGGGGTTACAGGAGCAAACTTCGTTTATACTCTAAAAGAAACAAGTTACACGAACTCACTTGTTTTCTCGCCATCTGTTTGACAGGTACATGAGCAACCTTATATAGCAGTCCATGGCATTTCTCAAATCCTTTGATCATATTCGACGAAGACGCAATGGCGAAAAGACATGAAAGGAAGTATTAATCCAATTTTAATACTTTCTCTACGGAACAAGTTACATGAGTTCACTTGTTGTCCGTCCTTTGGCGAGTATAGGTACATGAACATCCTGCATTACGAACAAAGGCGTGGGCGGTCGGGTGGAAGATTTCGAACCAAAGCTTCGAGATTGCCTTTGTTGTCACCAAGGATGATCATATCGAAAGGGAGTATCATCTACACTACTCGCTAAAAAATTTCTTATCATTCCCCAAACGGAGTCATACCTCCATTTCCCCAGCTGGAGTCGGTTACAAACACCGCATTCATCAACAAGAGTACAATATACAAGCATATTCTTCCAGAACGACCATCGAGATAGGCATATTCCTCTTATATCCCCAGCGAATACCCAACTTTATTATAATCTCCCTAAGTGACAGTCGAAGTACATGAGCTAACTTCACCTCCGTCCGTTGTCAACTGTGTAGGCACATGAACTCCGCACAGTACGGTACAAACTCTTAAGCAACGGCGTGGGTGGTCGGGTAGAAGCCGTTCCGAGTCTAATCTCAAGGACCATGACTGGGGCATGAAAGTGCAAACACTTTCCCCGCGAAGCTTGCACAAGAGCACCACCTTAGTATGACATCTCCAAAGAGGTTTGCGTACCTAAACCTATTCACTTCTTAAGCATTTGTGTGCCCTTTTGCATACAATTTTAAAAGATTTTTGATAATAAGAATGCGTCTGAGCGAGAATGGAGAAGGCAAGCCCATTCCTAAACACTTACCCAAAGAGATGAGTGCAAACACCATGAGGGTTCACATGCATACGTTCGGACGGATAAAGAATCCTTTGACAAACGATGCTTAGACTGGGATGAGATCGAGCATTCATTCTCTACCCTAAACACAAAACATTAACCATTGCTAGCCCTTCCGAGCCAAAGTCGAAGTTTCTATATACACTACTCCCTCTGAGTCTAAGGACCTCCTCACACTAAGGTAAATAGAGATCATGTAGTCAGAAACCGGGAGCAGCGGACCACAGAGGTGACACTTCCTCAAGGTTCAAGCAAAGAGGCACCATCAACGGACGTGCACTCCAGTCGAGTCGCTCCCAAGGACAGAGCATCTTCAAACAATTTCATAATGAGTCCAAAGCATCTCCCACGAAATCAATGAGAGAAAGAAAATGGGGCAAATCCCTATAGTTTAGTAAAGAAAAAGCAGAGTCAGCGCAAAGACCAAAGTTTTTAAAATAGCAAAGCGCAGAATCAAAATAACAAAAATAAAGTACCATGGTCGACATAGATGGTTGCAAGAGCAAGTGTTTTCTACATATGAGGAAGCATCTCCAAAGCGGATCATTAGCAATCACCAGTAAAAACATCTCTCAAGCAAATCAAGGAGAAAAGCATCCTCAAAGTGGATCATCAAATGTCACCAGTGAAACCTTCATCAATCCCCAACGGAGTGTTTCAGTTGGCATGCCGTCTGGAAGGTGGAGAATTCGCTTGGACGGTGAAACTTCTGTGGTCCAACAGTTCCCGATGAGGTCCATAGATTCGTTTCCCAAAACAAAGAATTTCGAACCTCAACCAAAAGGCCTTTTGTCAAACCCACATTATAACCATACAAAGACTCCTTCGACCGGTACATAAGCATCCAAGTCAAAGGAATTCTGAAATCTCACCCAGACAGCTTTTAAAAATAAGAGTGAGCCGTGAGAAAAGTCATAAGCCCTCCTCCAACCTCGCTATGAAGCATTCAAATAGACATTGTTAAAATAAAGCATGGCATACATGAATGTCTTAATCATACATGTTTGATTACTCTGTATTTCACGGGGATACATTTATTGCTAACATGTTTCTTGATGAAGCCCCAAAGAACAGGTCTATCAAGGATACCATGATCCACAATTTGGGGTATTAATGAAGTCTTCGCGAGAAAATCCATTCAAGATTATCTCGCAAAGAGGGGCAACTGTAATACCCCAAATTGGAAAAAAATAATAAATTGGGGCAATCTATAAATTTGACAATCGGGCAATTAAAAAAAAAAAGAAATCAAAAGTAGAGATTTGGGAAAGAAACAATCGTCTCTGAACCTTGACATTTTTTTTCAGACAATCTCCAATTAGATAATCATACAATCACACGTAAAAAAAAAACAAAAAAATCAATCAAGATCTCTGGAATCATCTTCTCCTCAGAGACAAATCATTCACATTCCCTTTCAGACAATTATCAAATAATGAGGACAATTAGACGCCTCACCCCAGACGCTCCTCCCCTCTGAGGAATCGGAGGCCAACTCCTCCTCCTGACAGATACAACCGGAAGCCAACTCCTCCCGACGTACACACAGAAACCGGAGCCAAGGACTACCCCTCACCAATGCTGACGAGCCAAAGCCTCCCAACTAGCCTACCAGCCGACACCCTCCCGGTGTCGTTCATCCTCCTCATGCCACCCCGGGGCTAGGTAATCCCTCGGTGAGACTTCCTCTCACTTTGCTAACTCCAGCATGCTTCTACCATGTTCGATATGCTGACACCATCGCCTCTTCATCCTTGGCCTGCCGCATACATCATGGGATGAGGGACGTTGCGTCCCCTGGATGAGCTCGTCGCTACTGGAAACACAAGCAAAGGACAGCCGGTGGGCCATCGTCCGCCGACACTTAACCACAACGGAAACAGGTCGTAACTACCTAAACTCCTCTCGAAATATATATTTGCTCATTCCTCAGACCTCAAAGCTTACCTGATAGATTTGGAGGTCGATCTTGCATTCATTTTCGGAGGGATCAATGCCAAAGTTTCGAAGATTTACTCGAAGGTACATGAGGGAGGTGCGGGCCTCCCGATGATTTGTTATTTCCACATGTAACAGGTCGTGGGCCCAAGTGCATCGGCCCACGATCACCACCCTTCCCTGCTCCCTTTGATCTAAATACTTGATCTGTGGTTACGGTGGATGCTGTTAGGCTTTTAGGATTTTATGGTCGCATGTTGTTTGCTAAATCAACACCCATGAGTTCGGGCCCAAAAGGCCCGAATCGGGTCCAAGGCCCGTAAAACATTGACATGAGTCCGGAGTCATGCTCGGATCGGGTCCAACACGCGTTAACGAAAAGCAAACTCTTGGAGCAAACGCCACCTTTTCGCATGTTTAAATGTAAGAGTTAGTAATTAGGGATCTCCGAATCTACTCTGGTTTTTCGACTTAGACCAATCTTCAAAAATAAGTCGGTGGCGACTCCGTAATCGTCTACCTAGGTTAAACAACATTTTTACGAAGCCATTTTGGATGAGGAACGGACGACACCAGCCCTTCTCGATTTCTCCCGAAAGTTCCTTCTTCGGATCATGCTCCGTCTTTCGCCCGTCGCCTAATAGGAAAACAGGGACGGTCGACGAGGGCCCGAGCAGACCAGTTAGAAACCCAGGGAGGGATCACCCAATTCCTTTCCGCAGCGTCCGACGCTCGAGTCGTGACGTCGACTGGTTGGGCCTTGGGGAGTGGGCCCGGATCCTCGGGTCGTCCGAATCGCCACGAGCGTGCTAGGCCGGAAGGCGCTCGTACAATGGTATGTCAAGGTTCATGTGATCATTTATTTGAAATATTTGCATATCTCAAGCTTATCATGACTGTATTTTGTTCCTCTAGAGTATAAGCTCATGATCGAAAATTCCCCTCACACACTTACAAGATAGATGTTCGGTCCGCTCTTCCACTTGTTCAGTTAAGACTTTGCTCTACTCTTTGTGGATGAGTAAGATAGAGGAAGAACAAGATCAATGCCTTTTCTGTTAGGTGTATAATGAGTACATGTTGCGATTTCTATTTGTGTGGTGTTGTATTATAAATCGATGATGGTGAATCTGATATACATTGAATTTCCATACCTTTTCTTATTATATCATACACACATATGTATATTTATGGTTCCTATAGTTTCTATATATAGTATGAACCACTTCATCGCCATAACATTTGATAGCAAATTTCTATTCCATCTTCTCAAACTAAACAAAAGTTTCCATTGAGTGCAAAGTCAAAGAGTTGTTCTCAGACATTCTTTACATCTCCAAACTTAACTACTATCACATGGGACTTGGNCTCTGCCTTTGTTGATAAAAACAAGGCAAAGTGTATATTTTTGTCTCTAACTTTCGACGAACTTTCTTTTTTGTTAACATCTTTTTTTCATATACATAAATGCCACTAGTGATCAACCTTTTCCGTGGTCATTTTTATACGATGTAATACCCCAAATTTTAGATAATAATAATATAAAATATAAAAAAAATTTCAATCAATCCGAGATTTTAGAGGGAGATTTTTTTTTTCATCTAATTCCCCACTTTCACAGGCTATAATCACTCCCAAAAAAAAAGAAAAGAAAATATATCTCGTTTCCCATCTCTTACCTTCTTTGTCTCGATGAACCTAGACACAATCCCCTTCACATACCTAGTCTGCAAAAAAAAAGAAACAATCAATCAGACGATTATCAGAAAGTCACGTAAAAAAAAAAATCAGAGATTCCTAGGATCTCTGAAATTCCCCAGAGCCAAAGCCTCCCTTTCTACCTTCAGACAATTATCAAGACAAAAAAATAATCAGACAAAAAATCTCGAATCAGATAATCAGATGGCCGTCTCGGGGGAAATAACTCGACCCTCGATCAACCAAAAATTAAATAAAAAATATTTCCAAGATCATCACTTATTGTAGATCATTTGACCTTTTGAGGTCGAGGTTCGAAAACGTCCGTAACCTCTTCGAAAAAATCAGCCTTTGGAGGTGTTGCCATAGAAAACAATTGAAATAGAAGGCCGGGAGATGTCCCGACACTTCCGTGCCACAAATGAATGCAAAATCGACCCCAAAGCTACCGTGAAAGCTTTGAGGTCTAAGAGACGTACGAAAATGTGTTAGGGAGGAGTTTATGTGATTACGACCTTTTTTCCGCCGTGATCCAATACCGGAGGAAGGTGGCGTGCCGGCTTTCCCTTGTCTGTAACTTCGGCCGTCACAACCTCGTCCGAAGGCTCATTCGTCACCCCATGGTGTGTGTGGTAGGCCAAAGAAGAAAGTGAACGACGGAGTTAGCATATCCAACATGGTCGAAGCATGCTGGAGTTGGCAAAGTGAGAGGAAGTCTCACCGAGGGGTTACCTCGCCCCGAGGTGGCCCGAGGAGGATGAACGATGCCGGGAGGGTGTCGGCTGGTAGACTGGTCGGGAGGCTTTGGCTCGTCAGCACTAGAGAGGGGGAGTCTTTGGCTCCGGTTTCTGTGTGTACGTCGGGAGGAGTTGGCCTCCGATTGTATGTGGGGGGAGGAGGAGTTGGCCTCCAGTTGTATGTAGAGGGAGGNTTGGCCTCCGATTGTATGTGGGGGGAGGAGGAGTTGGCCTCCAGTTGTATGTAGAGGGAGGAGGAGTTGGCCTTCGATTCCCAGAGGGGTGGAGCTCAGACGTCTGTGTGTCTCCAAGGCCTTCGATTCCCAGAGGGGTGGAGCTCAGACGTCTGTGTGTCTCCAAGGAGAGGGACGTTTCGCTGGCCGCAGCAGGACAGCCTGTTGCATTATCGCTTCCGGGGAAGTTTCGAGAGATCTAACCGTTGGATCTTGCTCAAATTTTTCGCAGTTAAACTAGACTTTAATACGATTATACACATATGTATATAAACCGTTGAAGATTCTAGCATAATATGAAACAAACTTACGAATTGATTGTATACTCCATAAGATTTCCTGAGTGTCGCTATAATGTTCTTTGTTCAAGAACGGCAGATCCCACCATTGGATCATTGCCAAATTTTATAGATATGTTCTTCATTTCATCCTGGTGATTTTGACATATCATACTTATTTTTTCTTTTTGAGGACGTAAAGTCTTTCATTTTTCTTCCCCGAACTTTACCCAGCCGAAGTCAGACCGAGTCTACAAATGGTATGACCTTTTACACCTGTATATCTGACGATCCAACCGTTGGATCCATGTAAAATTTTTCACACACATTCTTCATAGTTTTACCTTTCTGTGAAGTCCTTTTTCACTCCGATCAAACATTCGAGGACCAAGATATCATAGGAACAACACCATCTGTGCAAACTGTTCTGCTTTTCCGGACACCCACATTTGTTCCTTGATCTTGAGAGATTACACCGTTAGATTTTCATAAAATTTAGCATGCAAACATTAAGTTTGAGATCTGTTGGTTCAAATTTTGATTGAATCGGACAATCCTACCCAAAGTTATAATCTGTTTTCTGTACTGTGCGCAATCCATGTTAGTTGAAATTCGTAATTAAGTAACTCTTTGTAATATGATTAAGTGTACAGGGTGTTCGATGAACATGATCATCCGTTTATTTACTTAAAACACATGTGAATTCTTATATCGTATAACTTACAATTCGTCTCTTGGTCTATGCATGTACAACGGATGCACAAATTTCGAAGGCCCGGTCCAAGCTTCTCGAAGGATTATCGAAGGCGCGTGAATCTTTTCACTTGCGATGTCAAGATCATCAAGCGGCTCCCACCACATGAGGTACAAAAGGGGAGGTGTGGGCCTCCCTGAAAAGATAGAAAATCCACTTGTAACGGGCCGTGAGCCCAAGTGCATAGGTCCACGGTCACCATCCTTCCTTGCCCCCTTTGATCTCAATAATTGTTTGTGTTTGTCCGCATGCCTTAGGCTCATAGGTTTATTGTCACATGTTGTTTGCTATCAACAAACATGAGTTCGGGTCCAAAGCCTGAATCGGGTCCAACGCCCGTAAAACATTGACATGAGTCCGGAGTCATGCCCGGATCGGGTCCAATGCCCGTCAAACAAAAGCAAATCTTTTGGAGCAAACGCCACCTCCCTTTTTCGCATGTTAGAATGTAATAGTTAGTAACTAGTAATCCCCGAACCAACTGTTTTTTCCGACTTAAACAGCTTTTATAAATAAAGTCGGTGGCGACTCCGTTTAGTTTACCTAGGTTAAACAACAACCACCTTTTTACGGAGCCATTTTGGATGAGGAACTGACGACACGAGCCGCTCCCGATTTCTCCCGAAAGTTCCTTCTTCGGATCATGCTTCGCCTTTCGCCCGCCGCCTCTTAGGAAAACAGAGACGGTCGGCGAGGGCCCGAGCAGGCCCAGTTAGGAACCTAGGGAGGGATCAATTCCCTTCCGCAGCGTCCAACGCTTGAGTCGTGACGTCGATCGGTTGGGCTTTGGGGAGCGGGCCCGGATCCTTGGGTCGTCCGAACCGCCACGCGCGTGCTAGGCTGGAAGGCGCGCGTACATCCCGGATGGCGACTCCGCCGGGGACTCTGCATGTGGATTCCTTTCGAACGCTCTTACATTTTTAATCCACATGCGGAGAGGAGTTCTTGTTTGCGCATGTCATTGCTTGGCTCGGTGCCCTTTGTCTACCCTCATGGTTGTGTTTGTTTACCGCTTACTAGGCATGTCTAGGACTGTCTCTTATACACATCTAGATGTGTATAAGAGACAGTCCTTGGGTCGTCCGAACCGCCACGCGCGTGCTAGGCTGGAAGGCGCGCGTACATCCCGGATGGCGACTCCGCCGGGGACTCTGCATGTGGATTCCTTTCGAACGCTCTTACATTTTTAATCCACATGCGTAGAGGAGTTCTTGTTTGCGCATGTCATTGCTTGGCTCGGTGCCCTTTGTCTACCCTCATGGTTGTGTTTGTTTACCGCTTACTAGGCATGTCTAGGAGTGCCCGAACTCGGGGCTAGGATTTTTAGGGGGGTCACCAAGAGGCCCAGGCTGCTGCTCTTTACGGTATGGTTTTTGGCCGGGGCTCCGCCTCCTTTAGTCCGAGAGAGGTTTAGAAGCCTTCATCCGAGTCTAGCATTGATTGCTCACTACAGGTACCAGACGCCGCATGTGCATCTTTATGTTACTGAGTGACTGCTACATGTGCAGGGACAGGTATCAGGTACGCTTGTCTGCAATAAACTGTAAACTAAAGTTGCTCGTTTTGCAGTTGGGTACTTTTTACACGGGGCTTCAAGAACCTTTATTTCTCCTATCCTTACCTATTTTACTGCTTACTGCATTAATCCATTCGCATGATCACATGAGTGTTTGTTTGATTGCAGTAGTTACATTATCATGTCATTCACAGTAACTGCTCCATTGCATCATTACGAGTGCGATTAAGTACAAGCTCAAGAATGCATACTTTTCTTTATATACGAGTGCGATTAAATATCATCACAAATTTATCATGTATCGATTACACTGTTGCATGATATTAATCCAAACATTATCTCTACTTTCCTTTCGAGGTTTAATTCTCCAACATGACTCATCGAACGGGAGTAGGGACAAGGCGTGACATTACAAATCTACAAGCACAGGAATGCCAAGGATTCATCGACGATTACCAAGGCCCTAAGTCGAACATCTAACACCTAAAGACCAAAGTTTCTATTACGGCTACCAAGGTCCAAAGCTATGTATCCAACGACAAGAGCCCAAAGTGTTATCAACAGCTACCAAAGTACAAAGCCAAATACAAACACCAAAGATCACCCAACGGCTACAAAAGTTCAAAGTCGAATCTACAACAACGTGAACACCCCAAGGAGGTTACATCTCACCAGCCAACATCAGTCAACATCGGAGCTAATGACGAGCCCATATCCACAGACATGCTCAGATCAGACACGCCGGGAACATCACGCCCCTAATCATCAATCGCCACAACTTCGGCACCAACAGAAACATCATTCCAAACACGGGTACAAGATGACTCGTTTGGGGCTCACACAACAGCTTACCAATACCAAAGAACATGATATCTACCAAACGACGACGCATACTTCGACTGGGGCAATTCCCTTTGAATTCCCTATGGTACCCAAGCGGTCATCTCGACAGTAGTCAACCACCGACTCTCACCAAAGAAAAGAGGAGAAGATCAGTCACCGCATCACTCATTAACGAAAAAAAAAAGCTCATCGGCCCACTACATGAGTGGCCAATCCCCACCCAAGCCCACCGCATGGCTTTATCAACTTTGCACATTTACGACATTCAACCGAAGATCAATCATCTTAACGGAGAGAACCGTCATAAGCAATCGATGTAGGCATTCTTCGACGTTACAATCACATGAAAGGGAGTATTCGTTCTTTGATTAATACTTCCCTATTTGTGAAAATAAGTTACATGAGCACACTTATTTTAGCCCTTGTCGCATGTTGACGAAGGTGTGGGTGGCAGGGTGGTAAAGTTTCGAGCCAAAGCCTTGAAACAGTTTCCAAAGCTTCAAAATATCATTCGTTGTCAACAAAACGATGATCTACATGAAAGGGAGTATTCGTTCCTCAACTAATAGTTTCTCTGCAGAACAGGTTACATTAGCTTACTTGTTTTGCCCTTCGGCTTGTCTCGTAGGTACATGAACATTCTAGACAGATGACGAAGGCGAGGGTGGTTGGGTGGAAAAGTTTCGAGCCAAAGTTTCGAAACAGCTTTCGTTGGCAAGACAACGACGACGACGACACGAGAACAATACGGGGCAAATCTCCGAGCGATCCTGGGGCAAATCTCCAAGCAATCGTAGGGCAAATCCCCGACCGATCTTGTGGCAAATCTCCGAGTGATCATGGACATATCTCCGAGCGATCTTGGGGAAAATCCCCAAGCTATCCTGGGACAAGACTGAGCAATCTAGGTTAATTCTCCGTTGACAAACCAACGGATCACATGAAAGGGAGTATTCATTCCTTGACTAATGCTTTCTTTGCAAAATGAGTTACATGAGCTTACTTGTTGTGCCCTCCATGCTTATCTCAGGGAGTACATGAGCGTTCTAGACAGACAATCAAGACAATCAACGAATTTCGAACCGGAGCTTCGAAACAACCTTTGTTAGAATACTTCTTATAATCCCCAAGGAACCGGGGCAAAAACATTAACAATACACATGAAAAGGGATAATCATATAAATATTACTCTCTTCATCAAGCTAAGTGAAATTACATGAGCTCATTTCGTTTACGTCCTTTGTCTCGTGGGCAGGTACAAGAGCTCCTCACACGAATGGTACACAACTCCTATGACAAAGGCGAGGGTGGCAGGGTGGCAAAACTTCAAGCCAAAGTCTTGTCGCAATTTCGTCAAATCCTTCGATTTCCACGGACGAAGACGCAATGACGAAACCTTACAAAAGGGAAGTATCAAAATCCTACACTACTTCACCTTTCTTAAAAATGAAATTACATGAGCAAATTTCATTTCTACTCTAAAAGAATCAAGTTGCACGAAGACACTTATTTTCTTGTCATCTGTTTGATAGGTACATGAGCAACCTTATACAATTGATACAAAACCAGAGTAGCCACTTCGCCAAACCTTCGATTCCATCGGATGAAGACGCAATGACGAAACCATACAAAAGGGAAGTACCAAAACTCTACTTCAGTTTTCTTACAAATGAAATTACATGAGCAAACTTTATTCTTACTCTAATAGAAACAAGTCACATGAACTTACTTGTTTCTCGTCATCTATTTGATAGGTACATGAGCACCCTTATCCAACCGACACAAAGCACGAGTAGATTTCGCCAATCCTTTGATTCTTGCGGACAAAGATGCACTGGCGAAACATTAAAGGGAAGTACTAACACTCTACTTCACCTTTCTCGCAAAAAAAAAAAAAACGAAGTTACATAAGCAAACATCGTTTCTACTCTAAAAGAAACAAGTTGCACGAACCAACTTGTTTTCTCATTATCCGTTTGATAGGTACATGAGCAACCTTATACAACGGACACAAGACAAGAGTAGAATTTCATCAATCCTTCGATTCCTACGGACGAAGACGCAATGATGAAACTACATAAAAAGGGAAGTACCAAAACTCTACTTCGCCTTCCTACAAAACGGGGTTACAGGAGCAAACTTCGTTTATACTCTAAAAGAAACAAGTTACACGAACTCACTTGTTTTCTCGCCATCTGTTTGAAAGGTACATGAGCAACCTTATATAGCGTTCCATGGCAAGAGTCGCATTTCGCCAATCCTTTGATCATATCCGACAAAGATGCAATGGCGAAAAGACATGAAAGGGAGTATTAATCCAATTTGAATACGTTCTCTACGGAACAAGTTACATGAGTTCACTTGTTGTCCGCCCTTTGGCGAGTGTAGGTACATGAACATCTTGCATTACGAACAAAGGCGTGGGCGGTCGGGTGGAAGATTTCGAACCAAAGTTTCGAGATTGCCTTTGTTGTCACCAAGGATGATCATATCGAAAGGGAGTATCATCTACACTACTCTCTAACAAATTTCTTATCATTTCCCAGACGGAGTCATACCTCCATTTCCCCAACTGGAGTCGGTTACAAACACCGCATTCCTCAATAAGAATATAATATAAGAACATATTCTTCCAGAACGACCATCGAGATGGGCATATTCATCTCATATCCCTAGCGAATACCCAACTTTATTATAATCTCCCCAAGCGGGAGTTGACGTACATGAGCTAACTTCACCTCCGTCCATTGTCAAACTGTGTAGGCACATGGTCTCCGCACAGTACGGTACAAACTCTTAGGCAACGGCGTGGGTGGTCAGGTGGAAGCCGTTCCGAGTCTAATCTCAAGGACAATGATTGGGGCATGAAAGTGCAAACACTTTCCCCGCGAAGCTTGCACAAGAGCACCACCTTAGTATGACATCTCTAAAGAGGTTTGCGTACCTAAACCTATTCACTTCTAAAGCATTTGTGTGCCCTTTTGCATACAATTTTAAAAGATTTTTGACAATAAGAATGCTTCTGAGCGAGAATGGAGAAGGCAAGCCCATTCCTAAACACTTACCCAAAGAGATGAGTGCAAACACCACGAGGGTTTACATACATATGTCTGGGCGGACAAAGAATCCTTTGACGAAATATGCTCAAACTGGAATGAGATCGAGCATTTATTCTCTATCTCAAACACGGACATGACCATTGCTAACCCTTCCGAGCCAAAGTCGAAGTTTCTCCACACACCACTCCCTTTAAGTCTAAGGACTGCCTCACACTGAGGTAAATGGAGATCATATAGTAAGAAACCGGAAGCGACGGACCACAGAGGCGACACTTCCTCAAGGTTCAAGCGAAGAGGTACCATCAGCAGATGTACTTGCTAGTTGACTTGTACCCAAGGACGAAAACCTCCAATAATTCTGCAAGACGTACAAATACTCAAGAAGTCCAAAACAGCTCCAAAAAGATTAACAAAGAAGAAAATGGGACAAATCCTCATAAATCATCAAGAATTATAAATCCCCAAGGAGTCCAAAGCATCTCCAACAAGACGAAGAAAAAGAAAGAAAGCAGTGCAAATTACTACAGTTCAACAAAGAAAAAGCAGAATTAGCGCAAAGACCAAAGTCTTCAAAAGCAAAGAGCAAAAAGAAACAAAAGAGCAAATTAAAGCACTAGGGCCGACATGAACAGTCACAAAAGCAAAGGTGTTACCTCCCGGACAAAACGAGGAGAAGACATCCCCAAATCAGATTTCCAAAGTTGTAGTAGATCGACAATCAGTACTCAACGACACGTCTCAACGGGCATGTTGTCTGGTAGATGGAGAATTCGCTTGGACGGTGAAACCTCTGTGGTACAACAGCTTCCGATGAGTTCCATAGACTCGTTCTTTCAAAATGACAAATTCAGATTCTCTATCCAATGGCCTTATGCCAAAGCCACATTACAACCCACAGAAAGACTCCTTCGACTCGTACATGAGCATCTAAGTCAAAGGAATTCTAAAATCCAACCGTGACAGGTTTCAGAAGTACGAGCGAGCCCAGATAAAAGTCAGAAGCCCTTCTCTATTTTCGCTCAGAAGTGATCCAAATAAGCTTCATCAAATAAATCATGACATGCATGAGTGTAGTGATCACACATATTTCATTACCCCCCGTATTTCACGGGGTCTCGTTTATTACTAACAGTTTTCTTGATTAGATCCCCAAGTACAGGTCTATCAATAATACCCTGAATCCATAATTTGGGGCATTAATGAAGTCTTTGCGAGAAAATCTTCTCCAAATTTCCTCGCGCAACTGTAATATCTCAAATTTTAGATAATAATAATATAAAATATAAAAGAATTTTCAATCAATCCGAGATTTTAGGGGGAGATTTTTTTTCATCTAATTCTTTACTTTCACAGGCTATAATCAGACAATTATCAAGACAAAAAAAATAATCAAGACAATCTAATTCCTCCCTTTCTTCCTTCAGACAATTATCAAGACAAAAAAATAATCAAACAAAAAATCTCGAATCAGATAATCAGGACAATCAGACGTCCCTCTCCTTGGAGACACATAGACGTCTGAGCTCCACCCCTCTAGGAATCGAAGGCCAACTCCTCCTTCCTCTACATACAACTCCTCCTCCCTCCACATACAATCGGAGGCCAACTCCTCCCGACGTACACACAGAAACCGGAGCCAAGGACTCCCCCTCTCCAGTGCTGACGAGCCAAAGCCTCCCGACCAGTCTACCAGCCGACTCCCTCCCGGCATCATTCATCCTCCTCGGGCCACCCCGGGGCGAGGTAACCCCTCGGTGAGACTTCCTCTCACTTTGCTAACTCCAGCATGCTTCTACCATGTTGGATATGCTAACTCCGTCGTTCACTTTCTTCTTTGGCCTACCACACACACCATGGGGTGAGGACCGAGCCTTCAGACGAGGTCGTGACGGCCGAAATTACAGACAAGGGACAGCCGGAGCGCCACCTTCCTCCGGTATTGGATCACGGTGGAAAAAAGGTCATAATCACATAAGCTCCCCCCCCCCTAACACATTTTCGTACGTCTCTTAGACCTCAAAGCTTTCACGGTAGCTTTGGGGGTCGATTTTGCATTCATTTGTGGCACGGAAGTGTCGGGACATCTCCCGACCTTCTATTTCAATTGTTTTCTGCGGCAACACCTCCAAAGACTGATTTTTTCGAAGAGGTTACGGACGTTTTCGAACCTCGACCCCAAAAGGTCAAATGATCTATAATAAGTGATGATCTTGGAAATATTTTTTATTTAATTTTTGGTTGATCGAGGATCGAGTTATTTCCCCGAGATGGCCGTCACTTTCGCTAGCCGCAGCAGGACAGCCTGTTGCATTATCGCTTCCGGGGAAGTTTCGAGAGATCTAACCGTTGGATCTTGCTCAAATTTTTTGAAGTTAAACTAGACTTTAATATGTACATATGTATATAAACCGTTGAAGATTCTAGCATAATATGAAACAATCTTACGAACAGACTGTATACTCTGTAAGATTTCCTGAGTGTCGCTATAATGTTCTTTATTCAATAACAGCAGATCCCACCATTTGATCATTGCCAAATTTGATAGATATGTTCTTCATTTCATCCTGGTGATTTTGACATATCATACTTATTTTTTCAGTTTGAGGATGTAAATTTTTCCATTTTTTTTCCCCGAACTTTACCAAGCCGAAGTCAGACCGAGTCTACAAATGGTATGACCTTTTACACCTGTATATCTGACGATCCAACCGTTGGATCCATGTGAAATTTTTCACACACATTCTTCATAGTTTTATCTTTCTGTAAAGTCCTTTTTCACTCTGATCGAACATTCGAGGACCAAGATATCATAGAAAAAATACCATCTGTACAAACTGTTCTGCTTTTCTGGACAGCCACATTTGTTCCTTGATCTTGAGAGATTACACCGTTAGATTTTCATAAAATTTAGCATGCAAACTCTTCATTAAGTTTGAGATCTGTTAGTTCAAATTTCGATTGAATCGGACAATCCTACCCAAAGTTATAATCTGTTTTCTGTACTGTGCGCAATCTATGTTAGTTGAAATTCGTAATTAAGTAACTCTTTGGAATATGATTAAGTGTACAGGGTGTTCGATGAACATGATCATCCGTTTATTTATTTAAAACACATGTGAATTATCGTATAACTTACAATTCGTCTTTTGGTCTATGCATGTACAACGGATGCACAAATTTCGAAGGCCCGGCCCAAGCTTCTCGAAGGATTATCGAAGGCGCGTGAATCTTTCCACTCGCGATGTCAAGATCATCAAGCGGCTCCCACCACATGAGGTATAAAAGGGGAAGTGCGGGCCTCCCTGAAAAGATAGAAAATCCACTTGTAACGGGCCGTGAGTCCAAGTGCATAGTCCACAGTCACCATCCTTCCCCGCCCCCTTTGATCTCAATAATTGTTTGTGCTTGTCCGCATGTCTTAGGCTCATAGGTTTATTGTCACATGTTGTTTGCTATCAACAAACATGAGTTCGGGTCCAAAGCCTGAATCGGTCTAACGCCCGTAAAATATTGACATGAGTCCGGAGTCATGCCCGGATCGAGTCCAATGCCCGTCAAACAAAAGCAAATCTTTTGGAACAAACGCCACCTCCCTTTTTCGCATGTTAGAATGTAAGAGTTAGTAACTAGTAATCCCCGAACCAACTGTTTTTTCCGACTTAAACAGCTTTTATAAATAAAGTCGGTTGCGACTCCGTTTAATTTACCTAGGTTAAACAACAACAACCTTTTTACGGAGCCATTTTGGATGAGGAACTGACGACACGAGCCACTCCCGATTTCTCCCGAAAGTTCCTTCTTCGGATCATGCTCCGCCTTTCGCCTACCGCCTCTTAGGAAAACAGAGACGATCGGCGAGGGCCCGAGCAGGCCCAGTTAGGAACCTAGGGAGGGATCACCCAATTTCCTTCCGCTGCGTCCGACACTCGAGTCATGACGTCGATCGGTTGGGCCTTGGGGAGCGGGCCCGGATCCTCGGGTCGTCCGAACCGCCACGCGCGTGCTAGGCCGGAAGGCGCGCGTACATACGACGTTTTGAAGATTGCTGATTTGGACATAATGGAGGTCCACGGTCTCCCCATAAAAGATCCTACGTGGACAAATAAGGTGACGTGGAGATGGGTCCTTCTTTCCCCAGAAATTAAAAAAAAAATTAAACCTAATCAGAGGCAGAAGGACGGAGGTCTCAAGGGACCAGATGACGGGGATGCCACCGTTGTAGTAGATGGAAGAAACGAAGGAGGTAGAATTGACCCTGACGAAGGAGAGTAGGAAGGTGGAGGTCGGAGACGACCACGTCTAGTTGACGTTCGAGGTGGGGAGAGTGGAACCGAGGGGAATACCGGTGGCGGCGTATCGACAGCAAGCCGCGGAGAGGAAGATCACGACAAGGGCTAAGGACGGCGGCGGGGAAAGCGCCATGGGTCAGGTGAGGGACGGGTAATCTTCCATCGGCGGTGGTGGTTGGCGGCGATGGTGGAGAATTCATGCAGATGAAGGTACAGCATTTGAGTCCTTCTTCTTCGCCTGAGTCCTACTGCCTTCGATTAGGTTAGAAAATTTTTTTTTATTTTGATTTCTGGGGAAAGAATGACCTACACGTCGCCTTACTTGTCCATGTAGGATCTCTTTCGGGGAGACCGACCTCCGTTATGTCCAGATCAGCAATCTTCGTAACGTCGTCTAAAAATGACCAAGAAAAAGATTAATCACAAAGTTAGTAACATTTATGTATATGAAAAAAAGAAATTGACAGAAAAAAAAGTTTACCAAAAGTGAAAGATAAAAATGTATATTTTGCCTAAAAATAATTATAAGTTACTCGGTAGGTTGGCTTCGTTTGTGTTAGTAGTGATTTATTTCTTTCTTATCACGTCTTTGAAGCTTCGTTTCATTTTCTTTATTTTTGGTTTGAACGATGCTTCAGATCAAGAAATTCCATCCTTTTGTTTCCAAGGAATTTTAATGGCTTCGCTTTTCTCCGGGTGTTTTGAAGTTTGATCAATCAACTGAGGGAACTTATGAGCTTATTATGTGCTTGTTAACGTTCTAACGTCATCATTCATCTTATTTTACATGAAAAATAATACAACGAGACTCACAGATGCAAGCGAAGAATTGACATCCATCTCGATCGTATCCGGTTTTCCTTGTTTTACATGAAAAACACGCGAAATTACACGTGGAAGAAATCGAGAAAATCAAGATTCAATTCAACCATCTCAAACCAATTTGCTATCAAGGNAGGCCAGAAGGCGCGCGTACATCCCGGATGACGACTCCGCTGGGGACTCTGCATGTGGATTCCTTTCGAACGCTCTTACATTTTTAATCCACATGCGGAGAGGAGTTCTTGTTTGCGCATGTTATTGCTTGGCTCGGTGCCCTTTGTCTGCCCTCATGGATGTGTTTGTTTACCACTTACTAGGCATGTCTAGGAGTTCCCGAACCCGGGGCAAGGATTTTTAGGGGGTCACCGAGAGGCCCAGCCTGCTGCTCTTTGCGGTATGGTTTTTGGCCGGGCCCCGCCTCCCTTGGTCCGATGGAGGTTTAGAAGCCTTCATCCGATAGTCTAGCATTGTTTGTCCACTACAGGTACCAGACGCCGCATATGCATTTATTTGTTACTAAGTAACTACTACCTGTGCAGGGACAGGTCTCAGGGACGCTTTGCCTGCGATAAACTGTAGAGCTAACACTACTTGTTTTGCAGTGGTTTGGGTTAATCGTAGAGGACTACAAGAATCCTCTTTTCTCCCTCCCTACCTATTTATTGTTTACTGCATTCATGTATTCGCATTACCACATGAGTGTATGTTCGATTGCAGTAGTTACATTATCATGTCATTCACAGTAATCGCTCCATTGCAACACTACGTCTCATTTACAATTGCAGTTACATAATGCATGCTTTTCTGCATATACGAATGCGATTAAGTATCATCACAAATTTATCATACATCGATTACATTATTGCATGATACTAATCCAAACATTCTCTCTATTTTCCTTCCGAGGTTTAATTCTTCAACATGGCTCCTCGAACGGGACTAGGGACGAAGCATGACATTACAAATCTACAAGTACAAGAATGCCAAGGATTTATTGACGACTACCAAGGCCCAAAGTTGAACATCTAACAACATGAAGACCAAAGTTTCCATTACGGCTACCAAGGTCCAAAGCCGTGCGTCTAACGACGTGAGCCCAAAGTGATATCAACGGCTACCAAAGTACAAAGCCAAGCACGAACACCAAAGATCACCCAACGACTACCAAAGTTCAAAGTCGAATCTACAACAACATGAAAACCCCAAGGAGGTTACATCTCACCAGCCGACCGCAATCAACATCAGAGCTAATGACGAGCCCATAGAGCCGTTCACGGACATGCTACAATCGGACACACTGGGACATCACACCCCTACTGATCCGACAACCGCTCCAAAGAAACAAAAGCGATTTCACTACGTCATCAGTCGCCACAACTTCGGCACCAATGAAAACTTATATTCCAGACAAGGATGATTCCCCAGCATAAAACACAAGCATCGATCCACAACTAGGGCACACGGGGCAAACCCCGCCTTCACAATTACCTCGCGAGATCGGGACACCTGCAAGCGATCGACCTCACCGTCTTTCAGATAACAGGAACTCGACAAACACCGGATCCAAAGCATCCCTAGGACAAAAACATGAACATTGACCAGATTCTTCAAGCGACGGCGAACACATAGCGCAACTGGCATTATAAGCCCCCATTCGCTCTATTCGCCTTCGAACAGTTCAAAACATACATGATGAACTTACCGATATTTAAACTGCTAACACCAAGGCATCCATTTTACCTCGCAGGTACAAGATGACTCGTCTGGGGCTCACACAATAGCTTACCAATACCAAAGAACATGATGTCTATCAAACGACGACGCATGCTTCGACTGGGGCAATTCCCTTTGAATTCCCTACGGCACCCAAGCGGTCATCCCGACAGTAGTCAACCACCGACTCTCACCAAAAGAAAAGAGGAGAAGGTCAGTCACCGCATCACTCATTGACAAAATACAAGCTCCTCGGCCAACTACATGAGTGGCCAATCCCCACCCAAGCCCACCTCGTGGCTCTATCAACCTTGCACATTCACGACATTCAACCGAAGATCAATCATCTTAACGGAGAGAACTGTCATAAGCAATCGATGTAGGCGTTCTTCGACGTTACAATCACATGAAAGGGAGTATTCGTTCTATGATTAATACTTCCCTATTTGTGAAAATAAGTTACATGAGCTCACTTATTTTAGTCCTTGTCGCATGTTGACGAAGGCGTGGGTGGCAGGGTGGTAAAGTTTCGAGCCAAAGCCTTGAAAAAATTTTGAGCCAAAGCTTCAAAATATCCTTCGTTGTCAACAAAACGACGATATACATGAAAGGGAGTATTCGTTCCTCAACTAATACTTTCTCTGCAGAACAGGTTACATGAGCTCACTTGTTTTGCCCTTTGGCTTGTCTCATAGGTACGTTAACATCCTAGGCAGACGACGAAGGCGAGGGTGGTAGGGTGGAAAAGTTTCAAGCCAAAGTTTCGAAACAGCCTTCGTTGACAAAATAATGACGATAACACGAGAACAATCCGGGGCAAATCCCCTACCGATCCTGGGGCAAATCTCCAAGCGATTGTAGGGCAAATCCTCGACCGATCCTGGGGCAAATCTCCTAGTGATCATGGACATATCTCCGAGTGGTCCTGGGGCAAATCTCCAAGCTATCCTGGGACAAGACTGAGCAATCTTAGTTAATTCTCCGTTGACAGACCAACGAATCACATGAGCGTCCTAGACAGACAATCAACGAATTTCGAACCAAAACTTCAGAACAACTTTCATCAGCGAACTTCTTTATATCCCCAAGGAATCAACTAGGGCAAAAAACACTGACAATAAACATGAAAAGGGAGTATCACACAATTATTACTCTCTTCATCAAGCTAAATGAAATTACATGTGCCGATTTCATTTACGTCCTTTGTCTCGTGGGCAAGTGCAAGAGCTCCTCACACGACTTGTACACAACTCCTATGACAAAGGCGAGGGTGGATGGGAGGCAAAACTTCAAGCCAAAGTCTTGTCGCAATTTCGTCAAATCCTTCGATTCCTACGGACGAAGATGCCCTGACGAAATTATACAAAGGGAAGTATCAAAGCTCCACTTCACCTTTCTTATAAATAAAATTACATGAGCAAATTTCATTTCTACTCTAAAAGAATCAAGTTGCACGAAGACACTTGTTTTCTTGTCATCTGTTTGATAGGTACATGAGCAACCTTATACAACGGATACAAAACCAGAGTAGCCACTTCGTCAAACCTTCGATTCCATTGGACGAAGACGCAATGACGAAACCTTACAAAAGGGAAATACCAAAATCCTACACTACTTCACCTTTCTTATAAATGAAATTACATGAGCAAATTTCATTTCTACTCTAAAAGAATCAAGTTGCACGAAGACATTTGTTTTCTTGTCATCTGTTTGATAGGTACATGAGCAACCTTATACAACGGATACAAAACCAGAGTAGCCACTTCGTCAAACCTTCGATTCCATTGGACGAAGACACAATGACGAAACCATACAAAAGGGGAGTACCAAAACTCTACTTTACTTTTCTTACAAATGAAGTTACATGAGCAAACTTTATTCTTAGTCAAACAGAAACAAGTCACATGAACTTACTTGTTTCTCGCCATCTGTTTCATAGGTACATGAGCATCTTTATACAACAGACATCAGGCAAGAGTAACGATTTCGTCAATCCTTTGATTCCTACGGACAAAGACGCAATGACGAAACACAATAAGGGAAGTATCAAAGCTCTACTTCGCTTTCATATAAATGAAGTTACATGAGCAAATTTCATTCTTACTTCTCTAATAAACAAGTTACATGAGCTCACTTGTTTTCTGCCCTTTGGCGAGTGCAGGTACATGAACATCCTTGCATTACGAACAAAGGCGCGGGCGATTGGGTGGAAATTTCGAATCAAAATTCGAGATTACCTTTGTTTATCACCAAGGATGATTACATTAATTCAATTCTAACACTTTCTCTACGGAACAAGTTACATGAGTTCACTTGTTGTCCGCCCTTTGGTGAGTGTAAGTATATGAACATCTTGCATTACGAACAAAGGCGCGGGCGGTCGGGTGGAAGATTTCGAACCAATGCTTCGAGATTGCCTTTGTTGTCAACAAGGATGATCATATCGAAAGGGAGTATCATCTACACTACTCTCTAAAAAATTTCTTACCATTCCCCAAACGGAGTCATACCTCCATTTCCCCAGTTGGAGTCGGTTACAAACACCGCATCCCTCAACAAGAGTAGAATATACAAGGATATTCTTCCAGTATGACCATCGAGATGGGCATATTCATCTCATATCCCCAACAAATACCCAACTTTATTATAATCTCCCCAAGCGAGAGTCGAAGTATATGAGCTAACTTTACCTCCGTCCGTTGTCAACTGTGTAGGCACATGGACTCCGCACAGTACGGTACAAACTCTTAGGCAACGGCGTGGGTGGTCGGGTGGAAGCCGTTCCGAGTCTAATCTCAAGGACCATGACTGGGGCATGAAAGTGCAAGCACTTTCCCCGCGAAGCTTGCACAAGAGCACCACCTTAGTATAACATCTCCACAGAGGTTTGCGTACCTAAACCTATTCACTTCTTAAGCATTTATGTGCCCTTTTGCATACAATTTTAAAAGATTTTTGACAATAAGAATGCTTCTGAGCGAGAATGGAGAAGGCAAGCCTACTCCCAAACACCCACCCTAGAGAGACGAGTATAAACATCGGGAGGATTCATACAAACAAGCGTCCGGATGGACAAAGAATCCTTTGACAAACGATGCTCATACTGGGATGAGATCGAGCATTCATTCTCTACCCTAAACACAAAACGTTAACCATTGCTAACCCCTTCCGAGCCAAAGTCGAAGTTTCTATATACACTACTCCCTCTGAGTCTAAGGACCGCCTCACATTGAGGTAAATAGAGATCATGTAGTCAAAAACCGGGAGCAGCGGACCACGGGGGTGACACTTCCTCAAGGTTCAAGCAAAGAGGCACCATCGACGGACGTGCACTCAGTCAAGTCGCTCCCAAGGACAGAGCATCTTCAAACAATTTCATAAGGAGTCCAAAGCATCTCCCAAGAAATCAATGAGAGAAAGAAAATGGGGCAAATCCATATAGTTTAGTAAAGAAAAAGCAGAGTCAGCGCAAAGACCAAAGTCTTTAAAAAAAGCAAAGCCCAGAATCAAAATAACAAAAATAAAGTACCATGGCCGACATAAACGATCGCAAGAGCAAGTGTTTTCTACATATGAGGAAACAAAACATCTCCAAAGCGGATCATTGGCAATCACCAGTAAAAACATCTCTCAAGCAAATCAAGGAGAAAAGCATCCTCAAAGTGGATCATCAAATGTCACCAGTGAAACCTTCATCAATCCCCAACGGAGTGTTTCCGCTGGCATGCCGTCTGGAAGGTGGAGAATTCACTTGGACGGTGAAACTTCTGTGGTCCAACAGCTCCCGATGAGGTTCATAGATTCGTTTCCTAAAACAAAGAATTTAGAACCTCAACCAAAATGCCTTATGCCAAACCCACATTATAACCATACAAAGACTCCTTCTACCGGTACATGAGCATCCAAGTCAAAAGAATTCTAAAATCCAAACGAGACGGATTTCAAATATTAGAGTGAGCCATGAGAAAACCAAGGAGCCCACTCTTATCTCGCTCAGAAGCAATTTTTAACATGTTTATACAAAATAAAACATGACATGCACAGGTATCATAATCATTCTCGCTTGATTATTTTCTTCGATCCCGTGTTCACGGAATTGCATTTATTACTAACATTTTCTTGATGAGATCCCAAGGAGCAGATCTATCAAAAACGCCTCAAACTCACAATTTGGGGTATCTATAACGTCCTTGCGAGAAAATTTTCTCAAATTCTCTCGCAAGGAGGGTCTAACCAGTTTCATGGTCATGTCAGTGTATCTGGGATTACTCTTCCCTTCTCGGGGACACTCGTCGTGGATCTCTCCAACAACCGTTTCAATGGCAACATACCGGAAAACCTCACCAGTGAAATGTTCAATATGAAAGGCGTAGACAATAGCAACAACGGATAGATGAAGGGTAGTTCTAGTAGGGAATTTTATTCGGTGATGACTAACTAGAAAGGAGCCGAGACAGAGCTGGTCAAAATCAACGTCCAATTTGTAGCCCTCAACTTATTGATAAACCGTTTTAGCGGCGAGATCCCTAGCAACATCGGATTGCTGAAATTGCCCAAGGGCCTAAATTTATCTCATAATGGCTTCCCGGGAACAATCCCTCCATCCATAAAAAATTTGACCAACCTGGAGTCGCATGACCTCTCTTCGAACAATCTGGTCGGTGAAATCCCGTGGGAATTGATACAGCTTATGTAAACTTTATGATAACATACAATCAGATAAACATTGAACTGTTCAGTGGGTGTCCTTAGGTCTTAGTTTTAGTTAACAGTCTTAGTGACAATGGCGTCGACGAACAGGGGCCAGTCTCCCATCTTGCCTTTTATTCCATTATCGCTTTATTGCCTCCGTTTCAGACCCATACGCCTTCCAAACCATTCTCGCTCCCGCTGTTGGTACTAGACGGTTTGGTGATATTTGTCTATGAATAAGCAAAATTTTCTGCAGAGTATATTCGGAATCGATAATACAACAGCATACTAAATTGATCGACCGACTAAGTCTAAACTCAAAGGAAAAGAAGAGAAAATAAAAAAGTGCTTGCTGCTTAGTGTGATTTCGGGAATATTCATTCTCTATTTCCTTCATATTATGTTATTTACTCTCTCTCTCTCTCTGTCCAATATAAAGTTTGGTATTACGTCGTCGTCGTCTAATTCTTGTACATTGTCTTCTAACAGGCGGTCTCTCCTCGCGACCGATTTCTGGTTGAGCCTATGTTATGTCCTTCAAGGGCCGATAAATACTGATACATTTCAAAACTCAATTATTTCCTCTGCAAGCTATTTTGAACCGTGGATGTAGGAACTAAATAAAATTAAAGGCGGTGAGTCATGTCGAGCAAAAAGGCGGCACCGGACCTGATGATGGGCTTAGGGAGCGCCCAACTGGAAGATGGAAAGGGAAAGGTGCCCTTAGGATGAGATCCGGAAGCCAGCCATCGCCCAGGGTTTGAAAGAGACAGACTTCGTTACGAGGGACTTCTGCAAGAATATTTGAGGGAAATGCTACGGTGGAGAGAGGATGGAGACTCCTATTACTACTTCTTGACTTCAGAAGGAAGAATTACTTGGAGAGGAGACCACAATGTCTCGTAACTATCTTACTTCTACTTTGGGTTTATGTTCTCGCAAACCATGGGACGGTTTGGTTGGACCCACACGTTTAGAATCGTTTATGTTCATTTCAGCCTCCACACGTTTCTTCCAAGTGTCAACAAGGATTCTCGGCTTCTTCTGAATTTCTGAATTTTTGTGAATGTACAAATGATTCACGGATTTCCCAACGTTACATGTCTGCAAGGCATAAAGGTTCACGGGTAGCTTATCCAATGCACGGCGTGAGACCGAGATGAATTCTTCCACAGCCTTCTCATTATCTTTAGGGTTGACACCGTGGCCAACTTTCCTTTTATGAACCTCCTTTTTCTCCCCCTTTCTGGAAACATAAGTTGCACAAACTTCTCAACACCGTAAATGTCCACTAATCCACCCTTTTCTGTTATTTCTGCGATCTCCTGTTTCAAGGAACTCTCTGATCTTACATGAATTGAATCGGCATCGTCCATTTTTGACAGCCTTTCGCGTTTAACTGGCTCCGAGACCTGATCCGCACGCTCTCTTCTCTTTCCCTTAGCTTGAGGGGAGAAGGATGGGGACGACGACTTCTTCTCCGTGAGGTCCTCGCGAGGGGGGCGCGGATGAAATCGGAATATGAAGATCTTCTAGAAGAATTTTCACTCCTTGGCACGATACCACAACAGTTTATGAGTTACAGCCCCTTTGACTAGATCTTCAGTGTTTTATCTGAACGAATTGAAACAAGAACTCAGAAATGCAATAATTGTGTCATCGGATGCCTGCGTCCAAAGCTATCCAAAGGTGTCGTGGACGCCGTCATTGCTGGTTTCAAAAAATAAAAAGAATCAAAGTAGATAAATTCATCGAATTAAATAGAAGCAAATGAAAGAATTTATCGGATTATCGGGTAACGCGAGTAGTGGACGGAGTTGTCAAGCGTCTTTGGTGACGACGAAGTCTTGATTTTCTTTCAAGCGTTCTTTCTTCTTAGTGTGTGTATCTCTGTCTTTTTTTTCTGAGTCTGTCTTCCTGGTCTAGCTATTTATTTTTTTTATCAAATCCTTTTTTTATGATTTTTCTCGATTTTGTGGATTTTTGTTGATCTTTGATGATTTTCTACAATTTTATTGATTTTCGAAAGATTTTTAATTTTTTAGTATATTTTTGTGATTTTCAATTTTTTTGTGATTTTTGTTAGAAAAATTTGGGTTATGACAGAAGGACTAGGTGTCCTCGGTGCATTCAACGAGCGGCTGGCAAATCGTCTGAGGGAAGCTAAGTGAATACCTGTTCTGAATTCAATAAACAGTTGCTAACCCATCGGCAAGAAGCCGTTCTTGTCGTGTCTCTTCGCAGGGAAGTCTCGAACCAGTGAAGTTTGAGCAGTTAGACACGCACTTGCGAGTGCGCTCCAGAAGTCTCGTGCCAGCAAGGTAGAGCAGGAGTTGGGAACGCCGCCAGGGTGGAAAGAGGTCATCCCGAGCATAGGGGTGCTATGCAGAAGTCTCGAACTCCTGCTGACGGACAGTAGAGCAGGTTGCGTGGAAGCCGCCGGAGTAGAAAATTCCACCCTAGGCACTGGGTGTGCAGTGCAGTGAGTCACGGCTGTAGTAACCGTACACGTCTGAACTAAG
Organism: Melastoma sanguineum; assembly: GCA_029817735.1. Classification (NCBI taxonomy): domain Eukaryota; kingdom Viridiplantae; phylum Streptophyta; class Magnoliopsida; order Myrtales; family Melastomataceae; genus Melastoma; species Melastoma sanguineum. Next base: position 480,760 of record JARUPW010000159.1, on the reverse strand, counting down.
TGTAGGACGTATACCATATCTTAGTGGGCTTTGTGGTTATCTTTGTGGTCTTGGTGGTTCTTCTCTTCATGGTCTTTGTGGTGATCTGTGTTGATCAACTTCGTGGTTGTCTCTTAAGCTATTACATGCTCATCTTAAGGAGAGACAATATCTGTGTGGAAATCCCCTGATGAACGACAAAGTACTGAAGCAATCATCTACTTTGAATTAGAAACGAGCTGCTCTCTGAGAAGTCTTTCTGTCACTTTAAGGATTATTATATGAGGATTTATATTTTACAATAACGTTGTCTTTGTGCTTTGATAGACAGGCTTATGTCGGAGCGACAATATTCTGTGTGGAATCCATCGAGCTACCAATTGCTGAGTATAAGTATCATTCTGTTGGAAACGAGAAGACTTCCACTGTGTGAGAAGCTGACCGTCGCTAGGAGTGATCGTCAATTGTACAGGATTCTAAATCACACTTTGTGAGAAACTAAACGCCTAGTGCAAGGGCTCTTTGCGTCCATTATATTATATAGTGGAATCACCTCGTTGGTGGAAAGTGGACGTAGATCGATTAAGACCGAACCACTATAAATTACTATGTCCATTACGATCGCGCAACACTCGTACCAAAACCTACTCGACAAAATCGTAACGGTTACAACGAAGCATATCTCATTCTGAGAAACGCTCTGCTGAGATACAGTACGCTTCCGCTTACACTGAGAATTCACCCCTCTCTTAGTGTTCCTGAACGATCCGACATTTATCAATAAGAAAATTTTTATGCAGAGTATATGCGGAATTTGATAATACAATAGCATACTAAATTCGATTGATCGACTAAGTCTAAAGTCAAAGGAAAAGAAGAGAAAAATAAAAAAATAAAGTGCTTGCTGCTTAGTGTGTTTTCGGGAAGATTAATATTCATTCTCTATTTCCTTCCTATTATGTTCTTTACCTCTCTATCTCTCTGTCCAATATAAAGCTCGGTATTACGTCGTCGTCTAATTCTTGTACATTATCTTCTAACAGGCGGTCTCTCCTCGCGACCCATACCGATTTCTGGTTGAGCCTATGTTATGTCCTTCAAGGGCCGATAAATACTGATACATTTCAAAACTCAATTATTTCCTCTGCAAGCTATTTTGAACCGTGGATGTAGGAACTAAATAAAATTAAAGGCGGTGAGTCATGTCGAGCAAAAAGGCGGCACCGGACCTGATGATGGGCTTAGGGAGCGCCCAACTGGAAGATGGAAAGGGAAAGGTGCCCTTAGGATGAGATCCGGAAGCCAGCCATCGCCCAGGGTTTGAAAGAGACAGACTTCGTTACGAGGGACTTCTGCGAGAATATTTGAGGGAAATGCTACGGAGGAGAGAGGATGGAGACTCCTATTACTACTTCTTGACTTCAGAAGGAAGAATTACTGGGAGAGGAGACCACAATGTCTCGTAACTATCTCACTTCTACAATAGGAAGCATTACACCTATTTATGGTTCTTTTACCACCAAGTCCTATTTTTAACCACATAAAATTTCTACCTACCTCCCTCTCGATGCTTCTTGACTATGATATAATTTTCCCAGTCTTAGTTTTGATTTTCGCAAGGGATCTTTAGAAGGTTCATGAGCTTCTAGAGAATGGGGTGTTGGGGATTTTAACGGGTTGAGTTGGGAAGTGCCCGATCCAATGACCAGCTGGAAAAAGATGGTTGGAAACGAAGTCAGGGAAATGACGAGGAAGCAACGCACAATTTGGTTGAAGAATATAAATTTTGTGGGAGCTTTTTACCACCAAACAGGACATTATTTTAATGAAAGTTTGATTAGGGACATAAATATTACATCGTTTTATGTTTTTGATACGGTTACTTGGAGAACCCTTCCAAAAGTCGACTCAAGGGTAGGGAGTGCCAAGGCCCATATATACCCCACACCGGTCGCCCATACAACCGGTGTGGGACACTTTCCCACGCATCATACCACCACGCTCCGCAGCCCGGCGCCACGCGGGCCAAGCCAGAGGCTCAGTCTGCGTAGCTTGCCCCGCCGCTCGCTTGCACTGGCGCGGTGGGTGGGCTCTGATACCCTTGATGCGTTTGCTTCGCACCCCGGCCTCAGTTCACACACCACAAGCAGCAAACACCAGATAAACACTCAACAGCAGCACAATAACAGAGCACCCAACCAACCACCTCAGATTACCACTCAACCACCAATTTCAGCCACCGATCATACACAAGCGACGCACCCACGCCCCGATAGCCCAATCCCTTCAAGTCTGACCACAACGCATTCTCCAGCCACCAACGCCACCACTCCCTCTTCATCGTATTTCTAACTGATTTTCCGATTGCCAGCACCCCTTAAGTAGCTCTTAAGCTTGGGTCGGGTTGCACTGATGGCAATCATGTTGGGTTGGGTCGGGCTTACCCAACACGGCCCACACCCCAACCATTGACCAGCCCACCTGGTCATTTATTCCTATTGACTATTTACAAGCCAACGGTTATAAGCCAACGGCTCCATGAGTTCAACCTGCGGGTTCATGGAAGTGTGCGGAATGTACGGCAAATGGATTGGAGAGGATACCGTAAAGAGCTCGAACGGGCTCATGCGGATGGATGATGATGAGTGCTGTTGTACCAAATTCCGCCAACGTCAGCCACCTCATCCATCCTTCGGACAATCTCTGTCATACAGCGAAGGTATGTTTCCAAGCAACGATTAACCACTTCTGTCTGTCCGTCGCTTTGCGGATGGTAAGCAGTTGACATATGTAATTCTATTCCCTGCAAGGTCATCAGCTCCTTCCAGAAATGACTCAAGAAGATAGAGTCACGATCGCTCACCACTGTCGAGGGTAACCCATGCAACTTGTACACATGATCCATGAAAATCCGAGCTACCCCTTTGCTGAGTACGGATGGCGGAGAGGCATGAAGTGAGCGTATTTGCTCAAACGATCCACTACCACCAGTATACTATCCATTCCTTGTGAGAGAGGAAGACCATCGATGAAATCCATAGATATTTCCTGCCACAAAGCCATCTGGGTCGGTAGAGGCTGCAACAGCCCTGGAGACGTCGCATTATCAGGTTTACAACGCAAGCAGACCCACAGCGACTGATAACCTTCGAACATCCCTTTCAGTCCCTCCAATCGAACAGTCTCCTGATCCTCATGTACGTGGCCTGAATTCCTGAATGCCCACCCATGGCGCTGCTGTGAAAGAGTCGTATGATTCTCTCTTTAAGGTCAGTCACATTACCCACTACCAATCTCGATCCCTTTTTGAACAGCCCTTGGTGCCATCGATACTTAGTATTGATGATGGTCCCTTCCTTGAGGCCATCTATTATCCCTATCAACCGATCCTCGCCTTCAACTGTCTTTAATCTCAACAAGCAGGTTGGAGAGTACTCTGAACAGTGAGGGCTAATAACTCCGCTCCTTGCAGTCGGGAGAGCGCATCGCCGCTGAGTTTTCTTTACCCTTCTTGTATAAAATTTCATAATCGTATCCATTAGTTTGGTCAACAACGGAATTGGCATTCTTGTATGTAACCTCTGCTCAATAGGGATTTGAGACTCCGATGGTCTGTCCGAATAACAAAGTGGCGACCAATTAAGTAATGGTGCCATTTTCTTACCGCATACACTATGAGAGCATTTCCTTCTCGTACACCGACAACCCGTGGTGCTGTTTTGCTAACTGCTTACTCACATACGCCAAGGGGTGCTCCTTTGCATCAACACCGCGCCTATACCAACATCGCATGCATCCGTTTCTATCACAAATTCCTCATTATAATCTGGTAAAGCTAAGACTGGTGCGGAGCTCAAGAGCCGCTTCAACTCATCAAAGAAGCCTGTGATGCCTCTGTCCATTTAAACGAATCCTTCTTCAGCAAGTCTGTCAGAGGTCTACTCACAATGCCATACCCTTTGATGAATCTCCGATAATATCCACTCAACCCCAAGAATCCGCGTAACTGCTTCACTGTTTTCGGCACCGGCCAATTGCGGACAGCCTCGATCTTGGTTGGGTCAGTCATTACTCCCCTCGCATCTATGAAATGTCCAAGATACTCCACCCGCGGGCTCCCAAAAACACACTTGGACTTTTTAGCGAAGAGTGTCTGTTCCCTCAATATGGATAGCGTCGCCTTCAGGTGTTGGACATGCTCGATTCGCGACTTGCTGTAAATTAATATGTCATCAAAGAAAACAAGGATGAACTTACGGAGATACGGCCGGAAAATCGAATTCATGAGTCCTTGGAAGGTGGAAGGTGCATTCGTAAGGCCGAAAGGCATCACGAGGAACTCATAATGGCCGTCGTGTGTCCGAAAGGCGGTCTTATGAACATCCTCGGGTCTCATTCGGATCTGGTGGTACCCGGCCCTGAGATCGATCTTAGAGAAGATGGTTGCCCCGCATAGCTCATCTAATAATTCCTCGATTATGGGAATCGGATACTTGTCTTTCACCGTTTGACTATTCAACTCCCGATAATCCACACACATCCTCCACGTGCCGTCTTTTTTCTTGACCAGGACCACGGGTGAGGAGAAAGAACTCCTACTCGGCTGAATGACCCCCGCCGCCAGCAGCTCACGAACCATTCCCTCAATGATGTCTTTTTGGTGGGCTGAATGTCGGTAAGGTCTCATACTCACCCCTAGCACTCCGTCCTTCAACTGAATAGTGTGGTCATGCCCCCTAAAGGGCGGAAGTCCCTCTGGTTCTCGAAAAACATCCTGGTAAGAGAGTATCACCTCCTCTACCTCAGGTTCCTCCTCCTTCTTTTCTAATGTCTGACACATTAACGCAGGCCCGGTCCTGTCCTCATGTGTAATTTCCAACCAATAACAGACTTGCGGCAGCCCACTTCCCTCTTTCTCCCCCATCCGAGTCAATCGTAACAATTTATCGCCTTGAAGATCCTGCTCCCCGACCAAGTGTACCGGCTTCTGTCGCCACGAAAATCTCATCGTAGAGTCCTGGAAATTCCAAATGATATCCCCCAACTCCCTCAACCACTTAACTCCCAAAACCATCTCACAACCTCCTAAATTAATTAGATAGAAGTCCGCCATGAATTCGTACCCTTGCACCAACCATTCGAACTCCCTGAGCATAGCCGTGCACACAATACTTCGTCCATCCGCCACCGTAACTCGGACCGGAGCAATCGGCACCGCAGCTACATTCATGCCCTTCACCACACCTAAATCGAGAAAGTTGTGGGTGCTTCCCGAATCTATGAGTATATGTAGCGTCTTCTTCTTAAACATTCCTCCGACCTTCATGGTTTAAACTTGTACTCCACCGTCCTCTCCCCTCATTGCGTGCATGGTCACTGTAACGTCCGTGGAATCTGCCTCCTGTACCTTATCCTGACACAACACGCTCACCTCCGCCCCTTCTTCTTCTCCCGGCTCCTCTTCCACAACCAACGAATATATTTGCCTCCTTGCACAGCGATGGAATCTGGTATACGGCTCATTGCAGCCAAAGCAGAGCCCCTTTTGTCGTCTCTCCTCAACCTCCTCCTGACTCAGACGTCTCCGACTGTTGCCAAGACTTTTTGCGTCACCAGCCCCCTGAGGTCCTCTGTTATCTTCTCCCCTGCCATTCTGTCCCAACACCGTAACTGGCCCTCTCAAATTCCGGTTACCTGAGGGTAGGGGTAACCCATCCCTCGATCCCACATCCCTGCTGGGACGTTTGTTCAGGAATCTCAGGGGTCTTGACCATCCGCCCCCTCCATCGTCTTCCGGAGAGTCCTGACGTAGCATCCGTGCATTAGCTTGAGCGTTTAATACATCTACCGGCTTCATAAACCACAGGGCGTTCCGGTACTCCTCTTTTAGGCCATTGATGAAAAGGCTAACTTGGAGTTGCATCGGCAAATCAAACTTCTCCTGCACCCTCCCTAAACAAGTATCAAACTCAGTCATATAAGCATAGAGATTATCCAATTTTCCCTCTTGCCGCAAGTTCTTCATCCGCCCCATAGGGTCATCAAACAGTTCAGCCCCAAACCTTTTGTTGAGTGCCTCCACGTACTCCTCCCAACTCAATGGACAACCCGGGTTCCGATTCCTAATATATGTATAATGCCATTGCAAGGCGCCACCATACATATAAAGGGATGCGAGCTTCACCTTCTTGTCATCGGGCACCCCCTCCAATTCGAAGTAACGGTTGCATTTGTATAGCCAATCCTCCAAATTAACTCCATCAAAGTCAGGGAACTCCACCTTGGGCATAACGAATGGAGTCCTCGTCTCCGACTCGCGTCCCCCCGAACGCTCCGTCATACCCTGTTCCGGGCTCAAGACCGCAGACTCACGGGTTTTCTCTCTACTCCCACTCATCTCAACTAGCTGTAACTGGATATCCCTCAACATGGTGGTCGTCTGTACCTGCATTTCCTTGAGAGTTTGCACCTCCTTGACCTGAGCGGTCAAGTGGTCCATCCGTTGCGTTATATCCGACACCAACGAGTTCAAGGCCTCGTGGTCCCTCCTCAACTCGCCATACCTCGTCTCCATTCCTCACTCGGACCGAACGCTCTGATACCCTTGATACGGGTTACTTGGGAGAACCCTTCCCAAAAGTCGACTCAAGGGAAGGGAGTGCCCAAGGCCCATATATACCCCACACCGGTCGCCCATACAACCGGTGTGGGACACTTTCCCACGCATCAGTTTACTTGCTAAATGTGTATTAAAATAGAAAGCAAGGGTATCCAATTTTTCATGATCAAAGCAAGTAGGGAATGCATCACGAAGAAGGAGGTCGACCTTTAATATGTTAAATCCATTGATCAAGTTGCAAGTTGCGGATATTTTTATCAAACCCCTCAGTATTTCTTTAGGGACAACCTCACAGTTGGGATCGTACGTCAGTTCTGGCTCCATATGCACACGACCTTCAAGGGAAGTTGCGGTGGTTGCTCGAGCTTGTCACAATGACTGATGTCCAGAATCTCAAGTTTGTCCAAATTACTCACCTCCACCGGCAGAGCAGAAATACTCGTGTGTCGCAGCTCCAAAATTCGTAGATTTTTCAGTTTGCCGATCTGTGGAGGGATTTTTTTCAGATTCCTACAGCGGGAGGCCTGCAATTCTTCGAGAGAGGTCAAGTGTTCGATGTTGCTGGGTAGCTCGCTTATGAAGCAAGAATCCATCCTTAGCACCTTCAAAGAATGCAATTTTGAAATCGTGTTTTTGTGTTCCGCAATCCCTGTCCCGGATACATCCAACTCAACGAGGGAACTGTCCTTCACTTCCTCGATGGACTCTGGCAGTTGCTGTACTTTCTGGCAGTCCCTTATGGACAGCTTCTGAAGTCTTTCCAGCTTCCCAATGGAGTCCGGGAGGCACCTTAGCTGTATGCAACCCAGACAGCTCAGAATTTCAAGGTTTATCGGTTTCCCTATATCGGGAATCTTCTCAACACCCGTACCATCAATCAGAAGCTCTCTCAAATGGACCAACTCGCCCAGTTCTTGGGGCAATATGTTCAACTCTTGGCAGGATTTTAGGTTCAGATACACCAACTGCTTCAAAGTGCCAATGGAAGGATCGATGTGCATCAAGCGTGCGCATCCTTCCAGGATCAGCCTTTCCAACTCGGGTGATTTTGTGAAGTTAGGAGTGAGGAGTAAATCCGTGCAACCTGAAAGGTTCAGGACTTTAACATTTATCAAGGTGATATTTTCCCAACCTTTCCAGTCTTCTGTAATGGCACTTCCCGACAGGTCGAGAATTAGCAAGTCCTTTGTATCAACATCAGTTGCTTCAAAGTCTCTGCGGCACCTTCGCCATTGCATCCACCTTAATTTTTGGAAGACACCTCTGAAATCTCCAGTGATAACAGCAGAATCTAATCTGAGAAATCTGAGCTCTGACATTTTGTGGAAGTTCTTCTCCGTAAATTCTTCGGACGTTTTATCATCAAAGCCTAGACAAAGAGCTTCAATTTTCTCTGTCCCCTGTGTAGGAGTGAAATAACACAAAGAATCAGATTAACAAACAAAGTTATGCGTCCACCAAACAACTTCTTTATCGCAAAGTAAAACAACATTAAAAACTAAGGAATATCTTTACCCTTTCATTTTTAAGTATGTCCATGGCCGATTGGTGGTCGTATACATGACTTGATATTCCTGAATTTTTTTTCTCATCCGTCCAAAACGTCTTAGAGAGAGCTATGCATCCACAATCGATCGTTGCAACTTGGACAACTGTTCAAAGGCTTTTACATCTTCACCGTGTAGAAGTGAACCTACGAATTCAATAAGGAGTGGGCATCCCAGCAATTTACTGACTATTCCCCATTTGGGTGTGTGTGTTGGGTGCGACACAACAGCGATGGAGTCCCCTCCCTTGTTTTCTTATAAATTCCTGTACAAAAATATTAAGAAATGTGGTCGGCCACGTGAACAAGATGGGATTGATTGACTCTAACCAAAAGGAAGAATATATTTATTTATTGAATACAATTATTATTTGAGATCCAATCTTGTACGCGCGCCCTCCGGCCTAGCACGCGCGTGACGGCTTTGGCGACGCGAGGATTCGGGCCCGCTCCCCGAGGCCCAATCCGGTCGACGTCGCGACTCGAGCGTCGGACGCTGCGGAAGGGCACCGGGTTGAATCCTCCCTTGTTTCCCGAGCGGATCTGCGGGACACTTCACCGGCCGTCTCCAGTCCTTGGAGGCGACGGGCGAAGGGCTGCGTAAGACCTCGCTTGAGATTTTCGGGGAGGATTCAGGGAGCGGCTCGTGTTGCCGTCACCCATCCAATGATGGCTCCGTTTGTAAAACACGTTTAACCTAGGTAAACTATTACGGAGTCGCCTCCGACTTTTTATTTTAAAACTGTTAAGTCGGAAAAACACCTGGTTCGGGGATTCTTACTTACTAGTCCTTACACTCTAAGTATGCGAAAAGGTGGCGTTTGCTCCAAAAGTGTTTGGCTTTTGATTGACGGGCGTTGGACCCGATCCGGTCATGACTCCGGACTCATGTCACTGTTTTACGGGCGTTGGACCCGATTCGAGCCTTTTGGGCTCGAACTCATGTGTATTTGGCAAACATCATGCGACGATAGACCTATGGGCCTAAAGCATGAGAACAATCACAAACAATTATTAAGATCAAAGGGAGCGGGGAAGGGCGATGATCGTGAGCCTATGCACTTGGGCTCACGACCCGTTACATGTGGAAATAAAGAAAAGACGGGAAGCCCGCACTTCCCTCATGTACCTGAGATGATAATTGATGCCGCTTTGCTTCGAAGCTAGCGCCTTCGAGCTTTCTGTCTTCGAAATACCGCTTTGTCGAAATTCCATGAAGCTCGGTTGATTTTTCATGCAAAATTAAAACATCACATAGAAGACGATAGTCAGAAAATTCCAAAGTATATTGAATATCTGGAATTAACTGGTGAGTAAGAATGATTACTCACCGGGCGTTGTGTGGCCCGTTGATGCCGATCCTTCATGATGTTGAAAGATGATATTCTCTCATTGTTTTAACATGCAAAACAAAGAGAAAAGAGAGATGCAAAGGAAGAGCAGCCGCAGTAACGATTAAATCGACGTATATTTAATCGTACTGGAAAAGTAAGGCATAACTTACCATTTGAAGTGGTTTAATTGATTGGTGTTTTTTTGTAGCCCGTTGATGTCGATCTTCTAAGATGCCAGAAGATGTCTCCTTGGTTGTCGAATCCTCGGTTGTTTACATGTAAAACAGAGGATAGAAGGTAGTGAGGACAGAAATAGAATTGACTCTATTCGTACAAAATATAAGAACATGCAAGACTGGTCCCATTGCCTTGAAGTACTTAAGCCGATTTTCGATATGTCAAAAAAATCATATTTCTCGTCGTGTTTTCATGCAAACAACGAGAAAGGAGGGGGTAATTGTAAGTAAAATCACTAATGCAAACTTTGAACGGAAAATTATTGTCGGGTCATAGACATTAATCAGTAATTTTCCAAAAAATATGCACATACTCAAGGCGGGGAAAGTTTCATCCCAGGTAATCATGCAACAACAAAACATAACACGACTGAATGACTTAACGTTATTAAATAATTTAATATGATCTGACATGTCGAAGACTAACATGAAACTAAAAGAATTAAAACCATCCTGCATAACAATATTAATAATAATAAAAAAATTGGGTCGAGACTTGATGAAGTCTACCCACATGATTAATACAATTGTTAAAATCAATAAACCAAGTGATATTAGAGACGGAATAAAGCAAAACCGACTAACGCTTCAATTTGGCATAATTAAAAAATTAGAGAGATGAGACGGGACTGACCAAGGGGGAACTCTGTTTGATGGTGGCTGAGCGCATGTGGGTTCGCGACACCGTCGGTGACAATTTATGGTGTGGATTCGTCGGGGCTTGGTCAGACGTGGGCGGAGCGAGAGCATCAACACGCTCAGATCAAGCCATGACGAGGCGACCCGGGCGGAGGGCCGCCAGATCTGACCCAAACATGGGCGCGCGCCGCTAGGAGAGAGAAGGGTCGGCCCCCCGGGAAGAGACCCTCTGCCGGCGTATGACCCAGAGGCGGAGGACTTGGGATCTGAACCAGGCCGATTACGGAGCTTCGAAATGTGGGGCTTCACCACATGGCAGATGGAGGCCGACTGGGTAGTTGGGGCTTGATGCCGACGCCCAGGATGGGTGAGCCGAGAGGGAGGATCTTGGACGTGCGTTGAGACGGCTGATTAGGCAACGAGAGGCGGGGACACGCCTTGGGCGTCCTAGTTGTCGAAGTTGGGAGCGCCTTGGGCTCCTGGTCGATTCCGCTGGGTATGGTGCTGGGAGTAGCCAGGTTTGGCCATCGTGGTTGTCGAGACTTGGTGTCTGCTGTTAAGAGGACGACGCCGCCGCTGGTGTGGCCGTCCATGGATATGGCATGGAACAGGGAGGCCGCTGTTTCACTGGTGTTGACCATTTGGGAGGGTAATAGCATTGTTAGGGAGGCTGCCTTGGAGATGAGATGGGAGGACACTTCTAGTTGTCACCGGCAACTAGTTGCCATCACCAAGCTGCTTGTTGCCGAGTGAGGAGGAAGTTGGAACCAAGAGCTGGTGGCTGGGCGGGGGGTCGTCCGTTGCTGCTTGTCACAACCGGAGGAACCTTGCTTCTTGCAATGGGCTTCGAAATGGCTAGAGGAAGTAGGGTTGGAGATGGTCTTCGTCGTCATCGCCAACGCGAGCTGAAGTTGAACTGGCTGCCGGAGTCATTGCTCTCCGCTGTTGCCGTCTGGTTTAACTGGTTTGAGGGGGTTTCCACGCCGTCGGAGAGTCGGGCCTACCTTGGGGGGAGCTGGTCAAAGGGAGGGAGCAGCGAGCACCGAAGATGAGCTGGGAGAAAAGGGGGCGAGAGACGTGAGCTAGCAGCTGGCCGTCAGAGGAAAGGCCGAGGGAAGAAGAGCTGCCACTTGATCTTCGTCCTTGGTTTTTCTTATAGGGGATTCTGGCCGTGATCCGATCGCCCGTGGCACCCGCTTCAAGGAGCGAGGCCACTGATGATTCCAGGAATCATCACGGCTGCGGCCGGGCTACTTCTCTGTTTACAGTCGACCCTCCCTTTTTGTCTCTCTCTTTGCGTTTGACGTCCCTATGACAAAATGGGGCGGTGGAACCGGGTGCAAGTGGGGGCTTCACGTGGGATAATTGCAGGGTTCGTGACGGGAATGCTGTTTGCGTCGCAGGTGGGGACATCACGCCAGGAGTGGACGTCTGGGGACGTCTGGGGCGGTGGAGCAGGGAGACTAAGGATGTCTTCACCAGAGGAGGGGTAGGTGTGAGAGCAGAGCAGCTTTGGGCATCCCACGGGGAGAAGAAGGGCGTCACTCGTAAGGTGTTGTCCTGTCCCTCTGTACGTTGGAGGGTCCCAATAAATTGTTGTGACGAGGAATTGTCTGTTGCTTCCTTTCTTCTCCCTTTTGGAGAATCACCTGGTGGGGTAATTCCATGGGTGATCTGATGTCAAACGTGGCGATGAACGGGGGAGATAGCATGCAAATCGCCATGTCAGGTTGCTACGCTGGCCATATGTTCAACGTCCTCATTGGCCTGGGCATTTCGGCGCTTCTTGGCACGTGGTCCAAAAGATCTTCGTCACATCCACTCCCGGAAGATGGAAGCCTCATATGCACGTTGGGCTTTCTCGTGGTCGGACTAATCTGGGCCCTCGTCGTCTTGCCATGCGGCCGACCAAGATGCTAGGAGTTGGCCTCATAGCCCTCTACATGACGTCTATGGGAGTCCGCTCGTTTGGGGGGGAGGGGGGTGCCACGCTAATGTTTGTGGCTGTGGCCAGTCGACAATCTCCCAATGTTGTCCTCCTGTTTTTGCTTTTCAAATCGAGATGAATCTAACGGATTATTTTGGTTAGAAGTCATTTTTGTGTAGTTAACTTCAAATTCGAACTAGTCACCTATTCATGTTCAGGGACAAAATCAAATGCGCTAACCACGCTCAACGACCCTTATGAAAAGGTAAGCACGTTCAAAAAGCATCGTCTATTAATGTTAATCTTAATTTACTCATATGTGATTAAAATTGATCAACGATGAACGTTTTAGCCAATTTGGGGATCTACAAATCTTTAAAAAAAATGCCAGAATATATTTGTATGCACAAAACGACAAAAAACTTGGCAGGATGGGCTTATAGTAAACATTACTAAACTAATTAGTAATGAAAATCATAGGGAAGTATTGTTATGAGTTTTTTTGAGGATTTTTAATTTTTCATGTATGTATTTTAATTAATTAATTGATTAAGTTTAACTTGAATCAAATCATTTTAATCACTTCACAATAATACATGTTGATCCCTTGTCTTTGGACTTTTTAATGAATTCCCAAACTGAAAGGCACAACAATTAAATACAAGATTAATCATCCAGTTGAGACAGAGCCCGTCATTCAACTTTCAGTTTGTTGGGTATAGATGATACGGGCCATCAAATGACTTGAATCCCCAGCAGCATTCAATTATCAAGCGGCAGTCTCCCACCATACAGGGCACGCTTATCAGAGAGCTGCACCAACTAAACTTCACCCTCTTCAATCTTCTCAAGTTTGAGAGGTCTGGGATTTCATCCGCGAAACCACACCAGGAGACCTCTAATTCCTCCAAGAGCTCCATTCTCTCGATCCCAGAAAAGTCAATGCATTTACAACTCTCCAGATTTAAGTAGCAAAGCCTCCTCAACGATCCTAAATTGGACAACCTGATAGGACGAATCATATTCCCCATATTATCTCGTCCATCCAGCGAAGTCCCACTCTGCATTGACCGCCAACAATACCAGAGTGACAATCTACGCAAGGACGAAGGAAGCAGCGATGCGGATGAAACATCCCAATAAAACAGAGAGAGATCCTGCAGGCAGGACAAGGAACCCAAATTAGTAGAAAGAATACAACCGACATCCAAACTTAATTTCTGCAACCCATATAGCTTCTCTATCCCCTCTACGTCCTCAGCAAGACGACCTAAATTCAACGATCGGAGTCTGGCGAGTATGAAAAGATTGCATCTTTAGAAATGAATTCTAAAAGAAATGAATAATTGGGAAATTTCCAACACCTCAAGGCTCTTTAGATTGCCGATCGAGGAAGGTAGCTTCCTTGACCATGACAGAGACACACTGAGTACTCTCAAGTCCCCTAGCCGCCCAATAGACTCTGGCAACTCCAAATTTCTGAAACACCGGGGCAAACGGAGCTCTTGTAGAGCTTTTACAGATCCAAGCTCTTCTGGTAACCTTGTCAATCTGTAACAGCCTAATATAACCAGGCGTTTAAGATACCCTAATACACCGATAGAACTGGGGATTTCTTCCAAACGCTGGCAAGAGAAAAGATTAATTATCTCCAGCTTTGGGAAACGAGAGAGGTCGGGCAGTCTTGTAATCTTCGCATTCCAGATATCAAGAACTCTCAAATTACCCATTCTCTATTAAAACAAAAAAACGAGTATCCTCCCACGATTAGTTAATGTTGATTTTCTGCTTCATGAGAGATGGATACAAGGGAAAGGAAATTAATACCATGTCTTCCAATAAATTGTCCGTAATTGCATCTCCCAAGAGCTGGAGAATTACGAGGCTGTCCATCTTGAAGAAATTGGGACTGCCATCCAACTTGATCACATTCCAAGATAGCCACAATAGATTCGTCCGGAAATTCGTAAACTTCCCACTTAATTTTGCTCCATATTTTAGGTTGAGAAACCTGAGATTGGACATGCCCTCGAATTCCTTCCCGGTTAAAGGATTGGCAGTACCTTGCAGGTTAATGGCTAAAACTTGATCGGTGCCCTGGTAAGGAAAACATAAAGGAAATGAGGAAGCCAAAGAGAGAGACCGAGTCCAATCCAATAAATCAGGAAAACATTATTAATTATTATTATCATATCACCTGCTCTTGGCGTATGACATTAAGGGCCAATTGAGGATCCCACAGCCTGCTGCGCTTGCCGGGCCTCTCTGAATTAACAATCTCCCATCCCATCTCTATAATTAAGTCATGCATCCAATACTTGTCTTCAACGTCATCATCTTCGTCATCGTCGACATTCCGTATATTTATCAAAGATCTGTTCTGGAGGACATCTAATGCACTTTTAGGAGAAAAACCACAGGCTTCCCACATGTAACACGCTAATTCCTTGTCCATCACCATATCGTTGAAACAAGCAATGTCCAGAAAAATTTGCTTCTCACTCTCGTCTAAGTCATCGTAGCTGATCCGCAGCTTACTCAAGACGTCTTTGTGAGGCACTCGCTCCAGCTTTTCCAATGTATGTTCCCATTTATTCTTTTCCTTTCGGAATAAGTGCCCTCCGATCACCTTCAAAGCTAAGGGAAGATTTCCGGACATACGAATAACCCGCTTCGATAAATCAACAAAGTCATTTGGAGGCCCCTCTCCACGAAATGCGTGCCAACTGAAGAGTTGCAGAGCATGATCATCGCTCAATCCCTCCACTTCATAAGCAGTATCACTAGGACTCATAAGGCCCTCGCAAACACTCTTATCCCTCGTCGTGACGATAATTATCGTTCCCGGTCCAAAGAAATTGAAATTTCCAACCAAATTTTCGAGCTGAATACTCTTGCTGACATCGTCAAAAATGATAAGGACCCTTCTGTTGCGGAGCCTTCTTTGGATCTCATTCATTCCATTGTTAGAGTCACCAATTTCCCCACCCGATTTTCCGAAGATATCCCTCAATAGCTTCTTTTGCAACCTTTCAACACCCCCCACACCAATCGACAAGGAATCTCGCACATCGGGAAGGAAGCAGCATCCATCGAATCGGGAAGAGACTCTGTTGAAGATGACATTCGCCAGTGTTGTCTTCCCAAGGCCCCCCATGCCGTGCACCATCACAACATGTCGTTCAACGCGAGAACTCAAATTCAACATGTCGATTAGATTCTCCACGCGATCATCCATCCCTACGAGATGATCCGGCAAAATCCTATCATTGATGTTCAGCTTGTTTAGAATATCCGCAACCACAGCACTAATAAACTCGCCCATCCTGCCCAAAATCAAATGGAGATCAAGTTGTTCAAAAAACTGCCAACTAACAACATGAAAAAGCTCAACGGAAACAACAGCTGTTGAAATATCCGAAATGACATAAATAATTATATAAAAAAGAGAAAGGTTTAAGATGATGAGTTATATACCCCTTATCTCCTTTGTATTCCTCACCACGGATACGTCCAACCTCCTCCAGAGCTTCCTCCCACAATTTCACATCCTCTTCCTTGTATTTTTCTTTGTGCTTCTCGAGGGCGTCCCGGTACAGATCGGTTTGCAGCTTCACGTCGCTGGGGCTTACATCGTAGAAGATGGGCAAGATGACTTTCCTAGAGGCTGGGTCCCTGCGGCAGTCCACCATCATGGCGAGTTCTCGGAGGCACCACGCGCTTGATGCGTAGCCTTTGGAGAAGACAACAACGTAGATCCTAGAGTCCGGGACAGCGCGACGGAGCTCGTCCCCGATCGCTTCGCCGTTACGGACCTCCTCCGTGTCCCTGAACACGCATATCCCCTTTTCCTTCATGAACACATAAAGGAAGTCGGTGATGTTGTACCGGGTGTCGGGTCCCCTGAAGCTAACGAACACATCGTAAGCAGATCCGTCGGGGGTGTTCAGAGTGCCGCGGCTAGTCCGTGCTTCCGATGTCCCCGCCATCCAATGGAAGGGAGAAAGGAGTAAGAGAAAGAGAGAGCGGTTGATGATGATGATGGATGGGAAAATGGTGTTTGGGTGAGGGGTGGGATGGTATTTAGATATAGTGGGCGTTCAAATGCGGAGGGAGGGTTCGAGGGAGAAGCAACCGAGAGGAGATAATGATGATGATGATGTATATATATATTCATTAATACCATAAATTGAGGGGAGGGGGAATACACCATGCTTTTCCACGTGACCTGGTCGGCCACGTGAACACGTCACATTGTAAGAAGAGATTGATTGATTCTTACCAAAGGATTAAAAGATCATATTTTTCCTCAAAACGATGAATAATATTTTTGTATGAAGTAACAGACAATCTACAGCTAATCCATGTGATCCGAGCAAAGAAACGTTAATTAAAATTCGTCGTGAATCAGTCAGTCGGACAGACACCCAATTTTCCACATCGTCTCTGCCTTCTTTTAAGGTATTGCATTTCATCAACAAACAACAATAATGGGTGTGTGTCGGGTGTTTGAATATTTGCCTAATTGTTGGGTGTGAGACAGCATTTTTATTATAAACTCCTGTACAAATTAACTTCTTCTCGCATGTGAGGGAGGGTTTGAGGGAAGAGCACGCGAGTGGAGATAATGATGATGAATGATGATGGGTTTTGGAGAGGAGAGTAAGGGGAAGGGAGACATAATTACCATCATTAATACCATAAATTGAGGGGAGGGAGAATAAATACATCATGCTTTTCATTTCCTTTACTTTTCTTTGGAATTCGTTATTCATTTGTAGTTTTCGGAAAATTTTCTTTTCCTTTTAATTTTAATATATATAAAAAAAATAAATAAATAAATAAATAAGCTCTATTTCTTTAACTCCCCCCACCTTCCCCGTTTAAATTTGAAAAAGCCAGAACATAAGAAAATGAAAAGGGGGAGGGTGTGACCGCGGACCACGCCAAAAAAGGAGACCCAGACGACCTCTGACCGACCAGCTTTGCCCCCACCCCCAATCACGGGCGAGTGATCTGACACACAGAAACTTTCTGCCACTGCCAATTGAAAGGACATCTGATAGGATCGATTGATTGATTGATTTCAGGATTAAAAGATTATATTTTTTCGAAAAATATTTTTGTACGAAGTAGCGGACAATTCACAGCTAATCCATGTGATTTGAGCACCAAAACGTTAATTAATATTTTTGATTCGTTCGTTTCGCATCCACGTAGTACATTAAATATTAAAATTCGTCGTAAATCATTCAATCGGACAGACAACCAATTTTCCACATCGTCTCTGCCTTCTTTTTAGGTATTTCATTTCATCAACTAACGAAAACAACAGTAATAATTTCTCCCCCCCTCCAATTTGGGTGTGTGTTGGGTGCGAGACAACAGCGATGGAGTCCCCTCCCCCCCCCCCCCTTGTTTTCTTATAAATTTCTGTACAAATTGACTTAGGGCGTTATTATCGAACGACTTTAAATTTCCTCCTCGATAATAAAAAAAAAGTAAGATTAAAAATATTAAGAAATGTGGTCGGCCACGTGAACAAGATGGGATTGATTGACTCTAACCAAAAGGAAGAATATATTTATTTATTGGATGCAATTATTATTTGAGATCCAATCTTAAAAAAAAAATTAAAAATAAATTTGTATGCACAAAACGACAAAAACTGGACAGGTTGGGCTTATATTTGTATCAAGTAGCAGACAATCTACAGCTAATCCATGTGATCGGAGCAAAGAATCGTTAATTAATATTTTTTGATTCGTTCCATTCGTATCCACGTAAATATATTAAATGTTAAATTTTATTTTTTTGAAAGGTTTCTCTCTCGCGCATATACCGACGAACGCCTTCTGTAAGAGACTTTGTGCCTCCAGGTTACCGGGAAAGGCCGGTGTGCTGCGCCGTGACTCGGCCCATGCCGCTAACCGACAGCTGTTCGTCCGTCTTGATTGTCGAATAAATTAAATAAATGAATGAAGATGTTCTCCGTCTCTTCAGTTGTAGTTTTGCAGGTCCGGGTCCTATGACCGAAGGACTATTTGTTGCGCGGGAAGTAAAGGCTGTATGTTTTCCTTATTTCCTTTGGTGCGCAATTCTCCCTTAAAAACAAAATATCATTTCGACATGAAATGTGATTTCTCTCGAGAGGTGGGACCAAAAACTTTAAAAGAAAGAGAGAGATGCCCTCCCTCCCACCACCCCCAGTTGGTGTTGTGTAGACTTGACTGAGGTAGAAAACTGGATGGACCCGATACAAGTTTTTTCCTCAAATATTAGGCTTGAAAAGTAACTGGATGCCCATTAAGGTTCAACCAGTCAACCCCGTTAAAGAAAGGAAGGAGCCCATACGTCGTCCTGGTATCAGAACCATAGGGGGAGCGGATCTCGTCAAGAGTGGAGGAATGTTTTTGTCGAGAGTGCCCTCTCGAGGACGCTAAGAAGCCCAATGACTCCTCTGTTCACACCCCCAAGTCAAGGGCCAGGTCCCTTTCCTTCCTCATTTTTGAGTCTTGGTTTTTGAATTTTTTTTTAATCATTCGTAGCTTTGGTCGTGACCGTGGTGGATATTTGATAATAATCTCAGTCTTTTTTGGCTCAATCGATGCCTCGTGGGGGGTTTAGGGTTTATAGTTCTATTGCATGGCTAAATTATTGGCCAAGATAAAGGGAGTCTAGGAGTTCGCGTCGAAACAGATCACGTCGGAAATATTTGGCAATAATACTCACAGGGATTTTAGATGTGATCGCCAGTAAGTAAAAGAAAAAGATTGAGTTGATCAAATGAAGACTTACAATAAGAGTAAAATGCTTACAACCAAGAAAAAATAAAGTAAGGACGATGGTGCGACGTTGTAAACTTGCTGCTGGATGTCGTATTACCGTTAAACATTCAGATTTCCTACCGTTAAAACCACTCACGGCAACATCGATTTTAACTAAATCGTGAGGTTTGTATCCAAGCATTCTAAACCTGGACAGCAAAAGCATGTTTATCATTGCTCCATTGTCTACTATGACCCGACTCACCACGGTACCATCAAAGGTAGCGGTGATGTACATAGAATGCATGTGTTGCTTCACGCTATCAGATGGTTTCTTCAACCAATGAAGTAGAAAACCTGTCAGATAAATTGGTGAACAAGAAAGAGGTACCTTACCTCTTACAGTTTCCACTTTTCGATTATTGGCGAAGTCTACCGGTAAGGTGAGAGCGTTACAGCTCACAATTGGTCTCTTTTCGCCATCAGCATCACTTGGGATTTCACTCCGAAGAGGGGTGTAATAAAAACTCGAGCCACGGCCTTCCGAATGGTCCGTAGACTCGACATGCTCTGCCTCAGTGTTCGATTCCTTCATATATACTTTGGCAGGCAAGGCGGCCCCTGGGTAGGTCTGGGCCTTTTAGCGACGTGACTTAGACGTCTATCCCTTCTCTTTCGAGCCCTTGGTGGCAAAAACGTTTTGCCAATGCTTTGATTACCCTTGATTTCTTATAACCAGGGAAAGATTGACATACCTAGACAAAGTCTGCAGCGAACGGATCATATCCCACTACTGTCCGCGTTGGTACCTGCTGCGTTTTTGGATAATTGTTAGTCTCAAAAGTACCTGTAGTTGCGGAGTGAGCGGGTTTGATCACGATCTCCCAATTTGACGACAGGTCTACAAGCTTGAGGAAATAGATGACACAGCACGGGGTGCAGAGTTAAGTAATCAAGATCCTGTTCTGAGCTATTAGCTTGCATTTCTGACACAACATCCTCTCATCTAAGAACTGAGCTATTGGTGGTCCCGTCCGAAGTGCCTGGATGTTTACCTTAGGCGTTCCATATTTTGGCTTGACCCCCTTCTCCTGTGTTCTTTCGACCTGTCGATTTCTGTCGGAAACGTTCCCTTCTGTAGCTCCAGGGTGCGTTTCGCCAGTGTAACTGGTTTTCTCTTGTTCTAACTTTGCCCATTGCTGGATGAACGGGTCATTAAATTCCAGATGTCTTTTGGGGCACTCCAAAATGCGGAGCTGTTGATCGGGTGCTCTGCCCCGACCATGGGGGCCACCCCTTCCTCCTCGGATAGCTGGCCTGTGCTCCACACCTGGAGGGCTCCTAAACCCCCTCTGCAAGTTATTAGAGGCACTTTGCAAACTTGGGGAAACTATTCACATTACCACCTCCTCAAGCGGAGTCAAATCATACCAGACATCCCCCTGATTGTTTCGCAGATACTTTCTGAAAGTGTTGCACCCATCAGTGGTATGCGTGTCGTTCATATGCCAACAGAAGATGTTAGACGCCACTTCCCTGACTGGGCAGGTGACTACACCTTTTATCGGCTAAACGACGGAAAAGGGCATTTGCTATCATGGTCTCCCCGGGGATCTTTATGTCCTGTTGGAAAAAATTAGTATTAGTCTCAATGATATTGATGTCGACATCAGAAATATCAAACATATGAATGGCGATTTCATCGTCAAAAGGCTTGTCGTCGACCATAGAGACTTTGTCTACTTTAGGGAAGCATAACTCTTTTGACTCTATGAGGTCTTGAATTATGTTCCTAAACGATAAGCAGCCCCTGGTCGTGTGCGTGAATGAACCATGCCACTTGTAATAATTCCTAGTTTTTCTCTTTCCGTCTGACGGGCCCCATGACCCGGTTTTAGTGTTTTTGTTGGAAAAGCCAGTCGAAAATTGCATATGCCTTGTCTACGTCGAAAGAATACTTTCTTTCTTCGCCAGATTTCTAATATGCTTTTGCTTTTGAATTTTTCCTTGTTAATGAATCACAAATCGTTGCGTCGCCTTTCACGAACTCAGCCATGTATAAAGAATTACACCAACACATCCCATGAATCTAACGCTAAATTTGGTCGGTAAGTGTTATATTTAATTTGTTTTTACTTAAATTCCTAGGACGACTTCTAATTGACACATGTTCTTGAACTTATACGATTTCTTCTGCGCGTGGCGATTGCTAATCCACAAATATGAGTTCGGGCCCAAAAGTCCAAATCTGGTCTAACGTCTGTAAAATAAAGACATGAGTTCAGAGTGATGTTCGGATCGAGTCGAACGTCCGTTAATTAGAAATTTTTTTTTTTTGAGCAAACGTCACCTTTTCGCATGTCTAGTGTGATAGATTTTATAAATAAAGTCAGTGACGACCTAAGTTAAACTACACCAATCTATTTCTAACAACGCCATCGTGGAATGGTAAAGGTGATACGTGCGGCTCCGATCCTTCTGAGGCTTCCTTCTCAGGCCATTCGCCGCTTTTTACCCGTCAACTCCAAAAGAGCATTGACACAATCGGCGAGGGCCGGACAAATCTGATTAGGAATAGAGAGAGGGTCTACCCCGGTCTCCTCTGCAGCGCCTGACGCTCGAATCGAGATGCCGAACGGATGGGCCTGGGGAAGCGGGCCTGGATGCTCGTATCGTTCTAACCGCCACGCACATGCTAGGCCGAATGTACATTAATTGTTCAGAAATGTAGCCCTTCATTTGGTAAATCCCATTTTACTGATCATACATGTAGACTCACTAAGCCACAACATTCCATTTCCCATCGTGGGGACATAATCAATTCCATTCACTGTATTAAGCACACTTATTGACGCCTCAAATTTCATGTTCTAGTCATGCCACACATTGTACCAATCTAAGGTTAATTGCAAAAATATTTTGCAAATTTGGGTAGGCATTTTTTAAGATCATTGTCCCGAAATCGGAGTTGTTAATTCCTATTTTTTATTTTACTCGTCAAGAAAATCGTAGTTGTCATATCCTACTTCAAGGAGGGCAAAAAATCGAAATTGCCAAGTCCGGCTTCGAATATAACTTTTTAAAGAAGTAAAAGGTGGCAACTTCAACTTTCTTAAAGAGTGGTATTGGAGTTGTTTAGGGTATTATTTAATGAATTTAGAAATTACATACTCTATTTCACGCAATATTTTGAGAATTAGGTTATTATTTAACGAATTTAGAAATTACCTAATTTATTTCACGCAATATTTCGAGGAAATAAACCCCTGGTCATGTCAGGCTATCCACTGCGTACGTGTAGACTCACTAAGCCACGTGGTTTCATTTCCCATCGTGGGGACGTATTAAGCACATTTATTGAGGCCCAAAATTTCACGTATTAGTCGTACCGAGCTTTGTACCAATCTAAGGTCAATTTTGAACATATTTTGCAAAATTGGGTAGGCATTTTTTACGGTCGTGGTTCCGAAATTGAAGCTGCCAACTACTTTTTATTATTTTACTCCTTAAGGAAATTGGAGTTGTCATCTCCGATGACGAAAATTCGGAGTTGTCAACTCCGACTTCGGATTTCACTTTTTTAGGAAGTCGGACTCGACAACTCCAATTTCCTTAAAGAGTAAAATCGATGTTTTCAACTTCAATTTTATGGTATTATTTGATGAATTTAGAAACTACATGCCCTATTTTACAAAATATTTTCGCGACTAAGGAACAAACACCTTGTTATGTCATGCCATCCACTGCATACATTGTAGTTCATCAAGACGGTTTCTCCACTGCATATAGTTGTAGTAAAGTTAATGATTATTATAAGCATTCATAAATGAATATCACCCAAGATTTAACACTTTTTTGAAATGAAAGAAAAACACCAAGGCAAAAATACTACAAATATAACAGCAAAAATAATGGAGAAATGCTTTCTTTCTTTTGTTTCCATTTTTGTGAACTCGTCTGTAAATGACACTAGTTGATGAGAGATACTTCAGAAACAAAAGGGTTCTTCAGTCCAATAAAAAAATACAACTAGATATAATATAAGTTGGTGATTCGAACGTATATGAATAGAAAGTATAGTGAGGGCGAAATTATCAAACGCGAAATTGTTCCCACAAAAGAATGCTGGGAACTAAAATTTGAGTAGAGAGAATAATGACCATCACATGTAGAAGTTAAGACCATGACATGTATCCTGACATGTACGGAACTACATATTACATGTAAGAAATTAGGAATTACATGTACGAACAATGACTGATATGTAAGTAATTGTGTAAACATTGCGATGACAGCGATGAACAATAGCCTTGACATGTTGGGAAAAGAAAAGGAAAAATGTAAGCGTCCCATGAAAATTCGTGCATGGTGTTTAGCCTTGACCTACACGTGTTTAGTCGCCAAAGTGACTCGCTTTTATATGTTTGTGAAATTTTTTTGTGTAATTTAACAACAATAGCTTGATAGATACCCAATTAATTTAAAGTTATAAGAAGCATTGGAAGTATAATATATTTGACTGAGGATGTATACATATAATAGGAATCTGAAGTTCAGCGTTCGAATATTTAAATGTATGATAAGTTTTATTAAACAGAGAAATGGTAATTTTGTTTCTTTTTGATAAGTATAGGTCAGTATTGGTGTAATACCTCAAATTTACCCATGTAATTAACCACATAAGAGGTATATATTTCGATACTTTCTAATGTTAACTTCAAAAGACTGATTAGCACATCCAGATAGGACAATCGATCTCCGACCATACAAAAGGAGACCATTGGAACTAAGCCTACAATTGAAAAGAAGATGCCGCAATCCACTTGGAAAGCTGATGCCTGATCAATAAAATAGTCCGCAGCTTCAACATCAAGGCTTCCGAAAAGGCCAGCAGACACTGCATCAGTTCTCTATCCCTCAAGGTTTGCATCAGTAGCAACAACTGTAGCAACAACTACAGCAACAGCTCCACTCGTCACGTAGAGGAGCAACTGGTGTTGGACCTGTCAAGTTAGAACCAACATGTCAGCCTTGAAGGAGAAAGAAGTTTAACAGCCGCTGAACTTGGGGAACTCATGTGAATTCCCAGTAGAATCCCCAAGGTGGATCCTATGTTCCGCCAGGGAACGACCTACGAAGTGCAACTTGGGCATCTTTCACCCCAGAGAAGCCCATTCTGGTGGTGTTGGATGCTGACCCAGCTTCTACCATTCAGATGATGAGACACCTATCAGGGGTTGATGACAGTTGGCCACACCTGCAAAAGACGCCAAGTTACAATGGTTCAGCCCAAGCTGTAAACTTCAATAAGGAAGGCAGCCCACAGCATAGACCATGAGCCCCATAATACAATCCAGGATTCATATTCGTAGCCCAGCCCAAACCAAAAGAAAAACAACCTAAAAAACCAAACTTGTTAAGGCCCAAGCCCTTCTCCTCTGATTCCCAGACAGGATCTCCCCACAAGGACGATCCCAACGCATTCATACCCTCCTCTCTGACATTGCAGGCTGAAACAACCTCCCCTGAATCCTTGCCTCCGCCCCTGTCGCCTGGTTATCTGCAGAGAATCCCCTTGCGCGTCCAAAGACGATACATGTCCCCTAACGGTTTGTGCCCTCCCAGCGAAAGCGAACCAGAAGCCAACAAAAATCAGAGAGAAGAAAGAAACGACAAAAGAAATTCAGGGGGATTTCAAAAGAAATGGGGGGGCTAACTAGAGGGGGGAGGCGGAGCCATTCCGGGGGGCGACCATTCTTCTGGGGGGGGGAACCATTTTCTAAAAAAAATTCCTTCGGGGAGCCTTCTTCTTATTCTTCAGTACATCTTCCTGAAGCGACGGGGATTCTCAAAAATATACAGGTCCCCTTTGCAATCCAGAGAAAAGGAGACCCTCCATTCATCCTCGCTTGGTGGCCGTCCCCCCTATCATCACTTCCCGGACAATTCGGCAGCCAAGGTATACACTCTGAAGACCAGCCTCCCCTCCAGAGTCCGTAGCAGCGTCCCATACAACAGGGACTTCCGGCCGGCGTCTCAGCAACCCAGACCACTCTCGCTCCTGAAAGCATCGATGACGACGACCATCTTATCCCGGACATCCAGTCATGGCCCTCTGCTTTCCTTACACCAGCATCCATGAACCTCTTGCAGCGACGAACCAGCGTCTTCTCTGCCAGCAACAGTAAATCAACATGGTCGTGCTGGTGCACCCTGTTGCACACCTCGCCGCAATAAGATCAGTCTCCCCGTCGCAGCGAACCGGTTTCCTGCAGCTGCGAAACACCCTTGCAGCAGCGAACCAACTCCCCATTGCAGCAGTGAAGCAGCTCTCCAAGGCAGCGAGTTCACAGCCGCATCAAAGCCACGCCAATCCGAGGACATGCAGCAACGGACCTCTATGCTTCCCTGTTCCAGCAGCGCCAAAGTCGCATCAGCAGCATTCCCAAGAAGCTCACAGCTAAGTCTCCCCTGCTCTCTTGTCTTCTCGATGTCTCATCTTGCAGTTATGCTTTCTCAGCAAAAGTCGTCTTCGAATCCAGCGACGAACCCGACCTTCCTCCAGACCCAGCTATCGGCAAAGAGCAGCGACCTTCTTCCCCGTGCTCCCTGTACCCAGCTGCAGCGCTGGCTTCCCGACGCCCTCCCCTCCAGAACCAGCCGCGACGTCCCCAGAAGTAGCAGTGACGACCCCATCCTTCTGGACGTCCAGCCGTGCTTCAACAAGCCTACCCCCCACAAGGAGATTCCCGGACGCTCCTCCCCTCAATCACACTCCTAGGACTCTAGAGGTAATCGACATCGCCTACACTCAATGCTTCAACAAAAGTCAGATCCGGCAGCCCCACCTTGTTTCCCCCGCGACGGACGGCGCTGCGAACCACATCAACCCGCAGCCCCGACCTCGACTCCCCCAGATCCAGTCGACGAATCGTAGCTCCCTCCGGCGTCCCCAATGCTCCCCGCACCCAAAGCAGTGCAGCGGCGAAATTAACTCCGCCCCCTTGTTCCCCAGTGCCTCCAGATCTGGCCACCCACGACGGAAACCCAACTCCTGGCGCCCAGCTCCACGGCAGCCTCGGTGAACCCACCTCTGCTTACCGACGCCCTGAAGCAGCCCTTGCTCCCTCCGGCGCTCTTCGAAATCAGTGGTTAAGCCCTCGCCGTCCCCAGAGTCAGCAGCAGGAGATGCGCCCACCCAGACGTCCCTGAAGTCTGCAGCGGTGGTCCGGTCCTCATCCTGACCTCCTTGAAACCCAGCTTGCCGACTCCGCACTCTCGGCAAGCCAAGACGTTCTCCGGCGAACCCAGGCGGCTGCAACCACGATGGCCCATGACAGGACCCTGAGTTCTCAGCAGATCTGAAGTTTCCGAGATGAATCTTCCTCTCCAGCGACGTCTCGGCGGCACGGAAGTCTTCATATCCAGCGGCGACATCTTGGCGACCTCGGGAGCTTTCCTTTCAGCAACGCCTCAACGATTGGGATTTTCTCCCCCACCCCCTTTGAATCAACAGCAGCTTCGGGTGATGCGATGTTCAATACTCAGCCGTGGGCATCCCTTCAAGACATTTAACAGGTCATGCGTCCAGAATAAAGGTAAAAATTCCTTCTCACTCAACGAATTTAACTTGAACGGCTATATAATCTAATCTCTGATTTCAGATATTAGGTCGTTTCAACAATAATTGCTTATGTTTAAATTCTGATTTTTAACGATTGCCAAGTAACTTATTTAAAATTAATATGAATATGTTTTTTTTAGGTTCTTGGTCACCTTTAGGATTTTAATATTTTTATTACGTTTAAGCTTGCTTGGATTCTTGTTTATTTATACGAATTAATATTTCATCTCTATGTGCATTACTAATATCCGTTTATCTTGTTTTGCCTAAAAAAAACACAACGACGGAGACTTGGACATATCGAAAAATCGCAACCCCACTCAACCGATTCATACGGTAAGACATGTGTTACTAATTTAATTCGATTGAGTTTGAATTTGATCGATATGGCATTGGCATTCGTTCTTCATCTACTTTGCATGTAAACACCGATGAATTCACTATCAAAGAATGTCATCCTTCGACGGCGCGGACGATCGACATCAACGGGCTCACAACGCCTCGTAAGTATCGTTTTATTTCATTAAGTCCTAATTATTCACTTCGATTTAAATTAGGACTTTCTGACAACTTCTTTATTTTTCTTTACATGTACATCGAGTTATTAATCTAGGAAGGTCAACCCCACAATTTCGAAGATTAACTCGAAGGCGCGTGTATCAAACCGCGTGGATCTACCCCGGCTTAAAAAACCGCGGGCTTGAAGGCTTAAAGCGACCCCAACCTCAATCAAAGGTACAAAGGGGAGGTGCGGGCCTCCCCGAATTTTCTTTAAGCCCACTTGTAACAGATTGCGGGCCCAAGTGTATAGGCCTGCAATCACTGCCCTTCCCCGCCCCTTTTGATCTAAATACTTGTTTGTGGTGGCGCGCTTGTTTAGGCTTTAGGTTGGACGTCGCATGTTTGTTTTAATCCAACCAACTTAAAGTCGGGTCCAACGCCCGTTAAAATGTCGATAAGAGTCCAGCCTACTCCTAGATCGGGCCCAACACCCGTCAATCAAAAGTTAAACCTCTTTTGGACAAATCGCCACCCTTTTCGCATGTTGTAAGATACAAAGGTTAGTAAATAGGAATCCCCGAACCCAAACTCTGATTTTTACGACTTAAAATCACATTTTTAACTAAGTCGGTGGCGACTCCGAACAAAGTTTTCCAAAGTTAAACTAAACCCCATACCATTTTTTCGGAGTCATTTAGGATGAGGTGACGGCAAACCGAGCTGCTCCTTGAGCCTTACACAAAATTCGTGAGCGAGGTCTTACGCAGCCTTTCGCTCGCCACCTTCAGGAAACTGGAGGTGGTTGGCGAAATGTCCCGCAGATCCGTTCGCAAATCAAGGGAAGGCCCAACCCGGGTCCCTTTTCGCAGCGTCCGGCGTTCGAGCCGTAACGTCGACCGAACTGGGCTTCGGAGAGCGGGCCTGGAACCTCGGGTTGCCTGAACCGCCATCACGCGTGCTTGGCCGGAGGGAGCGCGTACAATTGGTTGAATCATGACTGATATATACGCCGGCCACTTTCCAGGGACTTTCTCGACGATAACTATGAGAAAACGATACTAGATCATACTACTATTATACTCTGATAGAATATGTAGGCGTATTAGTTACAATCACAAGAATTTCCTAGTTTTGTTATTTCCTTTCGCAACTGGAAAGCAATGCATGATCGTGAAAGCAGATAGAGTAAAGAACATAATTTTATTGATTTCAGAGTTTCACCACTGGTGGTTTGATGGTGACTCCTTTAATCATAATGTCAGGACGACCCCAGAAGTAAACTTGGATCTCGAAGCTCAGTTCGCCGACATAATTCGGTTTCATTTGGAATTTTCCGACCGGAAGTGGATACCATTCCCCAAGGGGAACTCTCCCCACAAGATCCCAAGGTTCTCGGGTCTGATTTCCATCTTGTATGGACATCTTCTTTGTAGAGGCCGAATAGATGCTCCCGAATCCTCCTGTTTGGATCAGCTTCAGGTAGAGCACCACTTCATACTTCTGCTTGGGTGACAGACCCAGCATCCCCAATTTCCCTCCTACTCTTACATGTCTCTTTCTTTCGTACTTCGCCGTCTCAAGACTTTGCTCTCCCTCAGCGCCACTGCCACAAAAGATACACAAGAATTTTCCTTTATGTCGAGTGCTCTCACATGATATGTGTCCTGGTCCATCGAGGATGTTAATATTGAGAGAGCGATATTACAGTTTTTGTTTATCGATGACATAACTCGGGCTACCGTTGTCATCTGTGTTGATTCTCAGTGATTTGGGCAGCAACATGGAGCAATTCATGCTCGGTTCCCCGTCCATCCAAAAGAGTAGTGTCTCGGTACCCTGCATCGATAAATCGATCAATTATATTAATTGATAAAACTAAAAATCAAGAGCGCAGCGATAGTTATGAACCAATAAATGCAGTGATTGGTGATCAAGTCCTTCTAAATCAAGAGATGAATGAATATTTTTTTTTTTATATATTTCTTTTTCCTTGGTCATAGAGACATCAACTAACAAGCATGCGAATCCAATGTACAGTCGGTCGAGGTTCCAAAACGTGTTTGAACAATTAACCTAAACCTAACATTGGGCAAAGAAGTCGACTTAAGAAATGATGTTGGTAAACGTGTTGTCCACTTTGAAACCGATTAAGATAATCAAATTGGTTAGTTGTCGTGGTAATATGTTACTCGTGAGTTCCTGAAACATTATTGCATTTCAGATTTATTTTAAATCGGCATGTTTTAGGCATGTGTTACTGATAACTCTATAAAAATAGAGTTAAAGGATCATAATTAGACTTGATTTTTGGTTAGTTTTAGGCGTTTCAGTTGTTTAATTATTAAATATTTTAGTTTATTTTATGTCTCCTCACTTCCGTATATTTTGTTGGTAGATAAAATGAGAGAGAAAAAAGAGTTGGAGATGGAAGAGGGGCCATGAAGAAGTTGAGGATTCGACCGGTCGATGCAGCTATAATGAAGGTCAGTGCAGCTGTAGCAAAGGGTCGGATGCTGGTCAGCGAAGTTAGTGCAACTGTACCAAGACTTGTGCAGCTGCACGGATCGCGAGAATATTTTATTTCCAGATTCTTTTTAGATTTTTTAGGGTAATTTGTAGGTTGTATATATAGACTTTTTCATCCTTTTTTAGGGGGGATTCGACCGAGGAGGCTATTGGAGACAAGAGCCAACGACAAAGACGATTCCACCTTCTTTATCTTTCTTAGTTTTCTTTATGTCCATTTTATTATTTTCATTTTCTTTTAGTTATGAACTAATTCGTTTTCCTAGATAGAACCCCGTGTTCATATGTAATCGTGAACCTTCTTCCTCTATGTGATTCGGATTTCTATTAACTGCTTATCCAATTCTATTCTTAATGCGATGTTAAATAACTGATCACCCTTTAACATTGATTCGATAACCTAGGGAGACTCGGGAGGGTAGTCTAGGGTAGATATAGAATTGGATAGCCTAATAAGTCTATGTGTTGGGAAATAGGGCTTTAGTATAAAGGATAGGGATATACCGGAACACTTTGGGTAACTATATAGGGTTTGAATATAATGGGTCATCACAAGTTCCTTGCCTAGGAATAAAGTAGGGAATTCGATACATGGTAGTACGTTTCCAGATGTTCAGAATGAGTACGGGGAGAGTCTAACAACCTATGTTAGCAATTATCATGATTTGGTAGCTTTAGGAAGAAGGGGATCGGGTGCATGAGACACGAGGGGAAGTCAGATGTCCTAGATATTATTATCATTGGTAAACCTTAGTTGTTTTCTTTTATTTCACGCTTCTACTTAAAATCAACTTTTTTTTTTGCTTGACCTCGACCGATTGCCGAGAACGACACTATGAGAGTTTTTGTCAGTACAATTCTCCGCGGGATTGACCCTTGCTTGCCCTTACTATTCTAGTTAGGTCAAAATAGAAATTTATTTTTTTTTGCGTTAAAATACGCACATTAAATTTTGGCGCCGTTGTCGGGGAATTGTCTTCTGACAAAACTTTTCTTTTACCTTGTGATTGGTAATTAATTGACGCTCAAGCTTTCTTATCATTTTCTTTTTCAGTTTATGCGACGAAGCCAAATGACATAATTGACTCCATTGGGTCCAAAAATTGAAAGAACTTTTCAGCAAAGGTAAAGAGCACAACGAGTAGCTATGGTGGACGGGGATCAGGGAAATCAGATGGAGGGCAATCTCATCCCAGCAGAAGTTAACGGAGGAATACTGGACTTGGACAACAGACTGATGATGGAATTCACATCAGCAAGAACACATGTGCATTGGTCTTGTATTGCACTGCCAACTATCTTGGCTCGGGACTATGAAATTAAGACGTCGGTGATGCAGATGATTCAAAACTCAGTGCAGTTCATAGGAACGCCGATGGAGGACCCACATGAGCATTTAAGAAAATTCCTAAGTGTTTGCGACACATTTAGGCATAATAGAGTCCCGTAAGATGCCATCAGGTTGAAACTTTTTACATTCTTGTTAAAGGACAAGGCTTGGGGATGGTTCAATTCACTCCCCGTGAATTCTATCACCACTTGTGCACAGATGGAGGAGACGTTTCAGGATCAATACTTTCTTCCTTTGAAAATCTCACAAATGAGGAATGAGATCACAACTTTCAGACAAAATGAGATGGATCCTTTGTGAAATCGTGGGAGAGATTTAAAAACCGGGAGAGATTTAACAACCTTTCGATCCAATGCCCTTACCACGATCTTCCGGGATGGAGACAGTTGGAGGCATTTTATAATGGACTAAGAGAATCCTCTAACAAGAATTTGAATTTGGCATTTAGTGGATCATTTTTGAGGAAAACCTACGTTGAGGGATTAAAGCTCTTGGAGACTATGAGGAAAACTTGTATGCCAAACTAGTATTATGATTGGACGAGTAGAAGAAGAACACATGGAGTACACGAATTGGACACATTGACCTCAATCCAAGCTCAACTAGCAGCCCTCACCAAGAAATTTGAGGCTGTAAATGTCAATTCAATCTAAGGGATTTCAAGCAATTGTGAAATATGCGGAGGAATTCATCCAACTGATCAGTGGATGATCAAATTCGAGCAGGGTGGTCTCCGGACCACGATTTCTCACTCGAACGAAGATTCCTTCCATCCTCCATAGCTCTCCTCCTGCCGAAATCCCTGGTCATAGCATTGCTACACAAGTAGCCAGGATCGAGATTTGAGTTCCGGAACAAAAACAACAGCCAGGCGTTCCAAATCGACCCCACGAATCGTGATTCGATTGATAATTAGAGGAATATTAGGGGGGGAATTACCTCACGTGTGAAGGTGAGACTGACCCTAATCTCCCCGTGGTACTCTCCGTCCTTCACAACGTTGTATGTCGTCGGTGGAAGAGTGCCCTCCTCGAAAAGGGGTTGCGGATCAATTCTGAGGTAACGAATAAGGCGACACAGAGAGATTACAATTCCATCTTCATCACTGTGCTGTTTTCCCACAGTCGCTAGGGTGATCGTCAAATGATGGACGAATTGATCCAACTAAAGACTGGTTCGAGACAGAGCACTCACTTTGCTTCTCCGAGGAAATCATCAGACGAGAAGGTGTCCTTATCCATGATCTTCAGGGTGAGCTTCGTGGCTTCACCAGAGATAGTAAACACAAAAGTCTCATTCCATTCTGGCTCCGTCCCTTGCCCTGTGAAACCACAATGCTAAAAATGAAAAAGAAGTTCGACCGATCCCCCGCCACAATTGACAACCGCATCACTTCAAACACAATTTGGAGTTGCTACAGGTTTGCCTCCACGATGATCAACAGCAGAGTTTCACAAAATGTACTGGACGCAACGCTGCTCTTCTGCTCCTGCGTCCGGCAAGTGAGCAGCACATAAGGGTCAATGTTATCTGCAAACAATGTTCAACACCAAATCACTGTAGGAGACAGGCGAGGGACTTTTGTAGAAATATTTGAGGATGATGCTACGGGGGAGAGCGGATGGAGAATCCGATTACTACTTGACTTCGGGAGGAAGAAATATTGGAAGAGATAACCACTATCTCTCGTAACTCTCTTGTTTCTCCTCAAGTGAATTACAATATGAGGCATTGCCCCTATTTATAGTGCGTGGGGTGGCCTGATTGAAGATAGGAAGTTAAGCCACGTCTCCCTAATTGTGGCCTTACAATTCTTTTACCACCAAGACTTATTTTTAACCACATGAATTTCTACCTACCTCCTTCTCGATGCTTCTTGGTCTTGCTGTAACTTTTCCTGCCTTAATTTTGATTCTCCCAAATGATCCGTAGAAGGATTCGCGAGGCTTCTGGATAATGTAGGTGTTGGGTCAATTTTGACACTCCCTCTCAACACCGACTTTCTCTTCTCATCATTCCAAGTGTGTTTGGAACTCCTCGAACTTCCTTGTGTTAAGTCCCTTAGTGAAGTCGTCAGCTGTTTGACCTTCCGTTCCAATGTATTGTAGCTTGATATCTCCTTGTAGCACCTTTTCTCGTAAGAAGTGATAGTGAACTTCTACATGCTTGGTTCTCGCATGAAATACTGGATACGATTGTCGCATGATAGAGATACTGCATAGTTAACTTACTGACAAAGGTCTCCCATTAGTTGTATTAGCCAAATAGCTTCTTGTGTTGCGGTTGCAGCAGCTCTATACTCCGCTCCCGTCGTTGATAGTGATACTGTTGGTTGACGCTTACTGCACCAAGAGATTGCTCCCCCTGCGATGGTGAATACATAACCTGTCGTTGACCTTCGAGTATCACGGTCACCGGCATAGTCAGCATCGCAATATCCAACCAGTTTGAAGTCTCCTTTGGTATTATAAAGAATTCCATAATCAAATGTACCCTTTATATATCTCAATATTTGTCGGGCTGCCTCGAGATGAGGCTTCTTTGGAGCTTCCATAAACCTGCTCACGAGTCCGACGGCATATATGTCTAGTCTTTTATGAGTAAGGTAGATTAGACTTCCCACCAGCTGACTGTACATCATCGGCTCTTCAAGATCATTGCTTTCATTTGCACTAAGCTTAGCTGTGAACTCGATAGGTGTCGATATCGGCCTGCACTCTGACATTCCATATTTCTTTAGCAACTCCCTTGCATATTTCTCTTGAGTCATGAATAAGTCTTTCTGAATTCGATCAAGTTCTATTCCAAGGAAGTGCTTCAATTCTCCGAGTTCCTTCATGTGGAAGCGTACCAAGAGATTCTCCTTAATCTGCTTGATCTCATTGTCGTTATCTCCTGTGATTATAAGATCATCCACATATACGAGCACCACTACAATCTTCCCTTCTTCGACTTTGACAAAGAGGCTTGAGTCGGCTATAGCGAGATTATATCCACTCTTGAGTATAAACTCTGCTATCTTGCCGTACCATGCTCTTGGTGCCTGCTTCAATCCATATAATGCTTTCCTTAGTTTACAGACATAGTTCGGACGATTCTTATCTGCAAACCCCTGAGGTTGTTTGATATAAATTGCTCTGTCTAATTCTCCATGTAGGAACGCATTCTTTACGTCCATCTGCAAGAGTTTCCAGGACTTGTTGCTAAGGCGAGTAGAACTCTGACAGCTGTTATCTTCGCAATTGGACTGAAGGTTTCGTCATAGTCTAAATCATACTTTTGAGAGAATCCTCGAGCGACGAGACGAGCCTTATACCTTTCCACCGAACCATCTGGACGAGTTTTCACCTTATAGACCCACGTACAAGACATGGGTCTTACCTCACTAGGTTTGAGAACCAAGTCCCATGTCTGGTTTTTTTCTAAAGCTCGGATCTCTTCTCGCATTGCATCTTGCCATACCTTGTGTTTTGATGCTTCTTCAAAGGTCAATGGCTCTTGTGAATCGACATCTTCTGCAAGTGCCGCGTCGATGTATCTTGTCAGAGGTTTACGTTGTCTTGTAGATCTCCTTAGCGGTGTTGTGTTATCTCCTTCTTCTTCCATCATATCTTGCGGAGATTGTTGATAGTCTTCAGTCTGCCCTGGTCGATCATCATTATTTTTGGCAACAGGCATTTCTTCTGTTAACTCAGAGCATCCTAGTCCCATGACCAAAATGAACTCCGGGCGACTGTTTACCAAAAACACAGGCCTCCGCAAAGTCGTAAGACCATGTATGGGGGCTGCGGAACGCCGTTCTTGCCAAGGCTGTATATCTTTGAATGGAAATGAAAAAGAAGAGATGCTTTTTCTTGAAATCTGGACACCCCCTTCTCACCTCGGAACGCAACGTTATTATAGAGATAAAGGCGTCGGGGTGAGATTTCCACTTTGGAATCTCGCTTAATCCTCGATGATTGGGTTTAATGGTACTTCCTCCTGGTTCTTGTCTTCATCTTCTACTTCCTTTGAAGGCCACCAGGAAGTTGCCTCATCAAAGACGACGTTCCTTGATACAATGCACTTACTGGTTGTAGGATCACAACATCTCCATCCTTTTCTCTCTGTGTCATATGAAGATTGCACTTGGTCGCCTTCTTGTCGAACTTGCTTCGCAGGTGGTTAGGGATGAACATATAGCAAACACACCCAAAGACTCGAAAGTGGCTCACTGTAGGCTTCATCTTCCATAGTAACTCGAATGGTGTCTTGAAGTCAAGGCGAGCTTGTGGTAGCCTATTTGCAACATCTGCAGCTATCTTCATGCATTATGCCCAATATCTTCCTAGGACATTTCTAGCATGCAACATGCTTCTGCATACTTCTGCAAGATGTCTATTCTTTCTTTCTGCCACACCATTTTGCTGGGGCGTGTGGGGACAAGACAACTGTCGTCTTATCTTGTTCTCCTTCAGGTATTCTGCAAACTCTCTAGAGGTATATTCTCCTCCATTGTCAGTACGTAGGCACTTCACATTCATCTGAAAATCGCCTTCTGTCTTGATCTTAAACTCTCTGAATTTCTGAAGGACTTCTGACTTCTCCTTCATAAAGTCTACTTAAACATACCTGGAGTAGTCATCAATGAAGGTCACCATGTATTTGCAGCCACCCATTGATGGATGCTTTACTGGACCGAACACATCAAAGTGAATCAGCTGCAGCGGTTCTTCAGCTATATACTTGGAATCTTCGTATGCTTTACCGTACTGTTAGCCAGCACAGATATTGCTGACATTCACCTCCAGCTGTGGAAGGCCCTTCAGCATATCTTTACTCATCATAGCCTTCAACTTGTGGTAGCCGACGTGCCTAAGCCTCTCATGCCAGAGATCCGTTGTCTCGTTCTTCTTCACTTTATCTACGTATGCAGATTCTGCAGACATGATGTAGATAGAGTTAACTTTCCGCCCTTCCATGAACGGTGTCCCTGAAAACTTCAACTCACGGTAAACCTTCACATCTTCTGACCCAAACACCACGAAGTTGCTTGGGCTACTGACAGAAGATTCTTCTTTATTCCAAGGACATGGTAGACTCCTTGTAGTTGCACTTTGCTGGAGCTATCATCGGCAGCTATAACAGTCTTACCAACATGGGTAATGGGCAGTCTAGAGTTGTTAGCGGTGGCAACGACTCCCTGTCCTTTGTATTCCGACAACTCTTGCAACTTATCTTGGTCACCCGTAATATGGTTGGAGCACCCAGAATAAAAAATCCAGTTCTTTGTATAGTCCACAAAGTTATTGTTGACCACTGCAAGAGCATGGTCTTCCAACGATTGCTCTTCTTCTAGCAAGACGAGGGATGATTCTAGATTCCACTCTTCTTCGGATTTATTTCCGTCTTGACTGCTTGATGTGACAACATTTCCTTCTACGTTCTTCTTCTTAGACGAGCAATCTCGAGCGTAATGTCCCTTCTTATCACAATTGAAGCATTCCTCATCTTTCCGTTGAGTTGGCCTTCCTTGTGGCCTTTGTTCTTGTGGTCGGGTATGTTTTTGTTGCTCACGTCGACCGTTTTTGCCACCTCGAGGGAAGCTTCTCTCATCATCCTTAGCAAACCTTTCATAATTTCTTCCCTTATTACTGTATAACGCTTCTTCTTCACTTTTCAAGGTCACATCCGCCAACTGTTTTGCCAGCATCTCCTGATAAGCTAGCAAATTTTCTAAATCCTCTAACGAAGGCGGCGTGGGCCATCCTTGCACCGCCGCAACAAATCCCCTATATTTTGGTCTTAAGCCATGGATAATAATCCTTCTCATTCTATCATTGCTAATCTTGGATCCTGGGTCTAATTTCTGATATCTCCCGGCAAATAGACTTTACTTTTGTAAAGAATTGATTAATTCATAAATCTCCTTATCTAACTGCCAGCAAGTCATTCTCTAGTAATTGTAGCCTCAATCATTCTTCTTTGAGAATCTAATCGCTAATATATCCCATGCATCCTTTGAGGTAGTGGCATACCTTATATGCTCCAGCATTCTCCTCTATGGTAGTCTTAATGGTGAACATGGCCTTCCCTGCCTTAATCCGTCATTTCCTTAAAGCGGCAGCATCCTCTTCCGGCAGGGTTGTCTCACTTCCGCCAATGATCTCCCAGAGATCTTGACCTTGGAGATATGACTCCATGCACATCTTCTATGTGCTATAATTCTGGTTGTTTAGTTTCTTTAGCATGCTGACAGTATTAAACTCTGCCATGCCGAATTTATCTTCTGGAAGCGTAGCCTGGTCTCCGACCTATGCCCGATGCAATCCCAGATTGCAGTTTCCTGGATAGAACTTCGACAGTATTTCAGCAAAATCTCCGCTGTACTTCAGTAGAAATTCCGAGGAACTTCTGCAGAACCTCCTCTGTATTTCGGCAAAACCTCCGTTGAACTTCGATACCTGGATCCCAACGACCTCGCTCTGATAGCAAATGTAGGAGACATGTGAGGGACTTTTATAGAAATATTTGAGGATGATGCTATGGAGGAGAACGGATGGAGACTCCTATTACTACTTAACTTCGGGAGGAAGAAATATTGGAAGAGGTAACCACTATCTCTCATAACTCTCTTGTTTCTACTCAAGTGAATTACATTATGAGGCATTGCCCCTATTTATAGTGCGTGGGGTGGCCTGATTGAAGATAGGAAGTTAAGCCACGTCTCCCTAATTGTGGCCTTACAATTTTTAACCGCATGAATTTCTACCTACCTCCTTCTCGATGCTTCTTGGCCTTGCTGTAACTTTTCCTGCCTTAATTTTGATTCTCCCAAATGATCCGTAGAAGGATTCGTGAGGCTTCTAGATAATGTAGGTGATGGGTTAATTTTGACTATCACAACGTCAGGGACCCATCAGATTTTGAAAAAAAAAAAAAGAGACGATCGTCAGTTATGCACCTTTGGGTGTGGCGTACCTTCATGCTCTAGCATCTCCTCTTCTATGGTGGTCTTTATGGCGAACATGGCCTTCCCTGCTTTAATCCGCCATTTCCTCAAATTGGCAGCATCCTCCTCTGGTGGGGTTGTCTCACTTCCACCAATGATCTCCCAGAGATCTTGGCCTATGGAGATATGACTCCATGCACGTCTTCCACGTGCTATTAATTCTGGTTGTTTTAATTTCTTCAGCATGCCGACAGTATTAATTTCTGCCATACCGAATTTACTTTCTGGAAGCGTAGCCTGGTTCCTGACCTATGCCAACGCAATCCCGGATTGTAGCTTCCTTGGTGAACTTCGCAGTATTTCGGCAGAACCTTCGCTTGTACTTCTGCAAATAATCTCCACGAGATTTCGGCAGAACCTCTGCTAGTCTTAGCAAAACCTTTACGGGATTTTGATAGAATCTCCGCAAAAAACTCGACAGAACCTCCGCAGAACTTCGACACAATCTCTGCGGGACTTGGCAAGCTCCAACCTCGACAACCCGTACACTTCGGCTCTGATACCAAA
>JARUPW010000159.1:384437-442092 GCA_029817735.1 Melastoma sanguineum | reverse complement strand
TGTTGAGACTAAAGTGATTCTCCAGCAGACCCAATGCTACGACCACCAAGGAGAAAGAAGTCACCAAAGGAAATGCTTGGACAAGAGGAATGTTTACAAGAGGAATATGACTTGTATTTCTTTCTTGGTCATTACAAGATGGAGCCAATGACCCCTATTTATAGGGAGTGTTCGAAGGAGGAATCCTTCTCCATGTTTCTAGAATTTTCCTATCTAAGAAAAATCTAGACTAGTCCTATTGCTTTCTAGACTAATGTAAGAAACTTCTAGAACCTACGAGAGCTTTCTAGACTAAGAGACTTCTAGAGTCTACGAGAGAAGGAGCCATTAGTCGGATGTTGTCAACTTTATCACGCAGTTCCACAAACAAGCCCTATATAAACCTTCCGCTGGACGCCTACACTCCTCACAAACACAACCATGGCCTCCCTAGCAAACACCAACCTTGCCTTCGTATTTGTCCTGTCCGCTTTCCTCGTCCTCTCCCGTGCTGCCCACTTCGACGTTCTCAACAACTGCCCCTTCACCGTCTGCCCACCGTGTGTGGCCTCGCACCAACTGCCAGTTCGACGGGTCCGGCCATGGACACTGTGAGACGGGCGACTGCGGTGGCCTGCTCGCTTGCCAGGGATACGGAGTCCCGCCCAACACGCTCGTCGAGTACGCCCTCAACCAGTTCAACAACCTGGACTTCCTTGACATATCGGTGATCGACGGGTTCAACGTTGCGGTTGGGTTCAGCTCGACGTCCGGCAGCTGCAACCTTAACATCGGGTGCACAGGTAGCATCTTGGCAGATTGCCCCCCCGAGCTCAGGGTCCCCGGAGGGTGCAACGGGGCGTGCCCTGTGTTTAAGACGGACCAGTACTGCTGCAACTCGGGGAGCTGTGGCCCCACAAACTACTCGAGGTTCTTCAAGGACCGTTGCCCGGAGGCGTATAGTTACCCTAAGGACGACGCAACGAGCACGTTCACTTGCCCCGGGGGTACAGACTACAAGGTTGTCTTCTGCCCATGAAGAAATAAAGGAACTATATATCATCACGAATGATATACATGGACCGATACTTGATAAGATACTAAATAAAACTGCGAGTTTCTCCGAAGATGTGACGCAACCTTAGGTTGTGTACTTTGTATTACGTGATGTAAGCGTATGTATCATGTGTCTCGAATAGTCTCGATATTAATGGATAGTTTCTTGGCGATTTGATCGTGGGCTTGCATTATAAAAACCTTGACACAGTGATAATTCTCTAATTAGAACACACAATTTATTATTATTATTATTGAGGAAGTTAACATAATCACCATGTTTTAGTAGCTAAAGAAAAAGATTCATTCATTATTCGTGCCTTTCTCAATTAGTGAAGGGGTTCCTAACTATCTATTATATAGAGACTAAAGCTAGGTCAATAAACGAGCCCACTTTGATGTCACCCTTATACCGTCTGGGGTGCTGCCTCCCCTTGGGGAGGGGCTCAGCCCAACAGTGGCCAGACCTGGAGCTTCCAGCGGCCACATATGGGCACGAATCAACCTGACAGTTTGACTCGACCGGACATGGCCACTGCTAGACGGGTGACTGTGGGGGCATCCTCCAGTGCCAGGGCTACAGTGTCTCGACCAACACCCTCGCTGAGTACTCCCTCAACCAGTTCAATGACCTGGACTTCATCGACATTTCGGTGATCGAGGGGTTTAACACTGATGGAGTTTGCCTCGACTTAGGGCAGTTGCAACCGGGTGATCGATTGCAAGGGGAACATCTCGGCGACCTGCCCGGCAGCTCTTCTCAGGGGGATGCAAGGGGCCATGTCCCGTGTTCAACACAAACGAGTACTGTTGCAACACTGAACCATGTGGCCCCAAGAACTACTCGGAGTTCTTCAAGGCGCAGTGCCCGGATGCATACAGCTACCCCAACGATGACGCCACGAGTGTCTTCACATGCCCAGGCGGGACAAACTACAAGGTCGTCTTCTGTCCTTGAGGAAAAGACCCATCATCATGTGTATGAGTTTGGCTATTGAGTCATTAAGAGATTGAGTCACTCGGATAAAAAATTGTTAACCATGGTTTTGATGACGAGCCTGAGAAGCTATGCTATAAAATCATAGCATTATGTTGCTGTAACACTTCGCTTGTCTTTGATAATGAGCTTGACGAATGTGATATTGCGTTACGGTAAGGTGTCACTATAATACTGCGTCTGTCCTTTTGTAAATGTGGAAATAATTAATTTTTCAGAATAAACTATTGAAATTAACCGGCATTTCGAATTATCCAGATTAATTTAATGTTTAGTCATTATCTGGATATTCTAAATATTCTAATTTAATTTAGAATATATTTTACCATAATTATGGTTACAAAGCCTCTAATTATGGCAGTTAATCAAAATCCTTTTGATTAATTTCATTCATAAGAGGAAAGCTTATCTTTAGTAATTTGCTTGAGCAAAGAGTTGCTGTAATGATACGCCTACTTAATGAGTACATTGAATTAAATATTTCAATATTATGGTATTAGCTTTCCAATTTTATATTTGAAAACAAAATATTTTGTTCTGATTATCTGCTGTACGCGCGCCTTCCGGCCTAACACGTGCGAGGCGGTTCGGACGACACGAGGATCCGAGCCCGCTCCCCCAAGGCCCAACCAGTCGGCGTCGCGACTCGAGCGTCGGATGCTGCGGAAGGGAATTGGGTCGAATCCTCCCTTGGTTCCTAAATGGACCTGCGGGGCATTTCGCCAACCGTCTTCAGTTTTTAAAGCGACGGGCGAAAGGCTGCGCGTAGGCCTCACAAATGAACGTTCAGGAGGGGCATTTCGCCAACCGTCTTCAGTTTTTAAAGCGACGGGCGAAAGGCTGCGCGTAAGCCTCACAAATGAACGTTCAGGAGGACTGGGGGAGCGGCTCATGTCGCCAGTCCCTCATCCAAAATGACTTCGTAAAAATGTTGTTTAACCTAGGTAAACGATTACGGAGTCGCCACCGACTTATTTTTTGAAAATTCGTCTAAATCGGAAAACCAGAGTAGAATTCAAGAATCCCCAATTACTAACTCTTGCATTTAAACATGCGAAAAGGTGGCTTTTGCGCCAAAAGTTTGCTTTTGGTTAACGGGTGTTAGACCCGATCCGAGCATGACTCCGAACTCATGTCAATATTTTACGGGCGTTGGACCCGATTCAGGCTTTTTGGGCCCGAACTCATGTGTGTTGTTTTAGCAAACAACATGCGACGATAAAATCCTAAAATCTGATATGACGGTTGGGGCCGATTAATTATCTTGACATCGCGGTTTTTAAATACACGAAAAGATGCACACGATTTGTTACATGCGCATTCAGTCTTGTGCTCGAATATTATTCGAATATTCATGCAATAAAAAAAGATAAGAAAATTCTAATTTTAAGACATAAGAAAGAATTATAATAAGTGAAGATATGATTCGATTTTTGAGTAATTTATTTATTTATTATCGAATAAATGTTAGAATGACATACAATCGGACAATAACAAATCAAATGAAATATATACATAATCAGACTAAAATGGACGGAGCAATCGATCATCGTAACAATATTAAACTATTATTATTTTCATCCTAAATGTTAACGTGAGCTTAATGTCTAATGAAATTGAACGTCACACTCAAATCCTTGCAACAGAATTAAAAATTGAAGAAAAGACTTGCCTTTCATGTGGGTTGGGTAAAGGGGCTGGCTTTCGTCAGGAAGAAACAGAGACACTGTCGCCTTGCTGGAGACAAGTTCCTTCTCTTCCGATCGTGGGTTGTCGAACCTGTATTCGCCTAATCTCCACATCCTCCTCTCTGTCTCTCGAAGCCTGGAGTTTAGGCGTCTCCGCGTGGGTTAGGGCGGTGGCAAACAAGGATGGAGGTGAGGACGAGGACATCCGAAGGGGAGGAGGAGTCGGAGCCATCATCGAGGGTCGGTCTGTTCAGGGGTGGGGGAGAGCACCGCTGCTGGATGTGGGCTGTTCGTGGGAAGACCATTGGGTCATCGAGAGGAGGTTGAGGATACCAATCTGATCGTCGGAGAGCTGGGATTGAGCGACGCGGATCTGAGGGTCAGGAGAAGTCGGAAGACGGGGATCCGCCACTGCTAGAGACGTCAGGAGGACAGGGGTCTGCCACTGTTGAATCGAGAGATGTCAAGGAGGGCGTGGTTGTTGCCATTACGGTTCTGAGGACGCCAGAGCACCGCTGCCGGTGGTTTGGAGATGCTGGAGGGGTGAGGTGGCGTCCCTTTTGTCCTCAAGCTTTGGTCGGGAACACAGAGGAGTTGTCTTTGGGGAGACCTTGGCTCCTGGTGAGTCTTAAGAGGGTGTCTTTGGCTCGATTTTTAGATGTGTGGAGCTGCTTCCGATTGTCGGAGGGACCGGATGAAGAAGGAAAACCATCGTGTGTTCATCAAGAAGAGTCGGTGGGAAGCCACGTTCTCCCTCGTCGTCTTCGAAACGGCTGATGCAGATTTGACAAGTCTCAGAGAAGGACATCCTGTTCCTACACACTAAGAAACAATTAGAATAAAAGAAACTCCTTGGCCGCTCATGTGCGACTACAGGGAGTCTCTATATTCGAAAATCGAAAGGACGTTGGTGTTGCAGCTGTAGGTCCAGGATCGTCTGCCGATGAAGGTGATGATTCCGACCGGTGTCGGTAATGGGAGAGCTCACTCAATTGTTGACGTCGGAATGTCCCAGGAGGTTGGGTTTGAGTTGCAGACGCTGGAGGTTCCTCATTCATGTTGTTGGACCTACCTTGGGGTCGCTGGATGCAGGGGAGGAACAAAAGTCTTGAGGTCGAGGCTCTGTATCTGTCTTGTCTATGTCGGAGCGTCCGTGGGTGAGTGACGAGGCAGTTTCTGGTGCTCCCCAGAATCTCGGAGACGTTGGGATTCTCGTGGGGAAGCGGTTGTCCGCTGAACGTGGGTAATTTGTTGGGGTCACAAAGAAAATCACTCCAAGTTGTGTCATCCCTTATTAGCTGATTTATCCATTCCTGCAAGTTGTTGGATT
This sequence comes from Melastoma sanguineum, assembly GCA_029817735.1. Classification (NCBI taxonomy): domain Eukaryota; kingdom Viridiplantae; phylum Streptophyta; class Magnoliopsida; order Myrtales; family Melastomataceae; genus Melastoma; species Melastoma sanguineum. Next base: position 437,042 of record JARUPW010000159.1, on the reverse strand, counting down.
TACCCAAATCTTCTAAAAGAAGACCTCTATTTGCAGTAATCTTTTCTGCTTGATCATTCTGATCGAGACCAACCAGAGGGAAATCATAAAGCCCATCCAATGAATCGGTTTGCCAGGAAGCCTTATCATTTTGAGAATATTCAGATGCAGCAACCTGTAGCATCTCAGCCCCAGGAGCGCCTCTCAAAGGGCATTGTCCCTTGTTACATGTAGGCTGAGATATAAAAGAACTGTAGGCTGAGATATAAAAGGACTGCTATGGGGATACTTCTCCGGAAGAGAAATCTGAGAGGACTGGAGGTCCATAGAGAACCCATAATTCGATGATAAAACAGCACAAATAACCCCACTCTGTTCTAATGTAGATGGGACAGCTTGCAAAGATGAAGACGGTGCTCCTGAGACCTTCATATTGGTGCCTTTTCTTTTTCTTGGCTTTATAAAGAATCCATTCCTCGCACGTAGGAAGGCATATAGGTTAACGAGATGACGAGTCTAAAGTTACTGGCGCTTGTGGCGGTGTTCTGTTTCCTATTCTTCCTGGGGGCTCGCGGCTGGGGTTATGACGGCCACTATGCTGTGTGCAAGATTGCTCAGTCACGGCTGAGCAAGCCTGCATCGGACGCGGTCGCGAGGCTACTGCCTAGGCACATAGGTGGGAACTTCACGAGCCTTTGCATATGGGCGGACAGGGTGAAATTCCGGTATCTTTGGTCGCCCTCGCTTCACTTCATCGACACCCCAGATCATCTCTGCACTTAAAAGTACAGCAGTAAGGAATCCATATTCTGTTAATGGATCCATCGATTGCCTTCAGAAGTCTCAGAATCCCTTATTCGAGAAATCGGCAGGGAACTGCAAGGATGAGGATGGGGAGAAAGGGAGGTGCCTCACGGGGGCAATCAACAACTACACCACCCAGCTCCTTGGTCAGGGCAGCAGCAGACACCGATGTAAGTAAACATATGGAATGTTTCCCGAAGCAGTGCCCTGGTTTTCGCCTCAATCAATCTAACCCAGCTCTCGTTCTTTTGTGACTTTGGAACAAGACAACCCCTCGGAGGCTCTCCTATTTCTCTCCCACTTCATAAGAGACATCCACCGGGTACTAAAACTAGTATGATTTGCGACATGTGGTAATGGCGAAAGATGATTTGCTTGAATTATGCCGTTGTTTTTTAATGAATGGGGGGAGCAGCCACTTCATGTGGAGTTCACACAGACAAAGGAGGGCTACATTGCCAGCAACATGATGTCCACTGGTATTCCAGAAGCAAGTCCTCCACAACGTGTGGGATGAAAGCATAATTCCTTACCGCAGAGAACGGTATTACCGCTCTCACATCCAAGGCCTCATTAGCACCATCCAGCAGAACATCTCGGTTCAATCATGACAAAAAAACTAGAGCTCATGTTGTTTCTTTTCTCCGCTCTGCGTTTGAAGTCTAGGGATTTATTTTCCTCTCGACAGAGTGCGTGGCAGAACAAGTTAAGGAATGGGATGCTGCAGTTCTGGCCAGGCCCCATGCCCGGACGTGTAAACTCCCCTTTTGCTAGTCCTTGTCAGATTTATGATGCTTCTAGATGTTCATCACTTCAACTGAATCATGGCAGGTATGCGACAGAAAGTGTGAAGGCTGCGTGCGACTGGGCTTATAAAGGTGTTAGCGAAGGTGCTGCCCTTGATGGTAAGTGTATATAAAATAAGAGCAAGGCCCGCTCGGATCATTCAAGATACGGCTCCTGAAGTGCTTAAGCCAGCAGAGTTTGTGTCTGCAGAAGAGACGTGCCGAACTTGCCGAGATACCGAAGCGAGTTCCGCTAGATGGCCTTGGAATAATTCGCGATTTGGGGATCTACATCTGCAGTAAAAAGATAAATCATCGGCTCAAATAATATTTGTTTGTGATTTGATTCTAATGATTTATCTGAATTGATTATCATTAATTAAGTTATCTTACAAGTTATGGAAACTAATCTTCTCATTGTATGAGGATATCAATCAAGGGAAGTTACGGTTGTGGGCTTACCTTCTCGGGCGCAGCAGCCATTTGCTCATATTGCGTCTGGACTTTTGGAAACAAATCTCGAAGATTGTCACAACGTATCTGGACATCTTTCATGTCTCGTTCTCCATTAATATCAGACTATGACATCAGACAAACGTGACTTTGTGCGTCTAAGTGGTTGTCAAAAGCCTGAGTGGGGGAGACCATACCAGCACTAAAGCACCGCATCCCATCAGAACTCCTGTGCGTCCCTCCCGCTCGTTCCGAATGAGAACAAGAAGGAGGACCGTAATCCTTCGTGGCTCCGTAAAAATTCGTTTGTCGCTTAACCTAGGTAAGCTAAAAAAACGGAGTCGCCACCGACTTTATTAAAAAATGGTTATTAAAGTCGGAAAAACCAAAGAGGGTTCGGGGATTCCTAACTATTCACTCTCTCACTCAAACATGCGAAGAAGGGGTGGCGATGCTTTTAAAAATTTCCGGTTACGGGTGTTGGACCCGATCTGGGCCTTTGAGCCCAGACTCATGTTATTAGATTACGAGCTTAGGCTCGATTCGGGCGTTGGACCCGAACTCGTATGTGATGATCACGTGCGCAATCACATACAATTATCTAGATCAAAGTAGGCGGGGAAAGGCGGTGACCGTGGGCCTATACACCTGGACCCACGGCCCGTTACAAGTGGAAAAATAGAAAGTCGGGAAGGCCCGCACCTTCCCTCATGTACCTTAAGTTTGACGGTCGGGGCCGCTTTAACGTCTTCAATCATCGCGGTTTTTACACACGCGGAGAAAAATCCACGCGGTCTGTTACACGCGTCTTCAAGGCTTCCTTTCCACACTTGTTGGAATTTCGAGCTTGCACGAGTAGTGTTATGGGGCGTCTCCGTTGAGCTGTCCTGTTTTACAGCCGAGAGTGAACGTGCTCCATTTCGATCCAAGATTGCTCGGTCATATCCAAAAATGTCCAGAATAGAGAGAGGACAAGACAAAGAAGAGACGGACAACGACGTTACTTTCATGCAAGTAAAGCGAAATTAGTACAAAAAGAAAGGGTGAGATTGCTCACGTCGCGGGAATCTTGTTTCCCGTGACTTGGGAGTCCTTGGAGCTCGAATTCTACTTGTATTGTCATGTCTTAGTAGATGTTTATCAAAATCATCCGTGTAACTGGTTGTTAAGAGTCCTTGGCAGTTCAAGTTTAAAAAAAAGTTCCTAGAGACATAGAATCATCAGCCCATATACGTATTGAAACAATTGTAAACTAACTAAAATATGTTGAAATTTTAAGTAAGTAACGAAACCACAACCGGTCATGAACAAATCAGCAATGAAACAATAACAAAATCTCAAACAAACGTGAAAGAACTAAGGGTAAAATAGCTGCGAAGGTGTAAACGAATATGAATGGAACAAATAATAGAACAACAGCGAATCGGGATAAATCAGCAGCGAAATTGAAGCATTCAGGTAAGAAGTTTAAAATGAAAATCAAATTTGAAATGACCGATTAACAAACTCAAATAACGAACCTGAAGTTGCAGCAACACGTAACTACTCCAGCCACACCAGCTTAATAATCAAACCAAAATCAAACTTAAAATTGCAGAAAACATGGTAATGAAGGACCCACGCGTAATGGCAAAACGGAACAGACCAGCAAGAGGGCGAATGGACTAAAAAAAATACAGACAACTCTTTGACGAAGCCAATGGAGAGTAGCCGGCAACAAAAAAAAGGTATAACAACGCAGATCAACTGTAATCTCCAGGTTGCGATAGTATTATGTAGCTGTCCTAGCAACTTTACAGCTAAAACAACAATAAACTCATATTTGTAGCAACATCTGCATAAATCGCATTGAAATTATAGCGATTGGATAATGAAAACGAAATGGCCAGACTTTGCAAGATTCGCAACTGTACAATTAAGCCATGAATAAAATCAGTAGCAGGAATCGAAGCTTAAACCAGAGAGGTTACTGATCAAAATAACATGAGCAAGAACTCGTGAGCATAAACATCAATGAAGGCAATGAAAAGCGATCATGTTAATATCAAGGTGGACAAAAGGGGAAACAAGCAGATGAGTCGAAACATGTACTAACAACAATTACAGGATACCAAGCAATCAATGAAATTACTAGCTTAAACGAATGTGGCCAATCATCAAATTGAGTTATAGTAGAAAGGATTGGGCATCAACGTAAATTTATCAAACAAGAAGGAATCACCGATAGCAACGTAATCTCTTAAGTAAAGATGAGTTAATAACGCGTGAAGGCAAGAATGAATCAACAATAAGACCACATGTGCATAAGTCAAGGATAGTAAAGAAACTGGGCATGGATAGTCTAGTAGCTACTGTGAAGATGATAACCATTTTAACCAGCACCAAGAGGTCGATTAATTCTGATATTCAACCAGCGACAAGAGGTCCATTGATTTTGATAAAATTAAAATACAAATTAATAGCGACGACTTGAGGATTTTGGCAATCGGTTGTCGACGGGCTCAAAGCAACCATGAAGAGACAACAACAATACCGTAAAAGTTAACAACAAGAATTATAATTGGCGACGAGATTCATAAACACACAGGGGAAATCAACTAGATGAACAGTGGCGGAAATCACTTGTATGAACAAAATCAACAGCAGCGAAAAATCCATTTTTTTGGGTAAACTAACGACAGCAACAGCATAGTTATAACAATTAGATGGAAGGGAGTATGAACCAACAGTAAGGAATGAAACCAGAACAAGTGAATAGATAAGCTCATTGGTTATACACATGCCTTAATCGTTGGTTTGCCAACTGAGACTACAACTTGGGGTGTCTACAACTCCGAAGTTAAGCGTACTTCGGCGAGAGTAGTACTAGGATGGGTGACCTCCTGGGAAGTCCTCGTGTTGCACTCCTTTTGATTTTTCAAAAAAAAAAAAGCCTGAGTGATCTGAGTGAAGTTTTGAGGATCGGCGGAGAACGGAAGGTGTTAAGTAATCGCCTGGTTCTTACCTCTTGCAATCTGCGTGTGAGAGTGTCAAGGGCTGAGTGTGATCTTGATCGTCGTGAGAGGGACTGAGTGCCCTCGGTGCGTTCAACGAGCGGCTGGTGAATCGTCTGAGGGAAGCGAAGTGAATATCTGTTCTGAATTTAGTAACTAGTTGCTAACCCATTGGCAAGAAGCCGTTCTTATCGTGTCTTTTCGTAGGGAAGTCTCGAGCCTACGAAGTTTGAGCAGTGAGACACGCACTTGCGGTGCGCGCCAGAAGTCTGGTACCTGCAAGGTAGAGCAGGAGTTGGGAACGCCGCCGGAGTGGAAAGAGGTCCTCCCGAGCACAGGGGTGCTGTGCAGAAGCCTCGACTTCCTGAGGAACAGTAGAGCAGGTTGGGTGGAAGCCGCCGGAGTTGAAAATTCCACCTTAGGCACTGGGTGTGCAGTGCAGTGAGTCACGACTGTGGTAACCGTGCACGTCCGAACTGAGTGTAGGACGGATACCGCGACTTCGCTGTGTGAGAAGTCAGATTCTGTTGTGTGAGGAACAAATCCCTGTTTCATTTTCTTTTCTGATCTAAGTAATAATCTTTGTGGTTGTCTCTTGAGTACTTACGGTCTCATCTTGAGAAGAAATAGAAACTGTGCAAAAATCCTCTGCTGAGTTATTAAGTGCTGAAGCATTCATCTATTGCGAATCAGCAATGAGCTGCTCTAAGAGAAGTCGTTCTTCACTGTAAGGAATCATTTGTGAGGATTTATTCTTTAACACAACGTTGTCTTTGTGCTTTGATAGACAGGCTTACGCCTAAACGACAACGTGCTGTGTGGAAATCCTTTGAGCAATCAACTGCTGAGTGTGAGCATCATTCTGTTGAAAACGAGAAGACGTCCACTGATCGTTACCCAGGAGTGATCTACTTTTGTAAATTATTCTAAATCTCACTTTGTTGAGAAACTGAAAGCCTAGTGCAAGGGCTCTTTTCACCAATTATATTATATAATGGAATCACCTCTACGGTGAAAAGTGGACGTAAGTCGATTAAAGCCATAAACTACTCCGTCCATTACGATCGCGCAACACTTGTACGAAAACCTACTCGATCAAATCGTAACGGTTACAGCGAAGCAGTTCTCATTCTGAGAAACACATTGCTGTGATACAGTACGCTTCCGCTTACGCTGAGAAAAAACCTTTTGGACGTTGTACGACAATCCTCAGATGACTGGCATGACAGTGATAGTTCCGGATCTAGGCTTCCCCTGAGGGCCTCACGCGTGACTTCTCTAATGTATTCACGCGCACACGATCACGAACATAAACGATCCTAGGGGTTATGGGGGCAAGACACATTGTAAAGATTGAGTGAGCAATACAATTCGTGCCTTGGCCATATCCTTGTGTTCCTTCTGTCCTTGCTGAGCGAGTCCTTGTCCTTGCGAGCGTCCTTGAGTGCGAGCGTGAGCGATACACGAGAGTACGTGAGCAAACACTTGAGTGAGTGTGGGCGGGACTAAGGGGAATTCGAACGTGAGGGCTGGTCGTGCTTCTGGGGGAGTTACGACGCCGCCAGGATCGAGAAAAATCTAAGTGTGTTTCGTCCCTGTGACAGTTGTAGTACGAGGTTGTCTTGGTTACGCGAGTTTTCGTGATTTATGAAGACATCGATTGTTGTGCGTGCTTTATATAAAGTGCGTTTGAAGAACAAGTCGCAATTTCTCTTGTCGTACATGGTTTTCGTTCATGAAATCCCCATCCGTTGACAAATAACAATTCCCACCCTCCAATGGTGAAGCGAGTACAACTTGGGAACGAGTTTCTAAATAATGTCGGGGTTAGTGTCTTGCTTCTAAGGACAAATGATTTCTCTTTTTCATTAAGTTATTTATCGAGAGGAGATTAGCGAGATCGTATGGACATCTGCAGCCATTGTTTCGTCTCTATGTGTGCCCCTATTGATGATGCTACACGGATATACTCGGAGATTATCCTTTCATCGGTCGGAAACCGTCGTATTCATAACACAATCAAAGGCAATTTTGATACGACGGTTCTCTCTTTTGTTCTTTCATTCCAAGAAATTTACATGGCGAGATAGATATAGTAGTTTGGAGGTGACGACGACTACGACAAGAGAAAAATAATAATAATAATAAGAAATTCGAACAGAAAACTCCAACCCACCCGTGTTAGGCGAGGGTTGGATACGAGGTTTTAGTAGCTACTTACGACCCTTCTCAGAAAATACGACTTTTCAATTCGTCCTAGATTGGCAACTCGTTTCCTTCGTCAAGGAAATCCCACGAAGCGAAAGACCAAGTAAAGAGGAATTCCGGGTCGTTCTCGGTCTCTTGCCAAATAGGGTTTCAAGTCTGTGGCAATCTTTAATGTATATGTACGTGGTGGAATTCTTATTCTCAATCGTATCACTTGGACAAGTTTGGCACGAATAATGAATGAATCTTTTTCTTTAGCTACTAAAACATGGTGATTATGTTAACTTCCTCAATAATAATAATAATAATAAATTGTGTGTTCTAATTAGAGAATTATCACTGTGTCAAGGTTTTTATAATGCAAGCTCATGATCAAATCGCCAAGAAACGATCCATTAATATCGAGACTATTCGAGACACATGATACATACGGTTACATCACGTAATACAAAGTACACAACCTAAGGTTGCGTCACATTTTCGGAGAAACTCGCAGTTTTATTTAGTATCTTCTCAAGTATCGATCCATGTATATCATTCGTGATGATATATAGTTCCTTTATTTCTTCATGGGCAGAAGACAACCTTGTAGTTTGTACCCCCGGGGCAAGTGAACGTGCTCGTTGCGTCATCCTACTATACACCTGTGGGCAACGGTCCTTGAAGAACTTCGAGTAGTTTGTGGGGCCACAGCTCCCCGAGTTGCAGCAGTACTGGTCCGTCTTAAACACAGGGCACGCCCCGTTGCACCCGCCGGGGACCCTGAGCTCGGGGGGCAATCTGCCAAGATGCTACCTGTGCACCTGATGTTAAGGTTGCAGCTGCCGGACGTCGAGGTGAACCAACCGCAACGTTGAACCCGTCGATCACCGATATGTCAAGAGTCCAGGTTGTTGAACTGGTTGAGGGCGTACTCGAAGAGCGTGTTGGGCGAGGCTCCATAACCCTGGCAAGCGAGCAGGCCACCGCAGTCGCCAGTCTCACAGTGTCCGCGGCCGGACCCGTCGAACTGGCAGTTGGTGCGAGGCCACACGCGGGCAGCGGTCGTTCCTGCCGGGACATCGAATCCCCAGGTTTGGCCACTGTTGAGCTGCGCACCTCCGCCGGGGGAGGCCCCGGCCCAGACGGTGAAGGGGCAGTTGTTGAGAACGTCGAAGTGGGCAGCATGGGAGAGGACGAGGGAAGCGGACAGGACAAAGAAGAAGGCGAGGTTGGTGTTTGCTAGGGAGGCCATGGTTGTGTTTGTGACGAGTGTAGGCGTCCAGCGGAAGGTTTATATAGGGCTTGTTTGTGGAACTGCGATGCTCCCATACAAAATTAGAACAAGCCCCCCGACCCGGAATACTGTTCTGACATGAATGCAGTACTACGTGGTCCAAAAAAACACAAGAAAATGTCTCTCCATCCGGTTCTTCTCGTGTAACTGCGGTCAAGTCGGGTCGGCTTATTACACATCATATCCAACCTCATCCAGCCAAACTTACCCTAAGATTTAGAGGTGAAGACATCAATTTAAATTATAAATACCACCATAATAATTATACTCCGTGAATAATACGCAAATATAGTAAGTACTTGTTAGAAAAAGCGTGTCATTTTCGTTGGTATTAAAGCATTTGCGTAACCACAACGCTTGCTCATCCTGTCTTCCAAGACTATTCAGGCCAACCTCTTTAAAAGCCAAAACCTTAGTCCATAGCATTTATGTCGTCGTCCCTTTTAGGCCTCTCGTGTCTTCTTCCATGGGGGAGTCGGGGGCTTTCACGGAGACAACAAGAACAACATAGGGGTAATTATTTGATTTGAATAAAGATATCTCATTATTTCTTGTACAGCATTTTTTGAAATTCTTATTATTGTTTCTAATAATCTTGATTTCTAATGCATTAAAATATTCACTTTTTTTTAAATGAATAGATAAACACACGGCAGCTATAAACATTCACTAGATGTCATATATATTATTAGTTCCATTTCTTTAATATTCCCGATTAAAATCTAAAATAATTTGAATAATTATGCATTAATTATTTAAAAAAAAATGTTATTTATAATTTATGCATGACGGATATTTCTGTGCAAATTATAAGATTATAGAGTGATCAAATGTTTCATCCACCGACAGCGAAGATAAATGCTTGGTTTGGAGGAGGGACTTGGCCATGTCAAAGTCTTCCAATGTTTGGTTTTATTTCTCTCTTGCCCATTTAGTGGAAAGTCGAAAATGTTCCCGATGTTGATCGTGACAATGACTTCCATCCGAGATAAGATGCGTGTTTCTCTAGAATTCTACGAAAAGAAATCTCATAGTGCCAAAAGTTCCTGCCTATATGTTGTTAGCTGGCTGCGCCTTGTAAAGGCCCTTCTACATAGCATCATCGGGCTCGTCTTGGACATCGGAGATTCACTGGGTGTTGTCGTCTCGTGTCTGCTCTTAAGGGTATTGGCCGGAGCTGCGGATCGGTTTGGTCGATGCGGCCAGGGCCGGGGGCTGCTGCGACGGACGAAAGGGAGAGAACGACAGCGATATGTGATGGATAGTTTCGGACAACATTAAGGCAATACAATTGTTTGTGGACCAATTGTTAACTATTACGATAACAAAAACACGTAAGCAGCAAACTGTCGGTGTGGAAAATTCTGTCTGGGCGTCTAGATCCGGGCTTTTCCATGTTTACTTTTCTTCAAGTTATGGAACATTTCAGATGAAGCTGAGGGAGAAAATCATATAGATGTACAAAAGTTTGGCACTTAATAACTTTTACGTTTTGTGAGTATAGATGCATTTGTTTATATCTCATCTTTTCGAAATCGGGTTTCATCGGAAGATGTTTCGGCATCCGGGTGTCGTCCCGGTTCGAACCCCAAACAGCAAATGGAATTTATGTATGGAGCACTACTCGCCCAAGTCACTTACTTGATCTCACGAGTATTATTTAAGACTCGGCAAAGGATCCAGAGTAGATTATATGATAATTAAGCAACTCATAGTTGCATCACATTCTTTTGTAATTATGAGACTTGCTAACATTTATTCGATACCATGAGAGTCTCGCTCATATGATGATGATACTTTTGTTTCTTCATGGGCAGAAGACAACCTTGTAGTTGGTCCCGCCAGGGCAAGTGAACGTGCTCGTTGGATCGTCCTTAGGGTAACTATACGCCTGAGGGCACCTGTCCTTGAAGAACATGGAATACTTTGTAGGGCCACAGCTCCCCGTGTTGCAGCAGTACTGCTCCTGCTTAAACATCGGGCACGCCCCGTTGCAGCCACCAGGGACCCTAAGCTCATTGGGACACTCTGCGAGGATGTTTCCCGTGCAACGGATCACCCGGTTGCACCCGCCGGATGTCGACCTGAACTCAACCGGGACGTTGAACCCGTCGATCACCGACAGGTCAAGGAAGTCCAAATTCATGTACTGGTTCAGTGCGTACTCGACTAACGTGTTGGGTGCGGCCCCATAACCCCGACATTCGAGGAGGCCGCCACAGTCACCGGTTTCGCAGTGACCACGGCCTGCCCCATCAAACTGGCAGTTGGTACGTGCCCATATACTGGCAGCTTTAGTTCCTGCAGGGACATCGAATCCCCAGGTCTGGCCACGGTCGAGCCGCCTCCCCCCGCCAGGGGAAGCAGCACCCCAGACGGTGTAGGGGCAGTTGTTGGTGACTTCAAAGTGTGCGGCACGGGAAAGTGCGAGGGACGCGACTAGGACAAAGAAGGAGAAGAAGAAGGCATTGGCGCCAGGCATTAGGGAGCTCATGTTGTGCTATTGGCTGTGTTGTTATGATTTTGCATAGGCATTCGAATGGGGGAGGCTTTTTCTACAGAAGTGCTTGTTTTTATGTTGGGCTTGTAAATATTTTCGATAATGAGTATTATTATTATTCTCGTACAAAGAATAATAGTCATGAGTGGATAAGTCATGTCGTCTACATTTTTCCCTGGTCTTTTATTCTCACTCAATTGCTTTCCAAACTCCCCACCACAAATATATGGAGGAAACAAACCAAACTCGTGACTTATCGTAATCTTTAGTAAGTCAAATAGACCTCACTGATACTTTTCAAAACATGAGTGTGTGTGTTTGTATGTTTTGTATGATTTCTTGGACTATTGGTTCACAGTTGTTTCGATCCCAAAGGCATATCCTTTCCTCTATTCGCACACCTTTCAATCACACCCAAAGGCATATCCTTTCCTGTATTCCCACACCTTTCAATCACGTGTGTTATAGAGGACAAAAATGCAATCAAGTAAACTTCTAATTGCAAATATGTTGTTACGACGCCGAATCCGCGTCTTTATATATTTTTAAACTTTTTTTATGTTTATGGGATGTGAATCCGAGCTTTAATATTATAATTGTACATCAATCAACGTCAACTGAGTTAACAACTATTTACCATCAATTCAGCCTGTACTCTCGAAAATAATTGGGTCGGGGGTAGACTTGACTCGACCTTGTGAGAAGTCTTTTCCACTCATCCCCTTATTCCTCCACCGAAAGAATATGCCATTTCTTTTAAGGTTAAAATCTCTTAAGAGAAAATAAGTATCAAAATTATTTGCCAATATGTAATCCCAGCAAGTGAATAAAATTTGTACTTGTAAAAATTACCCCTTTTTTCTAATGAAGCCTGAAGGTGAAGAATTGAAATGATTTTAATTGGCAAGAAGCAAGAAGATCAAACCATGGAGAGGGACCAAAACAAGCTAAAACCTTCCTCCATCGAGTAAACATCTGAATCGGAAAATGCTCTATAAGCCACGAATTCGGTAAAGCTCCTGCACATGAATTATCTGAATCGAAGATGCCCGATATAGGTAAGGAGAAGTGTTTGCATGGCGAAATTTCGGGCCTAATCATGAGGAGTCCATAAATTCAGGCTATTTTATGACAACCCCACATACTCATTTCACCGGACTCATTTAATTTTTATTGTAAGACTTTATTTGATCAAGTCAATTCATCTTTTTACTTACTAGTGACCATATCCGAATCATTGTGAATACTATTGGCAAATATTTCCAACGTGACCCGTTTCGACGTGAATAAGAAGTCAGGTGAAACGAGATATTCCCATGGACGAAAGAGATGCATTTCATTCATGAGTATTTGAAAAATATTGATTCGAGTTTTCATTATTTAAAATATTACATTCATGTTACTTTGAACACATTGGGCCATGTCTGTTTGATTTTCTAATAGGAGCCCATAATGCGAGGATTTGAAGCAGGCCCAAGGCCCACGAGTTGTTCCCTAGTGGTTTTCTAGGCCGAGTCCGAAGAGGAAATGGATCATTCCGCCTACTATATAAGCCGAGCGGCTCCCAGTATTAGGGTTTCCTATAGCTGCGGCGCCGGAAGAAGAAGAGGAAGACCCTCCTCGAGCTAAGCGATCCACCATGGTCCTCAAGTACGTCTCCCTTCTTCTTCTTCCTTCTCCATCCTCGCGTCCTCCGCCGGACGTTTTGTATCGTCGTCCTCGTTTCGACTGATTCGGTGGTGGTTTTGATATACGTCGATGTGATTGAGACTGCGCGAGGTAGGGACGTATGTGTAACGAGAAGTAGATGGATTTAGCGTAGTCGCTGTTTGTTGATCCTGTTAGGGTGAAGCTGTACGTCTGTTATGAACATTTGGTGACTTTTTTGGCAGGACGGAGCTTTGCCGCTTCAGCGGTGCCAAGATATATCCCGGCAAGGGGATCAGATTCATCCGTGCTGATTCTCAGGTGAGACGGTTGCGTCGGTTCTTTGAACCAGCCAATTGGTGTGTGCAGATGAGAAGGTTTGTTGACTTGATGAGTTCGGCTGTTGTTTTCCTGATTTCAGGTCTTCCTCTTTGCGAATTCGAAATGCAAGAGGTACTTCCACAACCGTCTGAAGCCTTCGAAGCTCACCTGGACTGCCATGTACCGGAAGCAACACAAGAAGGTAATTGGCCAATTCAGGGATCATTAACAAATCTTGAACCTATAGGAATAGGCCAATGAACTTGTCAGTGATTTGTTTGAAAGTTTTGTGTGGAGTTTCCAAATCATCCTATGTATGACAGGAACTGGGTTTAGAGGTTGTGGGACAAAAGGGATGGTAGGGACCGATTCTATTCATGTATCGATCACTATTCGGTCGTATGACTGATCCTGTCTCATCTGTATGGTTTGTCTTCTGTTTCGATAGGATATTGCTGCTGAGCAGGTTAAGAAGAAGCGCCGTGCCACCAAGAAACCCTACTCCAGGTCCATTGTAGGTGCTACTTTGGAAGTCATTCAGAAGAGGAGGACCGAGAAGCCTGAAGTCCGTGATGCTGCTCGTGAGGCTGCTCTACGGTAGCCATTCACCTCCATTGTCTTTTTAACAGAAATTTACTTAGACAAGATGGTGGTTTTTTATGATGGTGTCTCTGTTGATCAGTGAAATTAAGGAGAGAATCAAGAAGACGAAGGATGAGAAGAAGGCTAAGAAGGCCGAGGTAGCCAAGACTCAGAAGACACAGACCAAAGGTGGCGGTGCTCCCAAGGGCGGTGCATCCAAGGGCCCTAAGCTCGGTGGCGGGGGTGGAAAGCGGTGATTTGCTTTCTTCCTTTGCTGTAATCATCCCCTGCTCTAAGCCGTAGTATCAATGGGTTGAATTTTCCATGAATTCTAGCATGTGGAGTAGCCAATCTGCTTTTGTTTATGAATTCAGACCAGAGAAATCTATGTCACAGGAGACCATTTGGGATCCAAATGACTTTGAAAGGTGATTTAATTTTGGTTTTGTTGCTACCCTCATGGAACTACTGAGTCCTTATTGTTTCTGGTTTTAGTTAACTAGAGGAAGAAATAAGGATTTGGTCCTAGTGCACAGAGGTAATCAATCTGGTCAAACTACCGTCCAGGGGCAGTTGTTTCCAAACTGTTTACTGGTCCGGGTTTGTCGATATTACATTCATGAGGTCATGTGGTCATGATGTGCATGTCATGGGCTGTCTGGTTGATTTGGAGGCATATACTCTGGTGATTGAAGGCTGATTAAGAGCTGGCTTTGGGATTGGAATGGTTGAAGGCGTGTTGTTATGGTTGAACTACTTAGCTGTTGCACCATTTTCTCTGTTCTGATGTCATAAAAACCATCCTCTGCCTGGGTCAAAATTGATTACCATCCCCAAGACGGCGACGTTTTACCTCATCCATCTCCAAATGAGAGGAGTTGTTGGGGTTGGGATCTGGTGGGCGGGTGGTCACACTCGCACCATTTTGAATTGGAATGACTTGTAAGGATCGAAATGAAAATCACCAAAAACACCAAAAATGCGCCATCGTCGACCAAACTAATATAGATAGATAGATAGATGTAGATATCTTATAGGCAAAAGTAGGGGTCGGTACGAGGTTTGTGTTCAAATTAAGTATCAAGGTCCACGTGGCATGCTCCCATCTCTCTTAATGAACTTTAGAAGCGTAAAAACAATCTTCTACAAAAAGAAAAGACCAAATCTTCAAGCAATCAAATTGACTTAGTTAGGGAGGGTGGGGGAGTTTAACAGCTCATCATCATCATTTTTGACTTGGTTGATCGCACATTTGTTGTTCGTCTTGTCAGAAAGAATCTGGCTTTGGACTGTCTGATTTATTCAGTAATTGACAAAACTGGGAATCCAATCTCTACTGTAAACTCTTTTGAAGATGCATTGACTCGACCCGGGTGTAAATATTTGATATATAGCAGGAATCCGAACTTCCCAAGCTACAAATAACCGCCCCCACCAAATCCCTCTCTTACTCGGACAAAATTCGCTGCAACGACGACAACCTCGGATTCCGACAGAAGCCGCCATGTCGAACGCCGGCGCCCGCGACCCCGAGAGGAGCGGGGGACCCAATTCCAAGCCCAACGGGTACGGACACCCTAACAGCAGGGTGGCATACTACTACGCCGAGGCATCCTCCTCGGAGCAGTGGACCTCGTGGCTAGTCCCGATGTTCGTTGCCGCCAACGTCTCCGCCTTCGTCATCGCCATGTACGTCAACGACTGCCCCAAGAAGAACTCGGGTGTCTACGGCGGCTGCGTCGCCAGGTTTCTCGGCAGGCTCTCCTTTCAGCCTCTCAGGGAGAACCCCCTCTTTGGCCCCTCCTCTTCCACGTATGTTCACTCTTCCTTGCTCTTCGATCTGCTTGTGCCGCCCCCAGAAGCTGTTTGTCTTCCGTTTTTCCGGATCGCCCTGTTCTGCTGCCCCACTTCGAGAAAGGACTTGATTTTGGAAACATGATTTTTTTAATTTTTTTTTTTTCGAACCGATTGCCTGTTTTGTAGTACGATGTGGTGTTGATGATTTCTGGGTTGCCGATTTCCTGCTGGTATGAATAGATGATTATGGGTTGTAGCCATGTTTTAGACATTGCTTGGGTACATGCTGGTGTGCAGATGGTTTTCTTTCTCAATTGTGGCCCAACGGCTCGAGAAGAGGAATAAAAATTCCGAGTCTTGTCGTCGAGTTCTTCTAATCTGTCCATTCTAATAGATCTAGTTGGGAAGCGTTCTGATTGGTCGTAGGGAATCTTGAGTGATGTTCTCTTGAAATAAATCCGTGTAGAAATCAAATCCTGGCTTCTCAGCATTCCGGGTGTTATTGTTATTTATTCCTGCCATCTGTTTCATTTGTCCCCAATTTTGTTCTTACTCTAATTTGTCTGGACTGGGGTAAAATGCTCATATTTTACTGGGGAATTAAGCAAAAAACCATGCTGGTTGTCTCTTCCTTTGTTTTTCTCATTACTGGAGACACCTCCAGTATGCACTTGCGGCCTTTTGTTGCACGCTCCATCTGCTTTGTGGGGCTATTCTAAAGTTTGTAAAGGCTAGCTCTAGCATATGCTGATTTTTATGGGTGATATCTTGTGACAGCAAGCTTTATTACGGTTACCAGTTGGCTGGTTTCTGGCTATTCATTCAGTTTAGTATCTAATATGAATTTGTTTCATGTTACCGTCTTGATGCGATAGTTTAGTCAGCCCAGAAAAAATATTGGTATTCCTTTCAGCTGCAAATGATAATCATTCTATTGTCTATTGCCCTAATGCGCGTGTTGCCGCTTTTTCTTGGTTAGATTGGAAAAAATGGGCGGTCTGGAATGGTACAAGGTTGTTCACCAGAATCAGGGATGGAGGCTCATTAGTTGCATCTGGTTACATGCTGGTGTTATTCATTTGCTAGCAAACATGTTGAGCTTGGTCTTCATTGGGATTCGCCTTGAGCAACAGTTTGGATTCGGTATGACACATGCTTTTCTGGTTACATCCGTCAATTCTCTGTAAAATTAAATAATTTTTTTTATGTGCCGTCCTCGTATTCTCTTTCCGTTTTCGACAGTAAGAGTGGGGCTGATTTATCTGCTGGCGGGATTGGGCGGAAGCATCCTCTCTTCATTATTTATCCGTAACAGTATATCTGTCGGTGCTTCGGGTGCCCTGTTTGGACTTCTGGGAGCTATGTTATCCGAGCTTCTCACTAACTGGACAATTTACACTAATAAGGTTCAATGTTCTCTCCACTTTAAATATCCTGGAGTCCTGCCTGCTCATATTGACATGACCAGTTGATTGGTTGGCAGGCAGCTGCTCTCTTCACCCTCATTGTGATCATAGCCATAAACTTGGCTGTCGGAATCCTTCCTCACGTCGACAACTTTGCGCACATTGGAGGGTTCTTGACGGGATTCCTTCTTGGCTTCATATTGCTTGTCCGACCCCAGTTTGGTTACGTCGGTAGGAATTACCGCCCTGCAAATGCCCGTGTCAAGTCGAAGCACACGGCTTACCAATACGGGCTCTGGGTGATCGCCATGCTCTTGCTTATAGCTGGGTAAGCTCTTCCCTCCCTCTCACTGGACTGAATCTATTCGAAATCTCCATGCTATGTAACGGTTGGACCTTTGGGGATATCAAATTGCCAGCTAGAAACATTTAGTAATTTCCTCGGGTATCTCTGAACGCTTGCAGGTTGTCAGTCGGGCTGGCTATGCTCTTCAAGGGAGAGAATGGGAATGAGCATTGCAAATGGTGCCATTACCTCAGCTGCGTCCCGACTTCGAGATGGAAATGCGATACTTGATGGTTCCCCTCACAGGAGTTTTTTTAATTTGTTGATGTTTATAGTTGGTGCATAGTTGAGTGTTATGCATATTGACTATACATGTCTGCTGCTTGTTTTCGGAGGAAATACGGGTCGAGAGACGCCTAAAGCACATATTTGACACTACTCAGAACTTGCTCACCTCATCTATGGAGTGTTTCGGCTCGTGTCGTTCGAAATCAGACGCACCCATGTAGCATTTAATGATACATGTTATTCCTTTCATCGTGTCTGTTGTATATTCACAGTGAAACATCATCGGCTGTCCGAACTCATTCTTTAGTTCATTCCACTTTCGAGCTTGAAGGCACACATCCATCCTGTTGCGTATGCTTAAAAAAGATTCAGAGTTGCTTCAAACGCCCACCTGAAAGGAGATTAATTCAAAATACATAGACTGATGAACCGTTACCTAATCTAAGTGCCTGTAATCGAACCCATCACCCCGTATCGGCATGCCCGTATGTGCACGGAATTCCTCTTTACGGATACTGACTTGTCAAAATGTGGCCACTGCTTTGGTGTGCTGGCCGAGCTAACCTTAGCCCGGGATGATTCCGTGCAGGACATATAGCTGGGGTAGTCGGAGAAGCCTCCGCGGTAACTCCTCATGTCGTTAGTCTTGGAAGGGCCGTAGTGGCTCCTCCGCAAGTTCTGGTTCCTTGACAAAGCTGAGTAGAACTGTGGACCGCAATTAGCCATGCAGAATTCGGCTTCATTCATCAAGAAACCTGTTGAAATGGTTCAGCAAACTTAAGCCTCGCATCGAATAGTGAAAATAGTCCGATTTGGCATGTAAGTCTAAACGGAATAGTGTAATCTCGTTGAGCTTGTATATTGGGCTTGGTAATGGATCGATTCAGGAAAACTAAGTTAGTCCCACGTCATGTAGAGAAAAACCCATCGTCCCGTCCCGTGAAAGTGACGAGGCCCACTGGTCTATCTCCATTTGCCGGCCCATTAATAAGATATAGGCCCATATTAAAAGCCCATGCCAATTATTAACCCCAGACAGCCGGAGAGAGGTGTCCGTTTTGAGGAGGGAGCGAGCAGTCGTCGGAGCAGCTCCCCCCACCCCCCCGGCGACCCACCCGGCGGAACCGGAATTTTACCGCCCCATAATCTCGACCGGATTTCGTCCTCCCGACTGGGTGGGCGAACGTTCAACAGGGAGCAAAGATGAGGATAATGATCAAGGGAGGCGTGTGGAAGAACACCGAGGATGAGATCCTCAAGGCGGCGGTTATGAAGTATGGGAAGAACCAGTGGGCTCGTATCTCCTCGCTTCTCGTCCGAAAGTCCGCCAAGCAGTGCAAGGCCAGGTGGTACGAGTGGCTCGACCCTTCCATCAAGAAGGTATGTGGTGGGACGTCTGGGGCTGATGTTTCGTAGCTTGTAGTGTGGGAATCGGGATGCGCCACTTGCGAATTAGGAGTAGCTCTTCTTTTTGTGACGATGTCGTGGTTTTAGTGGGTGTCAGGGAGATTTGGTTGAGGGAATGTGTCCAATTTCAGTGATTTGGCAGGGGAGTGTGGGGGTGGGGGCTTGAAGGTCTGGTTGGAGGACGTTTTGGGGGAGATTGATTTTCGTTTTCTTTTCGGTTTCACCTGTTGGGGATTTGTTTTCTTGACTGTCTATTGAGGTCTGAATCAAGTTAGCCGTAGAAATCTCTTACTGCATTACGTGGATAAAGGAATATGGGTTGATTATCTCCTTCTTTTTTTTATTCATAGCATGTAGTCAGTGAACTTTTTTCTTGGACACTGTCATCTTCTTTGTGATTTTATTTGAGTTGAGGTATGTAGTTTGTGAGATGATTTTTTCCTGATGCATATCATTTCGATGGTGTGCTTTAGTTCCTTTTTGCTTTTGGTTACTCTTTCTCTTGTAGACTGAATGGACACGAGAGGAAGATGAGAAATTGCTTCACCTCGCGAAGCTCATGCCGACACAGTGGAGAACCATTGCCCCTATCGTTGGTCGAACTCCGTCCCAGTGTCTTGAGCGATACGAGAAGCTTCTTGATGCAGCTTGTGCCAAGGACGAGAACTATGAACCAGGGGACGATCCTAGGAAATTAAAGCCTGGTGAAATCGATCCAAACCCAGAGTCAAAACCTGCCAGACCCGATCCCGTTGATATGGATGAGGATGAGAAAGAAATGTTATCTGAAGCCAGAGCTCGATTAGCCAATACCAGAGGCAAGAAGGCAAAGAGGAAAGCTAGGGAGAAACAACTGGAGGAGGCTAGGCGGCTTGCTTCTCTGCAGAAAAGAAGAGAACTGAAGGCTGCAGGGATTGATAATAGACACAGGAAGAGGAAGAGGAGAGGCATAGACTACAATGCCGAAATTCCATTTGAGAAGAGGCCGCCTCCTGGATTTTTTGACGTTGCTGATGAAAGTAGAGCTGTGGAACCGCTAAAGTTTCCCACCACGATAGAAGAACTCGAAGGAAGACGGAGAGCAGATGTGGAAGCACAGCTTAGGAAGCAAGACATAGCTAAGAACAAGATTGCACAGCGGCAAGATGCCCCTTCAGCAATACTTCAAGCAAACAAGTTAAATGACCCAGAAAGTGTGAGGAAGAGATCGAAGCTGATCCTCCCGGCGCCCCAGATATCAGATCATGAACTGGATGAGATTGCGAAGATGGGTTATGCGAGTGACCTTGTTGGCAGTGAGGAAATGGCAGCAGGGAGTGCTGCAACAAAGGCTCTGCTCACTAATTATTCTCAGACTCCACGTCTGGGAATGACACCTTTGCGGACCCCCCAGAGGACACCTGCTGGGAAGGGCGATTCTATAATGATGGAAGCTGAGAATCTTGCTCGTTTAAGAGAGTCGCAGACACCATTACTTGGGGGGGATAATCCAGAGTTGCATCCTTCAGACTTTTCTGGTGTCACGCCCAAGAAGAAGGAGATACAGACGCCCAATCCTATGCTGACTCCTTCTATGACTCCAGGTGGTGGTGTTACTCCCAGAGTTGGGATGACGCCTTCAAGGGAGTCTTTTAGTATGACTCCCAAAGGAACTCCAGTTAGAGATGAACTTAATATTAATGATGAGATGTACATGCTTGATAATGTTCCTCAGAAACAAAGAAGAGATGATTTACGAGAGAGCCTCAGTAAGCTTCCGCAACCAAAAAACGAGTATCAGATAGTTGTGCAACCAGCTCCCCAAGTCGAGGAAGAACCTGAAGAGAAGATTGAGGAGGACATGTCTGACAGGATAGCTCGAGAAAAAGCTGCAGAAGAGGCTCGACTGCAGGCACTTCTCAGAAAGAGGTCAAAAGTGCTGCAAAGGGAGCTTCCCCGGCCACCTGCCGCATCGCAGGAACTAATAATGAGCTCACTGATTCGAGCTGAGGGTGACAAGAGTTCTCTTGTTCCACCGACCCCCATTGAGCTGGCTGATGAGGCTATCCGAAGGGAGCTCATTTCCTTATTGGAGCACGATAATGCTAAGTACCCACTTGAGGGCAAGGGGAACAAGAAGAAACAAGCTAAGCAGGCTCCAGTGCCAGAGATAGATGATTTTGATGAAGCTGAGTTGGAGGAGGCGAGTAGATCTTCATCTTTACACCAACTGATTGGTTCTATCAACTTGTTAATTTTGAGTTTGATTTCACTAAAAATAATTCACCCAAAGTTTTCTTGTTCTTTCTAATGACTGGCAATATAGGGTTTAGCTGTTCTGATTTATTGATTAAAAACCATGTCAAGCTTGACATATTTAATCCATTATTAATAGCTGGTGGTTGGATATTTAAAATCCTTCACCGAAGTGTGTTTTGCTTTTTGTCTGGACAAGCTTGTTTCAGCTGGTTACTTCTCTTAAACCATAGAGGATTTGGAAGAGTTGGTGCGGTTGAGAGATGTTAAACCAATTGGGATTACTTGTGGCTTCTTATTTTGAAGTAGATTATATCTTCACTTGTAGACAAGAAACATGAAAATGAGTGTTAATGAGCAATACCGTTATGATAGGTTTTGGGTCTGTATTGCTGAAAGAGTGATGATGGGACTGTAGCCTGTAATGTTACATCAATTTCCCTCAAGGTTGACACTTCCAAGTTAAAGGGAATTCCTCATCCTATAAACACTAATATCTGAAATTCTTGACCTTGATAGAAGGCTGAAAGACCGATATCAACTTCGTGAGCTTGTGGTTCTTAGTTTAGAACTGTGGGTTCTTATAATTCAGAGTATTGTTTTAGCGATTTCCAGTATCTATGTTGTAAACATGTGATTGGTGTTGAAAGTAATCAATTTAGTGTTAATTCTAGATGGCTGTTCATGCAGTATGACTTGAATTTTTGAGTTCTATGCAGTTCGTTAAGTTTTGTTTATCAGGCTTTGTTTACTAAAAATTTTGTTGTGGAGAGTTTGGCCAGATCAGCGCTGACATTTTTAACCTTGTGAAGTCCTTGTGTTGCTGCTCTCAGAACATACAGTACCCATAAATAAATTGTAGATTTTTTATATTGTCGAAGTTCAATTTTTTTGTTGACTTGCAACCGTATTCAACAGTGTTTCTGGCCAATGCAGTTTTCTTCCGGGAGCGAATCATGTGTAAATGCACGAATGATCTTTTCTAATGACCCTCAAACTGAAGCTAGGACTTCAAACTGAGGCTTGGGTTACACTTTCTTTTGAATGGAGGGAATGTATCCAATAGTTTTCTTTTATCTAAAGATGGCTGTTTACGTAGGAAGATCGATGTCTTTCTTTACATTCTTTTGCGGAAAGATGTTTTCGGGTGGTCTGATATCCTTGATAGTTGGCGAATTCGGTTTTGGTTTGCAGCTGTACCTGGCTTATAGTTTACAATTGGTCTTCTCACTGACTGGTGCTTGCTGTGATTTTCTTTTTGGATGAGCTGGTACCTCGGCTTGCTAATGTATTAACTAGAGCATGTTTTCCGCTCAGGCTGATTCAATGATAAAGGAAGAGGCTCAATATCTTCGTGTTGCTATGGGGCACGAGAACGAATCTCTGGATGAATTCGTTGATGCCCACGAGACATGCTTAAATGATCTCATGTATTTCCCTGCTCGCAATGCTTACGGGTTGTCCAGTGTTGCTGGAAGCAAAGAAAAACTTGCAGCTTTGCAGAATGAGTATGATAGCCTTAGAAGAAAGATAGATGAAGATCGTGAGAAGGCAGCACGACTCGAGAAGAAGGTCAAAACTCTTACTCACGGCTACCAGGTAAATTCACTTGTGTATTTCTCTGTGTTGCTCCTTTGAAAATTTTATTGTTCTTGGTGATTATTTATGGAAGTTGCTCTTTAAGAGAATATGGTTCTATGTGCGGATGTGGCCAACGTACAGAATGGCACTCTCCCAAAATACAGTTGTATGATTTTCTCCATTAATGGAACATAAATTTGATGGCCAGATGCGCGAGAAGAGCATTTGGGAGTCGATCCAGCTGACATTCCAGCAGTTGGACACCGGCGGGATCGAGCTGGAATGTTTCCAGGCCCTGCAGAGGCAAGAACAGTTGGCTGCAACTCACAGGATAAACAATATATGGGACGAAGTCCAGAAGCAAAAGGAGCTCGAGCGGACACTGCAAGACCGATATGGCAATCTTGTGACAGAGCTCGAGCATGCGAAGCACCTCGTTGGAGTCCGTAGAGCTGAGGCAGAAGAAAAGCAAGAAGATATCACTGTCATTGTCCCGCCCGTGGAGATCTCTACTGTTTCCGAGGAACAGCGAGTTGATATTCCTCCTAATGAAGATATCCCTGAATCTGCCCTACCCCTTGAACCATCCGGTGCTGAAACTTCGGCTGAGGAGGCAGCTAACCCTGCCGAGGGAGAAAGGCCCGCGAACATCGTGAACAACAAGGCAGATGATAATCATCCAACGTCTGGAAACAACGAGGCAGTTAAGCCCGATGATTCGGCACCGGCCTCGGGAGGTGAGGAAACCACGTTATGATGTAGCGGCAATGGGACCTTTGGATGAGTTGATTTTGTACGGGATTTTGTGAGACCCCTTTGGTTCATGTCATATATATTAGACCATCGAATCGATGTTCTGTTTGGAGTTGGTAGTAGTAGGTTAGCTGGAGGCGTCTACGATGATGCAAGAAGGTTGTCTCTTGTCCTAGTCTTGAATCAAACGTAGGACAAGCAAAGCTGGTCAAAAGATCATAGAGCTAACTAATTAAGCCAGGGATGATGAACACTTAACTGAGTAATAGGCAGATAGTTTCCCAGATATGTGCTGACAATGTCCACCATATACAAACAAATCCTAAACGCGGTCGGCGGCTGAGTACTGACTGACGAAATGCCAGCTCATAAGATAGAGAATGGATAGTGGGGAATCGAAAAAACTAAGATGAGATATGATTGTAAAGAAGTACCGCATCTGAAGCACTTCTGGGGGGTGTGCTTAATCGAGAAGAGTTGGTATGGAGACTAAGCAAAAGGTGGAGTGGTGTTCCCCACCCGACAATGTCGACGTGCAACCTCGTCATCGGGTCCAAATCGTTATCTCGTTTGTCCCCTTTCTCCGCCCAAAAACTGACCAACTCAAAACAAACAAAACCTCCTTTCCCTTCTCGTCCGCCCTCTGATTCTTTCCCCTCTTCCTTTGTTAAAAACTATGATTTCCCTCCCCCATTCCTCGAAATTCCGCGTACCCAACTCCCGTTTCCTGTAAAGATCGTTCCTTTGGTGATTTTCTCGTGGTTTTAGCCGATACACGGATTCCGAAATCGGGTGATTTCAGATGGGTTCGTTCCTTTCCACGTCCCCAGACCCCGCCGAGAGGACCGGACTCGGGGACCTGCCGGAGTCTTGCGCCGCTTCGATTCTGGGGTACCTGGAGCCGACGGATGTTTGTAGGCTAGGCGGGTTGAATAGGGCTTTCCGGGGTGCTTCGTGGGCTGATGTCGTGTGGGAGGCCAAGTTGCCGGAGAATTATGGGGTTATTGTGGAGAAGGTCCTTGGGGGTTTGGCTCGTGGTGGTGGTCTGTGTAAGAGGGAGATCTACACCGCGCTTTGTGGGGGTAGTACCTTCGATGGCGGCACAAAGGTGCGGTTGAGATGAGGGTTATTTTTTGTTGTTGTGTTGTTTGGTAAACTGGTGGGAGTTCATGTAGGTTGTGGAGTTTTAGTTTGTGATGTGGTTTGGGGATGCACTGTTGAGACAAGTTTGATGTCTCCTCTTCTTTCCCTGTGAAGAGCTGCTTAGCGAGTAGGGTAGCTTCTTCGATAGGAGGATGATGAATTTGCTGTTGCCATTAAGGAAATGTATGGTGCTTTTTGTTCCCGATTCGACCTCGAGATCAAACGTATGGTACTGACGAGATCACGGTTCTGTGTATTTGTGCAGAGAGTTTGGCTGGATAAATTTACTGGTCGGATTTGCTTATCAGTTTGTGCAAAGGGGTTGGTGATCACCGGAGTAGATGATCGGAGATACTGGAACTACATCTCAACAACAGAATCTAGGTGAGTCCCTTAGAGAGTCTTGGAGTTTATAGTATTAGAGTAAACCTTTCCTTCAAGTCTGTTTGATTCCCATGTATGGAACTGAGTTATGAGATTAACTCTGAATGCTCTGATTTGCAAAGATTGCTATGGTAATTCCAGTACAAATGCATTTTCGAGTATCCTGGTGCGATTTATGTAGATGAACTAATCTTTCTTAGGATAAATTTGTTTTCGAGTATACTGAGGTGATCTATGTAAATGAACTAATCTTTCTAAGGAAATTGTTCATTTGATGGTGCTCTAGTATCCGGGTTCGGCACGTGCAAGCTCAAGCACTCTTAAGACAACATTTCTAAAGTTTACGTTGTTTCTAGCAATATGACCGGAATAGGAGTTATGTGAAACCTTTGACTCTGGGCTAGAGGTGTTCTTTTAGGCACCGATTTGAAGGAGCCCCTTCTTATCCGGTGGGCTTTTAGGTGATATTATTATTAATTCAAGTTCATCAGAGCTGAGGGCCAAACTGTTTTGCTTCGCGGAATGATATAAGCCGTTAGTAATGAAGTAATTCACCTGTTTGATTAACCGTAGATGGTTGATAGTAATTTTTAGAAATTCTTTCCCCCTGCCTCCTTTCCTTCTGATGGCAGCCATATTTCCGGAAGAAATGTGGTCTAATTTATTTCAACTGAAGAGGATTCTTGCCATTATTGCAGATTCAGTGAGGTCGCGTATCTCCAGCAGACATGGTGGCTCCAGGCTGAGGGTGAAGTGGAATTCCCTTTCCCCAAGGGCAACTACAGCATCTTCTTCCGACTACAGCTGGGGAGAACAGCCAGAAGATTCCCCGGCCGCAGAGTCTGTGAAACCGAGCACGTCCATGGCTGGGATAAGAAGCCTGTTCAGTTCCAGCTCTCAACCTCCGACGGTCACTCCGCTTCATCCCAGTGTTTTCTGGCCAACCCGGGAAAGTGGGTCAACTACCACGTCGGGGATTTCATCGTGCGTAGTCACGACGCTCCCACCAAGGTGAAATTCTCATTGACCCAGATTGACTGCACTCATACGAAGGGCGGTCTCTGCATCGACTCCCTCCTTATACGCCCCACGAGAATGCAAGGATAGGACGATGCGATTTTTGGCACCGTCCCGTCCGCCCCTTTTTCAGATAGGAACCGGTTTGTGTTACATGTATATATTAGAGGAGGTCGGTTGCGAACCATCGCGGATGTAGTCTCGATGGTGGAGTAGATGCGATGGGAACTGTGTTTTCCGGCTTCGTTTCAGAACGTGTGGCGGGCGAACTGAACTGTGGATTCCCAAAAATGGACAATTGAGTATTGTTGTGAATTGCATGATCTTCTTCTGGGGGAGGAGTAACTGCATACGGTTACGCATCTTTTTCTTAGAACACGCCATGTGAATGAGCCGAATGCTTCTGCAGATGAGTCTCCAACTGTTCTCGTGCATGCCCATGAGTTTTGTATCCCCACGAAATAAATGTTGTAAAACCACTTGTTCTAACCACAAATGGCACCGGATTCCTCTATGACAGACACTGGACCAATGAAACTGGTCGATGATCTCGATGTAATGGAGATAGAACTTGATTTTCTCTTGCCTTTTCATTAGTTGGGGTCTACCCCAAATGGGTCCAAAGCAAATGTCATCAGAATATCATCAGGTTGTGCCTTGGAGGCATGGCTGTGTCTGAAAACTATATGTTAAGAGTACAAAATCATGCCATTTTTATTGTACCATTCATCTGATTTTTGTGGATAAAATCAGGGATTACTTCTTGATGTGATATTAAGAGTAGTTTCTTCACTTTGTCAAGTCTAATTCTTTGCGTATAAAAAGCTCAAGGTGCTTTTCTTTTCCGCTTGTCCACAGAAGTCTTCGGACAACATCGTAATACCAACCCCGCAGCCAAAGACGGGGCATCACCCGGTCCGCCGCGCCTACAAGTAGGTGACTTTCGACATCCACGAACCAGTAAGCCGAGATGGAGATGGAAGCATTGGCTTCGGCCATCGGGGTCTCGGTCCCCGTGTTCCGCTTCCTCTTGTGCTTCCTCGCCACCATTCCCGTATCTTTCCTGTGGAATTTCGTCCCCGGGAGGCTCGCCAAGAACGCCTACGCGGCCGCTTCTGGGGCCATCCTCTCTTACCTTTCCTTCGGGGCGTCTTCCAACGTCCACTTTCTGATTCCCATGTTGCTGGGTTACTTGTCCATGGTCGTTTGGAGGAAGCACTGTGGGATCCTCGCTTTCTTCCTCGGTTTTGGGTACCTCATTGGTTGGTGAGTGAGGGATTTTCTTGGTTTACTCGATTCGATTTGATTGGGTTGGATTGGTTGATTGCGCTGAGGGTTTTGTTTTCTTGTGGGTTTTTGTCTGAATTTTGGTTTGTCTAGTTGATTGCTCGTTAGGGAGTGTCTGTAATTTTGGGTCGTCTGTTCTTGCATGCAGGCGGGTGTTGGGTGATTAAAGTTCTGTCCTTTTTCCCCTTCTTGGGTTTAATTGATTTTGCATTGTTTGTTTTGGCTTCCATTGGTTTTATCGAGTTTGATATTGTCTGGGAGCTGGGATGGATGAAGTAACTCTCTTAAATGTACTGTTTGATTGGTTATGAAGTTAATTCAATGATTGTTATCTCGGGATTGGTTGTGCTTATAAAAGAAGTTTCTTTCATTGGTGGTTCTGGGTTTTGCTGGTCAGGGCGGTTTTTCTGAAAGGTGAAGTTAAATTAAATTATTTCTTTATACGAGGACAGATCAAAGGTGAAATTTGACAAGTTATCTTTTTGAATGGGGTAAATAGGTGCATTATGTGTGTTTTGCATGCAGTTCTTGAGGACATTAAATTAACTGAAAGAATTTCTTGAATGAAAATCAATAATGCATGTTGTAACACTCTAGGGTTGTCAATCTTGTGTTTTTAGGTGATTTGACTTTGATTTTAGCATTTTCTGGAGTTATCTGGTGACTGCCTTCATCCTTGGGACTTTTGAACGAAAGCAATTATTGGACCTTAGGGAAGTGGCTATGATTTCAGGCTGTTCTTAGGATGAATAGGAAATTCGAAGCTTTCTGGAATTATGATGCTCCAAAGTTCATTGTTAACTAGCTGCACAATAGAGTTCCTCAATTTTCTGTCCAGGGCTTGAGTGAGAGGCCATTACACTTCTCTTTGAAATTCATTTCATCTGCAATTGTGGATCAAAAGATGTGATGGCAATGAATTGGTCTAGCTGTTTATTTAGTTCCTTATTTGAAACAGGAGAGTTGCTCTTTTGCATCATGCAATTAGGAATGAAACAAGTTAAAATGCAGTGTCACGTGCGTGTGTCTTTACTGAGAGATGTTTTAATGAGCTTTGATGTACTTTAATTATTTTCTTTATTGGATCCGAAGATTCTGGATCTCTGAAAAATCTTCTTGCTCAGTTAACTTGCATTTTGATATCATGCAAACTTTGCGCGACTTCTTTTACTCCCTAGAAGGTATTCAATCACAGAAGCGATTATATGGCCAACTCATCATAGCCTTACCCTTCATGTTTATTTCCTAAATGTTGCAGTCATGTTTATTACATGAGTGGAGATGCTTGGAAAGAAGGAGGCATTGATGCTACAGGCAAGCCAAATTATGGTTTCTTGTTTTCTCCAAATGCCATTTGAAAATCTTGAATAGCTGTGCTTGAGATTGTGACAAGTACTGGCTCAGTCATATTGATATCTTTTACTTAAAGCATTAGATACTTGTGTGGAGCCAACCTTTAAGTCCAACATTTACGTTTTGAAATTGTTTGTTCATTCAGCATAGAGTCTTGTCCATGTGATTAATTGGTGATCCTATCTTCTTTTAGGAGCCCTTATGGTGCTAACACTGAAAGTCATCTCTTGTGCTATCAATTACAATGATGGGTTGTTGAAGGAAGAGGGTCTCCGTGATGCTCAGAAGAAAAACAGATTAGTCAGGCTCCCTTCTTTGCTTGAATACTTTGGCTACTGTCTGTGTTGTGGTACGCATTTCGCGGGTCCAGTGTACGAAATGAAGGATTATCTTGATTGGACTGAAGGGAAAGGGGTATGTGTAATTTTTCCATAGATATGTTTCTACATATTTATGGCTTTTTGATGAAAATGTTTGACTATCCCTTTTTCTTTTCCGTCTTGCAGATTTGGAGTGACTCGGAGAAGGGTGGCAAGCCTTCACCTTTCGGTGCAGCCCTCCGTGCGATTCTTCAAGCTGCCATTTGCATGGGTTTGTACTTGTACTTGGTGCCTCATTATCCTCTTACTAGATTTACGGAGCCGGTATACAATGAATGGGGATTTTGGAAGAGACTGAGTTACCAGTACATGTCTGGATTCACGGCACGATGGAAGTACTACTTTATCTGGTCCATTTCGGAGGCCTCAATGATTATATCTGGCCTTGGATTCAGTGGCTGGACAGAAAGCTCCCCTCCTAAACCACGTTGGGACAAGGCAAAGAATGTCGATATTCTAGGAGTGGAGTTTGCGAAGAGCTCAGTTGAATTGC
The DNA here is from genome assembly GCA_029817735.1 of Melastoma sanguineum. Classification (NCBI taxonomy): domain Eukaryota; kingdom Viridiplantae; phylum Streptophyta; class Magnoliopsida; order Myrtales; family Melastomataceae; genus Melastoma; species Melastoma sanguineum. The sequence goes on along the minus strand of JARUPW010000159.1, from coordinate 407,684 downwards.
CACTTGTTTGGAATATTCAAGTCAGCACCTGGCTTCGTCATTGTGAGTGGAATCTCTCCCAATTCTGGCTGCCTGGTGATAACTATCTTTTATTATTGGCCACTATAGATTATTCAGAGTGGAAAGAATATCCGTCAATTAATATGGTTAATGCTTCATGTAAATGATCCATTTCAGTAGCTGTTGATTGATATAACTGCAAAGAAATGGGAAACCACTAAATTCAGTTAGCATGCTGTTAATTTTGCTTCGTTTGATCTTCCAGATGTTTACGAGAGACTCGTTCAGAAAGGCAAAAGGCCTGGGTTCTTTCAGCTGCTGGCCACTCAGACCGTCAGTGCGGTTTGGCATGTAAGTACAAATAGGAGTGTCCTAGACTTGCTTACTTGTCATTTGCATTCCTCATGTCAAAAAAATAGGGTCTGCTCGATGAAGTTAGTTGTATGTAGGCTGAATTAAATGTCATGTTGTGACTGGCTGGGGTTGCGTCTATTGTCGTCAAGTTTCTCGTCTCTAGAGGATTAACATATTTGATATAATCAGGGAAGGTCAACTTTTATTTTTTGTGCCCCTAGTGAGTGACAATTCTTTATTAATTTGTGGAGTAATGTTTTTGCATATCTGGAGTCACATGGCGATTTCCTCAAACAATTTAGTGTCCAATCTTCGACGAGTTCTAAGAGATGGATGTGTTTAGGGCATACAACTAGATGACTTGGTTATTTGTGCACCATTGGAACAAGGTGTATGCTTATCCCGTTGCTGTCTCCATGAATGTTTTGATTTCAGGGACTGTATCCTGGTTACATCATATTCTTCGTTCAGTCGGCATTGATGATCGCTGGATCTAGAGGTAAATATCAACCACTACCACTGGCCTCCTATCTTGTCATTGCTCTAACTATGATTAGCAAAATTTCTTATTTCTTACCCCGATTTTGAATCCCGCTGGTTTCGGTCCCTTCTCGGAGCAGTGTTATACAGATGGCAGCAGGCTTTTCCGCCCAAAACGGCCCTACCCAAGATCCTCATTCTCGTGAACTTCGCCTACACACTTCTTGTTCTGAACTATTCATGCGTTGGGTTCATGGTGAGCAGCCGCCCTCCTCCCTCTTTCCTGTATGAATTGTTCCCTGGTTTCGAAACTCTGAAACCGAATTCCCCTTCCCTCTGTGTGCCCCAGGTGTTGAGCTTGCATGAGACGCTCGTGTCGTATGGAAGCGTGTACTTCATCGGGACCATCCTCCCCATCGTTCTGATCCTCTTAGGTAAAGTGGTCAAGCCCCCACGGCCAGCTGGATCGAAACCCCGGAAAGAAGAGTGAGGCAACGGATCCGGCGCGGTCCCGACTACTCTGTACTTGTCTTAGCAGCAGTGACAATGGTTTTAGGAGGCTCTTTCTTTCAATAAGAAATTAAAACCACTTACCTTGGTTTTATGATCGATGTGTTTGTTGGGATGATACACATCGATACTAAGGAAAATCCTATTTATTCATATGGGAAATAGTTTGAAATTATTGACCAGGGAAAGCCTAAGGAAAAATAATACCCTAAAAATGAAAAAAAATTAAAAAAGAAAAAAAAAAGGAAATGTCAACCACCCTGACATGAAACTAGACCTCGCCGCCGGTGGTGCCCTGCTCGTTCTCGTCCTTGACGTACTTAGACCAGTGAGGATGATCCTTCCACACTTGCTGCATGTCCTCGATGGGGATCCCCTTCGTCTCCGGCAGCCGCGTGTAGATGAATATCGTCATTATGATGACGAACACCATGAAGAATATGAAGAGGCCGAACTTGAACTTGCACAGGATGAAGGCGAAGATCTGCGCGATGATGAAAGTGCAGACCATGTTTACCCCGACATTGATGCTCTGGGCTGCCGACCGGATCTCCAGTGGGAATATCTCGCTCGGGACGAGCCAGCCAAGTGGACCCCACGACCATGCGTAACCCGCTATGTAGATGCATATTAAGGCAACCAACGACTTGGTGTACCAACCGGGGAGGATCCCTGGGTGACCCGAGACTCCGAATTTCCAAGCTATCGCCGCCGTGATAAATAGCTGAAATCGACGGCAAGAAGATTAAATGCAGTTTAGAACAAAACGATGAGGAAATGAAATTCGTTTGTACCTGACAAACCAGCATCTGGAGCCCGCCCTCAATGAAGAGTGTCCTACGACCAGCCCTGTCGGCTGCCACGATTGAAATAATGGTCGCGGCGCAATTCACTATGCCGGTGATCACCGCAGACATCAACGATGCGGTGTTGCCGAACCCCATAGTCTTGAAAAGGACGGGCGCGTAGAACACGAACACGTTCATGCCAGTAAATTGTTGAAAGAAGGGGATAGCGCATGCAAAGGTCAGTTGTGGCCTGTACTTCCTCTTGAATATATTACTCCAAGGGCTATTCACCATCTTGGCAGCATCGCTAGCAGCTTTGAGGTCGTTGAACTCCTCCTCGACATTGTCGATCCCTCGGAGATTCTTTAGCTGCTCGCGGGCCTCCTTATCCTTGCCACGTTCCAATAGGGAGTTCGGCGTGTCGGGAAGGAAGAATGAGCCAACCATGATTATTACGGCTGGGACTACCGCTCCACCCAAGCTCAGTCGCCAGCCCCATCCGCCCTCGATCTTCGCGAATATGTAGTTCAGCAAGTTGGCGATGAGGATCCCAATTGTTATCGCAAGCTGGAACATGATGTTCATGGCTCCCCTGTACTTGGCCGGCGCCGTCTCGGATACATAGATAGGCACAGACTGAACCAAACCATCCAAAAATGTTTGTTCATGCAAAATTATTTTTTTTATTAAATAAAATAATTACGAATATCTAAACGGATCAAAGTGGTTGAGTAAATCATGCTATTCAGTTAAAAAATTTCAAATAATAATAATAATAATATAATTTCGAACATTAAGAATCTAAAAATAAAATTTTGGAATCTTAACAAACCTGATTCACGCATCCAATTCCAAAGCCGAGAAGCATCCTGCCGACGTAGAGCATCCAGAGATACTTCGCGGCGGCATTGCAAATAGCACCGGCAAAGAAGAGGGTACCGCCCAAGAACATGGTGAACTTCCTTCCCAGGCTACGGGTCAAGAACGATGAAACAGAGGAAGACAACAAGGCGGCGAGGTACAGCGACGAGGTGAAGAGAGTCAAAGTTTCGTCGTTGAACTTGCAGTACTGATTGTCGGATGGACGGACGGACGACTCTCTCTTATACACTTTCGGGAAAAACTCCTTCAAGAAAGAGTCCATCGACGTAACTCCACCTGCGAGACGCACAAGTCATCGAAAAAACAAAACACGATCTCTTAAGAAACATAATAGTATGATTTCTGATGTTACCTGAGATGCCGAGATCGTATCCGAAAATCAACCCGCCTGTAGCAGCTACGAAGCAGGTAACAAAAACTCTGAACGTCATGTTACCAGGATATTGCTTCCTGTTGTCACTCACGATTGCGCCGCCCGCCATGGTTAAGAAACCTAAGTCGCCTCACTCACCTCTCCCAACTCAATCTCAATGTAAAGGTTTATGATTCAGCCAGTGCTCTATATATAATAATAAAAAAATAAATAACCCAAAAATCTTAACAGAAAAATCCAATCTTATCTACTCGTTTCTTTTATTAGTCAAATTTTTAATATTTTTTTAAAAAGTTCAATCAAATCTGATGACAATCAGATATAAGTTTCACTAATTATTCGAGATTATTTTACAAATGATAATTTTCATAAAATAATAAAAATAAGTGGGTGCTTATTCCTATGTTTGAAATACTTAACAAATATTTTAATTAAAAATTACTAAATCTCTGAATAAGGCTCAATATAATTTTTATTTATATTTAATATTATTTAGAAGAGATAAATTTATTTTTACATCTCGAAATTATATTGATTTGAATTCATTATTCGATTCACTTATAGAAAAAAACCCACATAATATAAAATATAAAATATAGAATAAATTTAATTTAATTTCATTTTTATTTTTTTATGAATTTTTTAATTTAATTTAACATGATATTATTATTTATGACGTTATGATTTAAAAATAAAATAAAATATACTTTACAATGAAATTATATTGTTTTGAATCGGTTGACTTAAAAAAATGAAAATATATATAAAAGATAAAATTTTAATATAAAAATGAATTTCAATTTATTTTAAATTTCAAAGTTTAGTTTAACAGGATTTTATTAAAATTTTATTTATAATGATTTTCTTATAAATATATTTTTATATTTGACGGTAAAACTTTTCGATATGTTAGTATGGAATTCGAGAACTTTCGAAGATGAAAAAATTTAGAAAATACATTACTGAGTCCGAATTGAACAGAAAAAAAAAAGAATTTCAAATTTGATAAAATCTCATCTTATATTCTTAAACTACTACTCCCACCAAATCAAATCAGATGAAGAACAATTTTTGTCATTTTGAAACGCTCATGCACGATATCGGGGCTACTTACAAACTTTTACTAGGATTCTCTGAATGAAACCGATTATCATAATTTCACAATGATTGATGATGTCCTTACGGAATTCCTTATTGAGGAAATCGACCGACATCCCGAAAGGACTTGGAATTCAAGTCCCTCTCTAGTGAGAAAATGAAATGAGCACAAAACTGGAAGTTTTTACTAAGTTTAGGTTTTAAGTTATTCATGGTGTGTGTTCTTCCCATCGAACAGACCCGTTCTATCGTTAATTCGCGAAAAGAATAGTAAGAATGATGTGAACAAGTGGTGAAATAATACGCAAACGTCAAGGTGAAAGTTTATTTCCATGTACGAATGTGGTACGTGTCACGTGAACTTTATCGCAAGTGTGTATTCCTCCAATCTTACTATTAATTGAAGCGTTCACACACGTGTAAAAGCGATTATATATATGAGATCATTACACACACCAAGTATAGATAAGAGGTTTGTGTACCACGGTGTGCGGCGGAGGAACAAGGGGAAGTGGGTTTGGGAGGTACAGCACCCGAGCAAGAAGACAAGGGTTTGGCTCGGGACATACGCAACGGCTGAGATGGCCTCCCGGGCTCAAGACTTGGCTGCCCTAGCCTTTAGGGGGAAGGGCAGTGGTGCCCGCCTAAACTTTGCAGACTCTGCATGGAGGCTGCCGGCACTTCTGGCATCCACCGACCCTTTTGAGATGAGAAGGGTCGCCGCCACGGTGGCGGAGGAGTTTGGCGGGAAGGAAATGGATGAGGGGGAGGGCCAAGGGAATGAAATGGAGGCGGATGGCTCAGGGAATGCCGAGAGCGATGGCAGTCATAGGGTGGAGATTGTGGCTGAAATGGAGGCCGATGAGGCCGCATTCGACGTCCGGAAATGTGCAGAAGGGCCGCTTTTGTCGCAGCGTCATGCGTGCATGGAGTTCATATGGACTGGGATGGTGATGGGAATTATTCTGAGGGTGATGTTGTACTTACGGACATGACAGTGGAATTTCTAAATTGTTAAAAAACAAAATTGATGACATATTATTTCGGGTTTAAATTAATTTCGGCTCATAAAAAGCTACACCATAACTCATTAAGAACATAAGAAGACGTAGGCCCGTACTAAGTCTACGAAGGTGATTGTCAACTCTACACGAGTCTAAATTGATAAATAATATGGATAAAAGTCATAATCGCCGAGACATAGTATTTTTGTATGAAATTTATGGTTTATGATAAAAAAAAACTCGTCTTCTATTTACGAACCTCTACCACCACAATCTCAAATGTAAAGGTTTATTATCATCCAGTGCTCTATATATAATAATAAAAACATAAATAACCCAAAAATCTTAATAGAAAAATCTAAACTTATCCACCCCTTTCTTTTATAAGTCAATTTTTTAACATTTTTTTTAAAAGTTAAATCAAATCTGATGAAAATCAGATATAAACATATTAGTTTCACTAATTATTCGAGATTATTTTACAAATGCTAATTTTCATAAAATAATAAAAATAAGTGGTTGCGTAAAGTGATCGTAGTGTGGTCTTATTCCTATGTTTGAAATACTTAACAAATATTTTTATTAAAAATTACTAAATCTCTTAATAAGTCTCAATATAATTTTTATTTATATTTCATATTATTTAGAAGAGATAAATGTTGAAAAATGAATATATAATATGACACGTTTTCACCTAACAGTTCGAGCTTTTAGGACAGTTGGCGTTGTCTGCTATACAACAGTGGTATCAGAGCAATTAAAAAACAGAAAAGATGCCACAGAAGCCGAATGGCGTTGTGTGCTATAACAATAAATTTGATGTTATTATAAAATAAAATTTATTTTTACATCTCAAAATTATATTGATTTGAATTCATTATTCAATTCAACGTAATATAAAATATAAAATTTAGAATAAATTAAATTTTATTTCATTTTTTATTTTTTTTTATGAATTTTGAATTTAGTTTAACATGATATTATTATTTATGACGTTATGAAATTATATTGTCTTGAATCGGTTCACTTAAAAAAAATGAAAATATGTATAAAAGATAAAATTTCACTATAAAAATGAATTTCAATTTATTTTAAATTTCAAAGTTTAGCTTAACAGGATTTTATTAAAATTTTATTTATAATGATTTTCTTATAAATATATTTTTATATTTGACGGTAAAACTTTTCGATATGTTAGTATGGAATTCGAGAACTTTCGAAGATGAAAAAATTTAGAAAATACATTACTGAGTCCGAATTGAACAGAAAAAAAAAAGAATTTCAAATTTGATAAAATCTCATCTTATATTCTTAAACTACTACTCCCACCAAATCAAATCAGATGAAGAACAATTTTTGTCATTTTGAAACGCTCATGCACGATATCGGGGCTACTTACAAACTTTTACTAGGATTCTCTGAATGAAACCGATTATCATAATTTCACAATGATTGATGATGTCCTTACGGAATTCCTTATTGAGGAAATCGACCGACATCCCGAAAGGACTTGGAATTCAAGTCCCTCTCTAGTGAGAAAATGAAATGAGCACAAAACTGGAAGTTTTTACTAAGTTTAGGTTTTAAGTTATTCATGGTGTGTGTTCTTCCCATCGAACAGACCCGTTCTATCGGTAATTCGCGAAAAGAATAGTAAGAATGATGTGAAGAAGTGGTGAAATAATACGCAAACGTCAAGGTGAAAGTTTATTTCCATGTACGAATGTGGTACGTGTCACGTGAACTTTATCGAAAGTGTGTANTTCACCCAATCGGGGTTTGCTCAGGATTTTCCAAACTCAGCGGGGATGAGTGGTTTCTTTCTACGGTCTTCCTCGTCGTCGGCGTCCGCCATTAAGACAGCGGTCGCAGCTTCTGCTCTTCTCTCAATCCCAACCATCTCCCTCTCTCCTTCTCCCCACTCCTGTTCGCTTCGATTCCCTCCCCACAACCCACTCCCACTTGCCCTTCTCTCCTCTTCTTGTTCTTCTTCCTCTCACCCTCTTCATAATCTGTCTCTTATACACATCTAGATGTGTATAAGAGACAGATTTAACATCATCATCTATGTTACTAAGTCCATAAAATAACTTGGTCATCAATATTTGAATAAAAAGCACACACTAGACGACCTGTCCTCACAAGACGTGGTGGGACTTGCAGGTAAAATGACTACATCGAGTGTTCTTGTATGGAGTTTAGAGTTTAGGGTTTAGAGTAAAAAACTCGTCGTTTATTTACGAACCTCTTCGAGTGAATTAAGCCTGTGTTGTTGGGGGGAGGAAAATGGAGTTAATGGGCTTTTTAGCCCGGAGGGGTGTTCGAGACTGGCCCAACATAAGCCCAATAAAGCTTCTTGTTGTTGATCCGAGAGGAAGATAACCAAGCAACCATCTCGTTGATCCGATAAGCAAAAATGAATTTCTCTACAAACATACGACGACAGGTGCTTCCGGCGGGCGCCTTGGGGATTAAGTTTCTCGTATTCGGCCAAGCGAACTAACGCGGCGCTATCTGCAGCTTCTCGGCAAAAGCTGTGATGTCAAGTCACCTTAGTTGAGGAGTCTTCGTCGTCGTTGTCGTGGTCGTGGTCCTCGTACTCTTCCTCATTTCTAGAAGGAGATTCAAATTCCCCTTTGATTGTAATTATTTTCGACTGACCGACCATTCGACAGTTCGAAAGTAACATTTAGATCCATAACAATCTAACTCTTCTTCAAAAACAATTACAACATTTTTTCAATACATTTATTGTAGACGTTGCCCTCTTCGCCATGGCATGCCATTGTCATTATTGCCAACCCAAATTGACTTCACTTTTCTTTTAAAAAAATAAAAATAAAATTGCAATTTCTGAAGTAGTGTCGGGCTCTGACAAGAAAAATCTAAGACGGTCATTATTAAAAATAAAATATATAATATGATACGTTTTCACTTAACAATTTAAATTTTAAGGACAGTTAAGCGTTTTCTGTTATACGAGACTGCTAAAGTTGAGTTGACCATTGAAGTCATGGCTCCCCTTTTTCTTGTTCTCATGTTTGAATGGACCGAACGACCTTCTTGCTTTGTCGGCCACTAACTCCCCTGTGAAAAGGTTTATGGGAAATTATCGAGCCTTTTTTTTATGGGATGACTCTAATTTCATATGACATTTTTAACTTTACTTATCTTAGTTATGACATTACTCTATATAATTATTTTTAAATAATTGAATCGATATTAATTAATAATAAATTATGCAAAGTTAAAGACAAGGATGAAATTCAATTTACTAAAATCACAAACATCGAGAGGAAAAGAAGAAGAAAGAAGAAAGAAGAAAGCATGAGCTCCTCTTCCTCCTCCTCTTCTTGTAACAACATTAGAGAATCCTCAGGAGCATGCTTAAGAGGTTGCTCCCCTTTGGTGTCCAGCCTCCTCGACCCTCACCCCGGGGACCCGTCCGCCACGAGCGAAACCGCCCTGTTCCGCCGCAACTTCGTGGCCTCTACCGTCTCCTCCCTCTTGGCGGACTCGAGATTTACCAACCACGAGTCCCTCCCTTCCTCTCAGGATTCGTTCGCTAGCTTCACGAGGACGTATCTCCTCTACGACCGCACTAGCCGGATCGATGAGATCCGAGCTACGGAGTATTGTCACCTCAGATCACGAGGCGGCCATGTCTGCCTCGATTATGTTGGCCTCGGTTTGTTCTCGTACTCCCAGAAGTTGTCGGGAAATTTCGGCGGTTTGGCCTCTTCGCCATTGGATCCAGCCTTCTTCGAGTTTTCGCTCAGGTCGGTTGAACTTAGCTCGTGGATTTCGCACGGGGTCCAGGAGTCGGAATTTGAGGCCAAGATCAGGAGGAGGATCATGTCGTTCATGAATGTCTCGGAATCTGACTATGCCATGGTGTTTGTACCCAACCAGGCATCTGCTTTCAAAATAGTAGCGGAATCATACGCGTTCCAAAGCAACGGGAGGAGCATCCTCACTGTGTATGATCATAAGAATGAGGCGATTGAGGCGATGGTTGGTAGCTCGAAGAAGAGGGGCGCACACGAGAGGTCAGTCGACTTTCTCTTCCCCAGCATGAGATTAAGATCGGATAAACTAAAGAAGACGTTGTTAGGAAACAAAGGGCTGTTCGTAATCCCGGTCCAGTCGAGATTGACCGGATCGCATTACTCGTACTTGTGGATGGGACTAGCGCGAGAAAATAAATGGCATGTATTGCTCGACGCGTCCACTTTGGGGCCAAAGGAGATGGACACCTTAGGCCTTTCACTCTTCAAGCCGGATTTCCTCGTTTGCTCGTTCTACAAGGTGTTTGGAGACGATCCCTCTGGATTTGGTTGTTTGTTCGTTAAGAGGTCGAGCATGGAGTCGGCCTTCCGGGGATATAATCCGTCCAAATCCATCGGGATCCTTAGTCTACGGCCCGCCGGCCAAGAACTAGGCTCTGGAGAACTAAGCACGGATGTCTCATCGATGGCAGCAACAAGAACAAATGAATATGAAATCGAAGAGATAGAGGCGCCGGTTAAAATATCTGAGCCAATGACGTCTGAGGACCGGCCTGTCGAGGGCGAGGAGCTGGAATTGAAAGGATTAGATCACGCGGATGAAATCGGCGTAGTCCTCATAAAATGTAGAATGAGGTACCTCACAAACTGGCTCGTGAACGCGTTGCTGACCTTGGTGCACCCTGGTTCGGACGATAAGCTCTCGCTTGTCAGGATATATGGGCCGAGGCCCTGGTTCGGACGATAAGCTCTCGCTTGTCAGGATATATGGGCCGAGGGTAAGATTCGAGCGAGGGCCTGGGATAGCGTTCAACGTGTTTGATTGGAAAGGGGAGAAGATCGACCCCACGTTGGTGCAAAAGCTAGGGGACAGGCATGGGATCTCGCTGAGCATCGGAGACATGGACAACATTTGGTTCTGTTCGAAGAAACATGAGGAGCACGAGAGACTCATAGAGACGGGAACTAGCGAGCATTTTCTAGTGAAAGAATCGAGGAGGAAGAAGAACAAGAACAAGAAGATAGAGTTTGAGAATGGGTTGAAGGTCGTAAGCGCGTCGATCGGGTTCCTGACGAACTTCGAGGACGTGCATAGGGTCTGGGAGTTCGTAGCGCGGTTCCTGGATGCGGATTTCGTCGAGAAGGAGCGTTGGAGGTACGTCGTGCTTAACCCGAAGACGGTCGAAGTATGACTTCACTTCCGACGGCCAAGTACGTCTTCTTAGGGTGGTCTGTTTTGAATCAAATCTTTGGCTGTAGCCAAATTCTTTGATTTGTTTTACATATCATATGTAATTTAGTTAATTATCTTATCAATTAAAAATGGATTAATACATTCTTAAATTATTAAAATCACAGATGAATTTATTTTTTTGTAAAATATTTTTGTTAAAAATCTAAATATAAAATAAACAAAATTATTTTGTAAAATGATTTTTTTGGATTTTTTTAAGCTATTAATTAAAAATATTACAAAGCGACGATGGCTTCCGGCTTCTTTTCCCAACTGAACTGAAGTCTTGGCTTCCCGACAAAATGGCGGCGCGACAACCTCGGACGATGTTCCTGGATGCCTGGCTGAGCGCCCAGGCCGGCTTCCCCTCCGCCGCAGCTGCGCCATCGCCCTCGGCGAGGTCGATCATCCAGTCCTGGTCCGACCTAAGGGAGTGCCTGAAGCTCGGCTCCTTCGAACCCCACGTCCGCCTCCTGGAATCCCTACGGAACCTCCTAGATTCCCAATCCACCCTCCATGTGGCCGACCCACAAGCTAAAATCCTCGTATCCATCCTAGGGGACGAGAAAATCGACCTCCCCGATGAATCCTACCCGCTCTTCCTCCGGCTTCTTTATATCTGGCTCAGAAAATCGTTCCGGCCGTCTCCCGCCGCTATCGACTCGACCGTCGAGGTCGTTTGTAAGGTCTTGTCTGGTAGGTGTGACTGGGGAGTTCATCCTTTTCTGTTCTCCGAGGGTGTTTTGATTCTGGGTGCTTTTTGTTCGGGCCCTGGGGCCTCAGATAATTCAATAGGGAAGTGCCTTGACTTGTTGTGTAGGATGTTGGAGGAAGGCTATGGGGTGATGAGATTGGTGGAAGGTGTTATGCCTAATGTTCTTGCTGGGATTGGTTATGCTTTGGCTAGTAGTACTACCGCTAATGCTTGTTATGGTAGCATTTTGGGCGTTTTATTCGGTGTCTGGGACAAGGAAGATGGTCCTTGTGGTAGCGTGCAATGTGGGCTCATGATTCTGCATTTGGTGGAATGGGTAACTGCTGGGTATATCAATTCTAATTCTTTTGAGAAAATACTGATGTTTTCGAGGAATGTGTTTGAGGGGGCCGACAAGGGCTATTCTCCTTTTAGTCTTGTGATGGGAGCTGGGGGGTTGTTGAGAGCTTCAAAAGGTGTAGCATTGTCTGATATGGGCACAAAAGTGATTATGGCTGTAAGAGCTGGTGCAGTGGATATAATAGAAGATCTGGCTAAGTATTTGAATGCAAGGTTTGATGTCTTGGGTGGATTTCTCCATAATTCCATAGACAAGCTCCATTTGCAGTGCTTTGCATTGTCTTTGGCTCGGTGTGGGTCAGTAACTGCACGAGGCCCTTTCCTCTTGTGCCTTGCTTCTGCTTTGTTGAACGAGTCATTTCCTTTAAGGCATTTATATGATGGAGTCCTAGGAGCTTCCTCTGGCAGCGTTATATCTACAGTATGTACTCATTTGGTTAAGCAACACCTGGATAGTGTCTTGTTCAAGGAAGGTGGGACTATAACAGGCGTGTTATGCATTCTGTATGGTTCTGCTGATGAAAATAGCAAGAAGACTGTAGAGAGAATGATATGGGATTGCTGCCAAGATATATATTCAGGGCATCGGAAGGTGGGTTTGGCCCTGAAAGGAAACAATGAAGAGTTAATAGAGAATTTGGAGAGAATCTCAGAGTCTGCCTTTCTCATGGTGGTTGTATTTTCATTGGCTGTTACAAACGCGAAACTGAACTCCAAGTACCCTGTGGACGTTCAGGTGGAGGTTTCTGTGCAGATATTAATTGCATTTTCTTGTATGGAGTACTTTCGGCGGATGCGGTTGGCGGAATACTTGGATACGATCCGGGCAGTCATTGCCAGTGTTCAGGACAACATGTCGGCTTCAGTTTCTTTTGTAGAATCCATGCCTTCTTACACTGACTTGACGAAGGGATCAGGTGGTACATTCTCTTCCTTTTTATGTTTATGTGGTCATTCTTTTTCTGTTTGTATATGTTTTCATTCTTTTTCTTTTTCTGTTTATGTGTTCATTCTTTTTCCGTTTATGTTTTGCGTTCATCTTTGAAACGGTTTTACTTTTGGCTATTTCTCATTGAATAAACCTAGTCTTACGGGTTATATTTCTAGGTACAACATATCAATGGTATACGGACGAGGTGCAAACAGCTCGAATGTTATTCTACCTACGCGTTGTTCCCACCTGCATCGAGCAGCTGCCAAGTGATGTGTTCAGAAAATCTGTTGTACCCACCATGTTTCTGTATCCTTCACGAGTTTGATTTTTATTCTCTAGGTTACATATATAAGCTGCAACGGCTTTCTTTTTTCCTTAATGATGCTCATAGATACATGGCACATCCCAATAAAAAAGTGGCCAGAGCTTCACATACATTGTTTTCTGCTTTTGTATCTTCTGACAAGGAGTCTTCTAATGGTGAAAGAGCATCGCTGAAAGATCAGCTTTCATTCTACTACATGGAGAGATCATTAGAGGTTTGTAGTTGTATTACTTCTGCACACTTGCCAATTTCTTCTCTATCAATTTTTGTGGGGCTGATTTCTTGGTCTGTTTAACTTCAGGATTTTCCTGGTGTTACCCCTTTCGAGGGCCTGGCTTCTGGAGTGGCGGCACTGGTGCGGCATCTTCCTGCTGGTAGTCCAGCTGTTCTGTACTCTATTCATGGTCTAGCAGATAAAGCAAGCAGTCTTTGCCTCAACAACAGTAATAAGGAGTCAACTAAGTGGAAAAACTTGAATGAACAGGAACCTTGCAAAAAATTGCTCGACTTGCTCCTGTCACTTTTGCCCTTAGTTGACATCCAAGTAAGTGTATTTAAAGTTCTTTTCAACGTTATGTGTTTCTATCTAATTCTGCTCACAAGCTCATCTTTCCGTGGTTATCTGAGGATAACCCATTGTTCTTTTGTTCTTAGCTTGTAATCTAATCTTTCATTTACTGATTACATTTATCTACAGGTACTGCCAGACTTAATGAAATTGTTGGCACAGCTTGTTGTTCAATTACCATCAGATGGCCAGACCATGGTTCTCAATGACTTGTACGCATTTGTGGCAGAATCTGATGATCTTACACGAAAGACCACTCTAGTCTCATGGCTGCAATCATTGTCTTACATCTGCAGCCAAAACAATTCTAGTAGTAATCAAAACCGCAAGGCTTCTACGAGAAGAAATGGAGTGTTGAGCTGGATCGCCCGGCTTTAGAAGTTCTTCGCAACCTTTTGTTACTTCTTGCAAGTAATGTGCCATTATAGTCGATATGTGGAAGTAATATCCAAAGATCCTGACTGCTGCACTTCCCAAAGAAGCCCTTCTCCAATCCCTCCAGGAGTAAAGGGTAGCATTTTATTGCAAAAAAGCAATCGTGCCTCGTTGAACTGAAAAGGCCGATGGTGTCTTCTTCCCGTGTCTTTTGCTGTATGAAGGATTTTTAATGCTTCCAATAGCTGGTTTGACTCTATCTCTCTCCTGGGAAGTTAAGATGGTTGTTGTGATATGCAAGACCACCAGTGCTTCGACAATCAATTCGAGCAGTCCTATTCGGCTTGTCTCTCTAATTGTGGTAACCAAGGTCTTGCATGTCAGCTGTTCTTTCAAATGGGCAGAAGTGGTCCTAACCTTTGGAACTGGTTTTGGAGTTGAATCCTTCATCGGCGAACTTTATGACAACAATCTGGGCAAAACAACTCTTCATTGGTGATGACTGGGGAATATAGCCAAAAAGTTGTATGGTCTCCATACAAGTGCCAGGTATTCCATCTCCTTTAGTTACTGTTTGTTGTTTCTCTTTATATACTATTCTCGTATCATTTCCGAACTATATATAGGAGAACTCATGAATTATCTGAAGGAGAGATAGGCCTTTCTTGGACTCATGACTCGTTTCTTGAAAATAAAACACGGGCGTGGATGCATTGCCTCATCATTCCTCGCTTTGAGCAGCGATCGATGGTGGCTATTTATATCGTGAGATTGCTCTTCAGTTTGCAGCTAACAAGTCGCAGCCCGCTGATCATCCAGGGTTGCTAAGATCCATCTACTCGTGGACATGTTTGGCCGCGTTTTCCCGCTAGGTAAGGTGTTGTAGACAAATGATATTATTATTATATATGTATATATATATTTTTGGGAAAACTACAAGACAGGAAATTATCTTTCCACTAGGAAGACATTATTGAGCCATTCAATGGTACCAAACGAAAAACAAGAACAAAGAGTCACATGGTAGTGTCCAAAGGCATTATTGTATCATAGTATGCCGTACATTTTCATGCGATCCAATGATTCAATCCTGTTCCTTTACATTTCATGACAAGTGCACTTGGTGTTAACTGTTGTATAACAGTAGCGTATTTATCCATTCGCGAAAAATTATAATTATGAATATATTCAAAAACAATCTTGGATTAATAACATGAAATTTGAATAAATTAATGCCGTAGTCACCACGGCAATAAGACGACCCTTCATGCTGCTTATTTTCCTCGTGCCTTTAGAAGCGGGCCAAATCCCCCACGTCCTTTAGATGTATTAACATCGAGGTCTACCGACCAAGCCCCAGCTTGGGACCCGGGCCCCAACTCGCCTTGGCCGGACTCCCCCATCCATCGGATCGGGACCATCCTGGGGAGAAGCAACACTTGCAGTCCCCTTGGCATGGCTCTGGTAACGTCAACGTGCTTCCGCTCGAGGAGTCTCCTTTTACATGTAGGTCGTTGACCCGACTCTCCGGTTTATGACCCCCGGCATCCTTCAGAGGCCCCCAACATTCAACCCTATCGAACTCGTCGATGTTAGAGTGGAAATGAACCCAGACCAGCGCCTGCTTTAGCTCTGGGAACCGGTCCAGCAGGTTGCCGTCGCCGTGGATGAACGCCCTGAGCACCTGTGTGGAACGAGTAATATAAGATAAGAGGGTTTCCGTGGCCCGAGTTCCGTGATTCTTATGGTATTGTACTTACAACCGGGAGTTCGTTGGAGAAGATGTAGGTGCGGAGGCGGGCACAGAGGTCGAGGAGGAAGTGGCCGCCGCTGATGTGGCAGTGGACGTGGAGGGACATCTCCCCCTTCACCTTCTTCCACATGGCGACCACCTCGTCCCTCTGTAACTTGTTATACCACCCTTGCAGCTGCACTCGGATTATGTAAAATTGTAATTATGCACATATATTACACATTATCATTATCATCATCATTATTATTATTACCTGGGAGTCGTTGATGGTTTGAGAAATGGCGAGGTTGAGGTTGGAAGTAACATCACAATGAGTCAATGTATAAGTCCTGGGGAGCTTCCCGGGGTGTTTCGCGTCGTCCACCCCTACGAACATCACCTTCAGCTTCGATGACTCGAATGTGGACGGCCCGAACAGCCTCGCAACCTGACCCCAACACGCCCCAGGAATCAGATGAAATGCATACATAATATTATTATAACTAAGAGAGATGAAAACCCAGAATCCGGAGAGAACTCACGGGGAAAGGTGACGGGGTCCCCTTCAAGCGAGGGACGTTGACGCTGCTTCGAGGAAACGAAGCCGTCCCCGGTTTCTCCGGGAAAAGGGGAGATGGCGTCGAAGGGGAAGGAGCGGAGGCTGTCAAGATGGCCATGCGTTTGATATTGCCTGGGAGGTTGCGGGCTTTCTAAAGAAGAAGAAGGACCAGAGGCAAGAGAGAGATATAGAGACGATGGTTCTTGTTCCAGGGTCGATTTTAGAGGTAAGGACTCATCTTCTGTATCAATTTGATTCTGCCTGTCGAGAGCCAAAAAGGCTTTACTAATAAAAAAAAATGTAAAATCGTCAATAAGAAAAGGATTTTTTAGAACGTGGTGGTGTCGGCCGTGGGGGCGATGGAGCGTTCGCCCACATGAAATCCATGTTGATTTCTTTTCTCTCGTCTTTGTTCTTTCATCCCAAGTTTCGTTTTCCATTGTAATCACCTCTCCATATATATACAGCGTTTAACAATAGAAATTCTGGACTACATATCTCGACCTCATATGTGGATCGATGGTCCAGAATACTGGTCCAAGGGACAGGAAACTCAATAAGGAGGTGAACAAGGAAACACACCGGGCGAAAGTTTGCTGGGCGAAGCAGTCATCAATAGACAATACGAGCGATCAGTAGCTGTTAAGTAAGGTTCCAAACAACCTCATGATTTGAAAGAGAATTGTCACCAAGTTCGATCATATATAAAGAAGATATTCCACGACTGACGACAAAAGAAGCGTAATATATGTGTAATATTTCGTTACCGTACATAAGTAGGTTATGTCATTATTATATTCAAGCATTTCAGCATTCAAGTTCTCTTTGTGCTCCTGCGTTCCTGCTTCCCTCCGAAGGCATCGTCAATAGCATCCGTAAGTACTTCTGTTTAAGGGTGTACGTCCGCTGTCTTCCTTCTCTCTTTCTTTTTCATACGGCGACCGCACACATATTCAACAAACCTCCGGGCACCAGTTGCTCGTAGTGCCAAATATTTCCGACGTATTTAGATCCGACTTATCTGCTGCCAATTTCGAAGCGAACATATAGAAAAAGATTTTATTGTCGCTATTTGAAACCACATCTTGGTAATTAAAAGGAAAAATGTTTATAAAGAGACATTCAAATTTAATAAGTTAAAAAAATCTACAATTAAAGCGCAAGTAAATCTCTAATTATTAATTTTGATACTTTTGCAATGATAATTTTCTTACATTATTTCATGATGTTTATCTTAATGGAAATAAAAAATCCAAATTTATATTAAAAAAGAGACGAAGAAAAAAAAGAAGAAACCAAGTTTACATTAAAAAGAAAACAAAGAAAAAAAATTCATGCAAATATTTATTTAGGAGTTGTTAGCCTGATATGACATGCCAAAGCTCCACTTGGGCAGCACCGCGTTTGCCCGGATTGTCCTGCCGCGAACGCTGATTCAGCTGGTCTGGCTCCCCTTCACTCACATCGCTGCAATGTCCCCGCCACCTCCGCAGATGTTCATCGCGTTAACGAGCAGCCAGTATCCGTTGCCTTGGATGGAGAACTTCAGCCCCTGCTTCTCTTTCAGAAGTGTCTGCTTTGTTTCTTCAATTTTCTTCCGACAGTCAACCATTTCAGCATAACCAATACGTGATTAAAGGAAAAGTGTGGACTAGTGGTTATGGTAAAAGGAAAACTCTTGTCTTAAGTTTGGCTTCAAGCTTCCTGATTGTCTGGGTTAACATTTCCTTGTGTATCTTCTGCAAACATGAAAACCAAGAGGATTCCTGCCCGGACACATTGACCATTCTGGGAAAGACGCCGGCTCACTCAAACATCCTTGCCGAGGTTGCCCCTTGTTCTTAGTCTCGAAGATGCTATTGAATCTGGTGCGAAACCCCCCTACCACCCTCCCAGAGAGGGGAAGAGCATTGCTGCGGGATTTGGAAGCCTGGGGACAGACTCAGCATCCCATCTTCTGTATTTGCGTATCTTCTATGATCATGATAAGTGAGATGTTAATGGGAATACAGCATTAGTGATTGCGTGTGTATTGATAATGGAAGGATAAAATATGCCCACATTGTGTTCTTACCTTCCATGAATTTGATGAGTACGAGGTTAAAAACGTGTGCCGGGATGAGGCGGGGAGTTTCACCCAATCGGGGTTTGCTCAGGATTTTCCAAACTCAGCGGGGATGAGTGGTTTCTTTCTACGGTCTTCCTCGTCGTCGGCGTCCGCCATTAAGACAGCGGTCGCAGCTTCTGCTCTTCTCTCAATCCCAACCATCTCCCTCTCTCCTTCTCCCCACTCCTGTTCGCTTCGATTCCCTCCCCACAACCCACTCCCACTTGCCCTTCTCTCCTCTTCTTGTTCTTCTTCCTCTCACCCTCTTCATAATCGCCGTAATTCCTCTCCTGCTCCTGCCTCCGCCCTCCACATGGACGTCAAGCTCACCCCAGAGGTTGACCTCATCCCCCACTTTTTCTCCTNGGGGGGGGGGGGGGAGGGGGGGGGGGGGGGGGGGGAGTTGTTGATTGGGTTTCTTACTTGTTTGTTTGTTTGTTTGTCAGAATGGTGCTGCTCTTCCGGAGTTGCTGGTGAGTTTTCAGATTTCCCGTGGATTTTGATGTGGGGTTTCCTGGGGATTGCGGTTGGTGACTGAAAGGAGGCGACTTCTCTTGTGTTTCTGATGTTCCGGGGATTTTTTTTATCTTATGTTGTGCTGAGAAAGGCTCACAAAGTGGTTGGAATTGCTTCGTGTTGCTTGTTGGAAGTGCAGACGGAGTTTATGGTTGATATGAAGTGCGAAGGCTGCGTTAGTTCTGTCAAGAACAAGCTGCAGGCCGTGGACGGTGACCTGCCTTTTGCTCTTCTTTGATCCATGCTCGGCTGATTTATGTTTCTTATTAGGTTTTGTGTTTACTGTTAGGCGTGAAGAATGTGGAGGTTGATTTGAGCAATCAAGTGGTGAGGGTTCTGGGTGCCTTGCCGGTGAAGACATTGACTGAAGCCCTGGAGCAGACTGGCCGTAAAGCCCGCTTGATCGGACAAGGGGTACCAGAAGGTGTATTGCCTGCTCTGTGAGCTTATTTTCTCGTTAAGCATCAATTTTTGGCGGCAGCATTAATTAGATCGCCCCGTCACTCTTTGCCATTTCTGAGGAGTTGAGTAGTGACTGTTTCTATTTTCGATTTATATCTCTTCTTCACAATGCAGACTTCCTAATCTCTGCGGCTGTTGCCGAGTTCAAGGGACCTGAGATTTTTGGCGTGGTACGATTTGCTCAAGTGAATATGGAATTGGCAAGGATTGAAGCCACCTTCAGTGGGTTATCTCCTGGGAAACATGGCTGGTCTATCAATGAGTTCGGTGACTTGACTAGAGGCGCAGAGAGTACCGGAAAAGTGTTCAATCCGACTGTTGATGTAACTACAGATAAGGTTTGCTCGACCTACTTCATGTAATTTCATATTTTCTTGGGTAAATAGATAGTTCTACTGGATCATTTAATACTGCCTTTAACTCTCGGAAATGCTCGAGCTTATCAAAAAATTAAAGATTATATCTACTCCCTCCCTGTGACACATTCCTGAAGGATAGGCTTGGGAAATGTGGACGGGTATTTCACCCGTATCTGCTCGTGAAAATTGGGCATGCGAATGTAGTTTGCTCCATTAGTGGTGTCCTCCTACCTCTTCCGGGATTTCCTATCTTAGTGATACTACTGATGCTTATACATCCAGATGCTTGTGGATTTGCTGGGCACTAAGGTTTTTCCTCTGAAACAATTGTTCAATGCTGATGAACCTATTACTCTTTTCAGCCACTTGGCGACCTGGGAACATTAAATGCCGATGAGAAGGGCGAGGCTTTCTTCTCTGGGGTGAAAGAAAAACTGAGAGTAGCAGATCTCATCGGTCGATCAATTGCATTGTATGAAACTGATGATAGATCAGACAAGGGTATCACGGCTGCTGTCATAGCCAGGAGCGCCGGTGTAGGAGAGAACTACAAGAAGCTGTGTACTTGTGATGGGACAACCATATGGGAATCCAGCAACAACGACTTTGTTACCAGCAAAGTCTAGACATAAATCTTGTAGTGGTAAAGCTGATTTTGGTCCTACCGGCTGAATATGTCGGGTATATGCAGGTTTCCGACATTGATGTATTGTTCGTGTTGAGCGTTTGAACTCTCTTGAGAAAGAGTAAAGAATGATCTAAAGATGAGAAACTGTTCAACTTCCTTACATTGAAAATCATGAAAATGAAAGTGATACGACATTGGTGTAGTGCTCCTTGGTATGTAGTTAAAGGTGCAGGGAACATTATCATATCATATAACCTCTCTCATTTCATTTTCGAAAAGAATTTCTTTGATGCGACAAACTTGTCCTTGCTCCATGGAGCCTAATGAACAAGTAATGGGATAGACTATCGTATATTGACATAATCTTACCTTTTCACTACAATATGGACTTAGAAGATAGTTGAAGATCACAATGAGCATATTCATAAGCCAAAAGTTAGAACATGCAGGATTGTAGCATGGGATCATTTCACAAATGAAAACACTGGTAACAGATATCAGATAGTACGGTTACTGTTGTGGGCACCTGAATTTAGGCCTTCAAAGGCGGTAACAGACCATTCCGCTCGGCCATTTCATACAATGCAACAGCCATCAGGACCTTTGCATCAGGGGTTTTGCGCCAGAGTTCATCGTACGGAACTACTCGGACCTTGATGAGCTCTCCATGTTCCAGAAGTCCACCTTCCGTGCCCTGAAGCTGGTCGATTATCTCTTTCTCCACACGACCTCTGTAGAGGAAGACACTTATCTCTTCATCACACCCACCCTACATATAAGCAAACATATGGAAAAGTTACAGCCTGATGAGATTAAACCTGTTTTAAAAACTTTCAAGAGCAACCATCATCTCATTAGCAGATTCCATTTGGAAACGACATGTACCGGAGAAGGAAAAATCCGACATCCTGTGGATGGATCCAGGAATGAAGTCAGGTCAACCATGTCCTGTACATTTAGCTTGATACCGGTCTCCTCTTCAACCTATCAATGCAACCAGATAACCTCTCGGAAGGATGACAGATTGTGTAAAGAAATTATTTTACATCTTGCTTCAATGACAAGCAAATCACCGCGAGATTGACTAGACCATACGTCAAGATGAGTCATCAAATTCCTTAGCGCCGATAGGAAAATGTCATCAAAAACACTTATAGCAAAATATCGTCCAAAGTATCAGCAAATTAGGAAGTATCCTGAGTGGCTGGCAGTAAATCAGGCATCGAAACCATTGGCTATAACAGCAATGGTACCATCTCTAAAAGGAAGGAAAAGGATTAAATGTCTAACTGTCGTATACTAAAAAGGAGATGGAAATAAAGGACCTCGCGGACCGCAGTGCCCACGAAATCACCCTTATCATCGTCCAGCATTCCAGCAGGCAGCTCCAAGAGAAATTTTCCAGCAGGTACCCTAGCCTGGAATATGTTCAGGAAAGTCAACACTGAGGAAGAGAAACCCAAACAACATAAAAAATGCTCCTAGTTATGGAACTCCCTTAATTGTTCACAAGGTTAGGCTAGGTGAGTGAAAGTCACACTAGTCCGATAGCGTGAGAACACTGATACCTGCTCAGTAAGGATGGCATAACAAACTCCCTCTGAGTACAGAAGAATCAACACAGCTACAGCTGGTCCTCTGGCAAACACTATACCTGGAATCTAAAGACGTCTCATTTCCACAAACAATGCCATGCCATTAAATCCAACAGTTTTTGGGCTTTCTTTACAAAGTTCTTCCGGAGAGCTGAGAAAATGTCATTCCCAGATGGAGAATAAAGTGCAATAACTAAAGAACAGGAGAATTTTATACCTTTTTCCCTGTTTTATTATCAAAGATGTCAGCTCTGAACTTCAGAAAGCCAATACGGTTCCCAAACATATCAACTCCCTGCAATTCAGATGAGAATTCAGACAGAATACACACATTAAATGAAGTAATCAACGAGAGGTTCATGGAAAAATCCTGGGCAACCACTAACAAGTCCCACGCATTTGGTTCTCTTAGCCTTGTGGACTAAGTTATGAGAGACTGAGTGGGTAAAGTACATGAGATAAAACGCCAGAAAAAAATACCAATGCCCAGTCAACTAATATGAAATGTAACGTAAACACGTTTACACTTCATACAGACACCACGAGTCTACCCAAACAGAGTATGGCTGAACAACTGAACAACACCATTGACATCGAGCCACGTAATTTGTGCTCACAGGAATCGAAAAAACCAGCTAATTACAAGAGATTATACAACAACATTCCAGAAGTCACAATCAATTTCACCGGAGATGTTAAACTCCAAAATATAGCATCTGCGTTACTAGTTTGAGCAATTTCAATATTTCACCATGAAAAACCACTTTGCACGAATAAAACAGGCACCATGCAATTTCTAATAATGGATCAGACTGTAGTCACCGGTGTATCTTTCAAAATCAAAGCCCTAGTCAACCATATGTCACAGCAGTCCATACATGAGTCATCCTCAACAAAGCCCCCTAGAGACCAATGCAAATAGACTCTTATCACTCATGCCAGGATAAACTAAGCTCATGTCATGATAATGCCCCTTCCTCACTTGTAGACCAAGTCTACCGACGAAAAACCAGCGTGCAACTTAATTTACTCCCCCCTCTTGTTATGTGTTCGTTCCTGTGTCCTCAGGCAGTATATAGACCATCCCCTATAACTGAAAGAAGCCGAATTCCCAAAACCAGATTGACAACTATAGAAGGAGACGAAAGAGGTCGGCGTTGGCCTTTCCACGACAATACCTGAATAAGCACTTGCTTCAAGCACGCGGCGCCATTAGCCAAAACCCCACCATCGCCCTCCAAGTTCTTCACCCAATTCCTAAACAAAGACGACTCCACAGCGCTCCTGGAACACCCCCCCCCCC
>JARUPW010000159.1:337582-383792 GCA_029817735.1 Melastoma sanguineum | reverse complement strand
CCCCCCCCCCCACACCCCCAACCAACACACACACCATAAAGCAGATCATCCCCACAAATCCCAAATAAAAAGAACGTCAAGAAATGAATTTCGGAGTCAAACCCAGATCGAAATGCAATGGACCTGAAGTGGGATTCGGTGACGCCAGGGGCGGCGACGATGTGGACGGGGTGGTGGGGCTGAGAAGACAATGAAAACGAGTCGGAGGGACGTGAGTCGGGGCTGGTCGACATGAGACGCCAGGGCTTGAGGTTGTGGGACGGGAATGGCAAGAAAATGGCTGGCGCTGTTATCGGGTGGGAGAGGAAAAGGAGGCGCCGAGCAGAGGAGTATTGAAGCGGGCGGGTCATCCCTTTTCCTTTACAACCTCGTACTCTGTGCCCTTCCCTCTCCCCACCAAAACTCCCCTAAGAATACGTTTGCTCAACGAGTAGCTAATACATCCAACCAACAAAAAAAACCAAGCCGTAAAAGTTTTGGAGAGCTAGTCCTCGTTCTTTACGGAAATACGATTAGTTTTAAAAAAAATTTATAAAATACGATTCAAGTTTCATAAAATACGATTTTACATTGAAGGGGCGCACGCGCCCCTTAAAATGCAAAGACGCGAGTTTTGAAACCCCGCCGCCTCAACACTTAGCAAAAATATTCATTCGTCGGGTGAAGAAGGGGTATCTAATGGGGTGCGTTTTGAAAACGCTCCCATTTAACAAGGGACGAGTTTTGAAAACGCGCCCATTTGCGCCCCTTTAACTAAATGAATAAAAGACGGGTTTTCAAAACCCACTTTTTGAAAGGTTAGAAAAAAAATCTGTCTAACTTAGTTGGTTAGAAACTTTTGTTATAACGGGGAACTCAAAAGTTCAACTCCTATCATTATGACATTAAGATTCGAACCCAAAACGCCCCGTAAGCTTCACAATACTATCAAAACGCGCCACTTAGTCATTTATTAAAGGGGCAGATTTTCGTCCTCCCTTTTTGCCAAGTGTTGGGGGCGGGTTTTACCGTATTTTACAAAACTCAATCCGTATTTCGTAAATTTTTTTTAAAACTAACCGTATTTTCGTACAAAACTCAAGCTAGTCGAGTCAGATTACCTGCAAAGACCATTGCCATTTTCTCAAACATACGGACAACCAAAAGTCCCTTTCTACTACGACACAAAAGATTTGAATGTACATGGTCGAAGAGTGACAGGTTCCCGACATGCGGAGAAGATGCAACTTTGGGAAGAAGAGCAGGACCGAGAGATTCTGTACACCTCCTTGAAACCATTTTTTATTTCTTCGGAAAGAATTGAGGGTCAGCCCACCCAACTACGGACCTGTGGGATCGTGTCATGCCAAACCCGTTCCTCTGTGGAGGGAGTTTGTACTCAACCTTGGCTTGGACTTAGCAACAGTACCAGGTCACCGTTCATGGGTCGTGGCAATCAAGTTGTGCCGATTCTTCTGCCTTCACCACAAGCCC
This sequence comes from Melastoma sanguineum, assembly GCA_029817735.1. NCBI lineage: Eukaryota > Viridiplantae > Streptophyta > Magnoliopsida > Myrtales > Melastomataceae > Melastoma > Melastoma sanguineum. The sequence goes on along the minus strand of JARUPW010000159.1, from coordinate 382,319 downwards.
AAGTTCCTGATACGGCAGAGGATCAACACCAGCTGTAAGAAGATACTAGGAGAAACTTTCCCGTAACAAAAGCGCTGGTTTACAACAAATACCTAGAGCTCAAGCCGGTGCATCTTTCGCCAGCAGCCTGTTCACTCCCATGATGTAATTGCTTGCTTCCTGAAGGTCGTGGCAATTTACTCTTCACTGGAGTTATTATCTGTTGAAGTTTGTCAAGATGGTACGCAAGACAAAATAACCAAACAACAAATATGAATGGCATCCTAGATCAATGAGAAATCATTATAAATATCGAGAGGAACTGTCGTGGCGCCCACCTCATTATTCAGTGGGAGGAACCTGAATCTATTCTCTTTTGGAGCCTTACAGGAGAAAGGAATATCTAATTCAGTCAGACATGAAATCCAAGTCAGATCTAATTGAGACGTGGGCAAGGCTAGGAGTAAAAGATTACAAACCTTTGAGGATAGCCAAGAGGGTTGGGGCGCTTTCATCTGAGTATGACATATATTTGATGACTGGAGTTCGGAATTGATCGAGAGCTGACATTCACAAAACAAGAAAGAAGAGATCAATATCTTCATTGGCTGCCAATGTATAACCAGCAACTCCTTAAAAATAACCACCACAAAGTTCATAAATGCAAGCAGACAAAAGCATTATTCGTTACCCTATTGAAAAGATCTATAGGGGGAGTTTGTGGAATCCTTTTCTCATTATTAAACTTGAATTCCTGCAAAATAACAAAGCAACGATGCGTATGAGCTCAAGACAACTAAAGAAAAGCTATGCACAATCAAAATATACAGCAACCCCATATCTATTTTACTTATAAGAATATGCCATTATGAATATTTCTTCAACAGGAAATCAACGAAAAATGTGAAAGCAGAGACATGAGTATTTACCTTTTTATCAAGAGGTCGTGCTTTAAAAGTATGATTCAAGTCCATCTCATCCACCCTGGGAGGAGGACGTGGAAAATTAAAAACAGAATGTCCATTGTCACAAAAGGCAAAAGAATTGACCAGTTATTCCATTCTTACCGTTGAGAATTCTTCTGGTCCCCATCGGGGAGGGAGCACGATGGAAGCACTCTCTAGAAGGAGAGGACAATGTCAGTAAGAAGAAAATCAAGCTCATACTAATTTTGACAACCTTCATCAAATAGATAGCAGGAAAAGCAAAGAATTGCAAGTAAAGACAGTCATTTAAAACTGTTTTCTCAAGCAGCAGAACCTTCTCGGAGTTCTGACAGAGGGTCAAAGTTGTTGAAGTAGCAGGATTGTGCTGAATAGCTCTTTCCTGTGTTCTCAAGTGAAAAACCTATGAATAACACCAGTCAGCCTATTCATATCATCAAGCAAAACACAAAGGGCTAAAATATAAGGAAAAGATAGACCAGGAATCATAACAAAACCGCCTACTTGAAATTCTGGCAACCTCGGGTTACTCTTCTTTAACGGCAGTATAGGAGCCTCAAATATCTACATGTTCCAGCGACTACTCATAAGCAGCAGAATATAAAAACCGATCAACCTAAAGTGATCAACACGAACAAACCTTTCTATTGAGTGGGCGAGCTTTGAATCTTCGAACAGTCACATCTGCTTGTTCCTCTTCGGAAATTGTTTTGGTTCTGTAAATTGACTCAAGTTGACATTTCCTAACAAAGTGTGAGAAATTCAAACCATAGCTAATAGTCCAATGACCAAAAAACCTTGTTCTTTGTGCCCGATTGGCTGTTGCCAAGTCAGGCTCCCTTGGAATAGTAATCCTGAGCCTCAAACGACAGTTTTTCTCAACAACTTCATCCTACGAAAGTATAAAATGATCCATGGAACGGACAGAAGCTATTAGCAAAACTATTTAACACATCACTGGAATAGAACAAGCACAAAATAACCAAGCATAATTTAACTGCACCAAAAAGTGGACGATACATGGAAGAAAACAGTTGACCACTACCCAAAGTTTGGAATAATATTTTCAGGAACCGAATACTGCTTCTGGAATTGTAAGAAAGATCAAAGAGAAAATTGAGATTCAAATTCATTTTACTTTTAATATCTACAAGCCACCACACACCTTTTTAGATGAAGCCTTGTGTACAAAATCAGCTTGCTGTTGCACTTCAAATACCTGTAATAAGGTGAACCATGAATCCTGGTTTTGCTCAGGAGGTGAAATTGAAAACGCCATCACAGATAGTTATTCAGACAGGATATAGAAAGCAGTGAATCTGAGAAACTTCAGAGACATCCCCACTACAGTCCTAGAAAAACTAAACTTCGTTATTTATGGTACTAGTGCAATCAGATATGCAAATGAATTGGCAAGGATGGGAGATGATGATCGCGGCACAAAACACAGACCTTACACAATTCACCCCCATCTAGTTTCTGCCTCTTGACAGCTTGACTTTCAGCTCCAGAAGAACACGAGCCCTTCCCACTAAACTTTCCTAATGGTAGATGATGACTGACAAGAGACAAAACAGATAGCGATTAAAAACATAAAAGAAGAAAAAAAATATAGAGACGGGACATTCAATAAGTTTCAGCATAGATAGTGCCACTAACGCAAAGAAATTTCAAGTCAACCTCTTGGTCATAAAATAGCAATTTCACATTAAATACAGTGAGATTCAGAAAAATGCATTTCATAAATAGCTACACCTGAACAAGAGTGCTCACATAAAAATCCAAGAGCAAGACTCCATCCAGTACATAGTATTTTGTTACTAATAGCAACAAAAAACACTTTTACTATAACTACCAAGTCCAGAACAGCACCTAGAGTTAACAACTTTAGATGACTTGTTTTGCTTCGCCAATTGACTTGCGGTTGGTTTCATTAAAGTTGAGCTCCTAGGTCGAGCAAGCTTAGCTGAACTCTTAGCTTGAGAAATCACTTTCTGCTGAAATGTCCCATGACCTAACCTTAACCCTGTAAACAGAAACATAAGAAGATAATGGTTACTGCATAAGTAACATTTATATCATATCCCCCAGATGCTGTACCCAAATGTATAATCAGGACCCTACTGCGAAACGTATCAATTCAAGAACGGAAAGAGCCTTTTTTCTAGATAAGAAAACCTACGAGAAATTGATCGATAGTCTTAAATATGTTACCAGGAAAAATTGCAGACCAGCATGCACGAGAGAGAATCGGGCTACATAACCAACTACGTTGCAAATTGAATTTATCATCCCAAAGATTCCATACAAGTGACATTTCATATGAGTTATAAGAGAGGCAAACGATCACCTCCACAGAACTCTCCTGGCTTTTTCGCAACAGTTGCCATATTCTGCTGGTTTATAAAAATCCCCATTCTTCCAGCCACACCTTCATAGCCTGGCAAACAGTAAATCACTAGCCCATTTTTCCCAAAACAAGACAATAATTCAAAAAACGGCACCAGTCACAGAAACATGTTTACGACTTTAGAAACTCTAAAGAATATACAAAAGAAGGAAAACACACCTTGACAGTGAGAATGACAATCATAGTGCAAGAACAAGAATTAGGGATTGAAGGAAATATTCAGCTTCAATTCCTCTCAACATCAAACATCATTCACAACGACTATTATACACATAAAGAAAATGGGAAGTAAAAAGCCGGTGCCTCAATTGGACCTACCTTTCTTACTCGAGAAAAAAGCTTGATCTCTGGTGATGGCATCGCCATCACCACAAAGTGCATCCACATTGTCATCGTCATGCTGCATGATTTTGGACTTTGGAGAAACGTTGACATTCAGCATCTGGTCTCTCATATTCAATTTAACCACAAAAGCTGCAATGGCACACGGAGAACCAGCAGCAAGAGGGATTAAAAAGCATCCATATGTTTCCGCACAATCAAAATGAGGTGCCTTGCTGAGAACACTACGACGTGAATAGAAGCTAAAACGTCATTCCAAAAAGAATGAGAGCAATTTCAACACCCTTCAACATCGGCATCATCCCGAATCTAACATACCCTTACTAAATCTTCGGGAAATTACATTTTCAAGGTTACCGGGTCACAGTCAAGTATATAGCCCATATGCTTCCGATAAATCCACCCTTACTTAACATCAGAACTACACCGAATAAAGATAAATGGGAACATCCTCCCTTGCGATCATTCGAGCACTCAGTCCCATATTTGTTCCACAAAATCCACATTCACTACCATTAACGAAAAAAGGGAAAGACGAGAGAGACTGCAACATCAAATGCTCCAGCCAACGACAACCACAATTTGAAATATGAAACTATGCATACTGCCCCACTTTCTAGCAAATATTATATCATCAAAACAAGCTTCCGGTCACGTACATATCAGGGGGTAGAAGAGGAAAGGAATCCGCATTTCCAACTAAACCTCGACCAAGAAGCAGAGTTTCCACCAACGACGGAACCAAAAAGAAAAACCAAACGAGAGCCAAACAAAGAAAACCTTACGAGAAGGGGGGTAACTCCCGGCAGAATCGAACCAGGACTCGGAGGCGCGGGCCTCGACAGCGCACTCCGCCCGTCCAAAGTCAAAGAACATGGGGGCGTCGTACTCGTAATCGAAGTCCACCTCATGCACAACGAACACTCGCTCCTCGACCACTTCATCACCAATATCCGACGCGACGGCAGCCGCAGTCCCGTCCAAATCCATTTCCACGTCATCGCCCATCACCATCGCCGGCAGAAGACAAAAACCAAAGGAACCACCACAACACCTCGAGGAAGCAGCAGGAAGTCGGAAGAAGGAGAGGGAGAAAAGGAACGAGAATGTGGATCACGTGAAGGAAGGAATCGAACTGCAAACTGATATTGCATCAGTGGCGGGGGGAATTGACTGATGCCTGCAGGCTGGCCTTCGTCTGCGTCTTCGTCCTCCTCGTCTTCTGGGAATTAAAACCCTAATCTTTGGAAGTCGAGTCAGGAGAGGAGTGGGACTGATCGAGGAGGGGCAGTCTGGGGATTTCTCTGATTTTTTCTTCTTCTTTTTTTATCACAGTAAATTTTATTTATTTTTTTAATAACTATTGAGTTTAAGGTAATAGGTTATTCCATTGTATGGGAAGAATTAACCACAAAATTTGAAATTCGAGCTAATTTTGATTTTGAATTCAAAATTTCCGTTTGGATTCTTAATGTGCATTTATTGGATAAATTAATATTACAGTTTTATTTTCATTAAATTATTTATTTAGAGAATAAGATGTGATAATTACTATTTTTGTAAGATTTTTTATGGAATATAAATGTACAAAAGGATGAATATGTACTGAGAAGCATTTTCACCCTCAACCTCCAGACCAGATGATGTCGATAATGTGGTTTCTCTTTACTTATGCTCGGAGTGGAGGAAGACGGCGGGAAGCTGATGTAACCAATACCTCCCTGCACCGGGATAGATACTCCGACAATTCTTCTATCCATTCCCGGCATGCAGGAGCCGAGAAACCCGCCGGTGTTCCAATCGGTGGGATACTGTACAGGATCAACGCCAAGCTGCGTGTAGACAGATTTGTGTCACTTTGGGGCTCTGTTTCATAAAAAGCCACATATAACTTAGTCGGCAAAAATTTTATGTCTTTAGTTTTAAAATTTACTGGCTAATACGTTGAAATCGATATTTGTAATGTGGATTTCAATGTATAAGAAATTGGTCCGGCATCAAAAGTTAAAAATATGAAAAAATTGAAAAGTCGGTATTTGAAAGACCATCTTCCTTTTCTTTCAAGGAAATCGGTCTTTCAACTTCGCTATTTTAAATTTAAAAGTCGGTCATTAATCTTCTAAAAACCAATTTATTTAGACACGAAATCGATCGTACGCCGATTTCAGGACATTAGTCAACAAATTTTAACTTGATTAAGGCACTTGCTGCGGTGAATTTTCATATGCACGGGTTAGTTGAAAACAAACAGAGAATAAATGGATAAGTTTGTATATTTATTAACCAACCAAAGCCGGAGATATTCCAGTCGGCTTCAGCGGCAATCAAACCAAACAAGATGGCAACGGCGGCGTCTCTGCTAACCACCCCAACCATCCCCACCTCCATCTCCTCGCCTTCCCGCCGCATACCCGAACCAGCCCTCCAGCTCCCTACGCGGGCCGTGACGGGAGGCAATATTAGGCCGGCCGCGCTGCTCGGACTTGGTGCCGCCGGGCTCGCCTTGGCTACAGCCGACCCCGCTAGAGCAGCGGCCGCCGCATTGTTGCTCGACGGAGAGCCATCCAACGCGCTTTCCCTCCCTACGTGGACCATCCATGTTTCGAGCGTCGTCGAGTGGTGCCTTCCCCATACTCTCGGTTTATGGAATAGTTTATTTTTGCCTTGGATTTGCTGTTGAGGGTGGCGTTGACAGGATGTTGCGGCGAAATCCGATTCCTCCCCGTGATAAGTAGTCGGGGAAGAAGTTTGATGTACGGAGCAAGACAATGCTGTTTCCTTGTAAAAAATCGGCGGTTTTCGGTCGTAGCAGCAGATAGGTTCCTTGTGGAAATTGGTAGGAGGAGCCGATTGGGAGATGCCTTAGTCGCAGTTGTAGCTGGGTGCTTGATGGTGGCAATTTAAGGACTTTCAATTGAACGCTTATTACTCCTATAATCTTCAGTTTGGCTGGCTAGGAAAAGCTGGACCCATGAAATGGCAGTGTTGGTTTACCTTAGAGGTCGATAACATTTGATAATATGAAATATGAACTGATTCCATAAGGTTTGGTTCTCTTTTGTGTCACTGTAATAATGAAGGACTTCAATTGTATTTTCTACTGAAAATCTTTTGGATACTTTTCCATAGGTTTTATTGGGTGCTGTTGAAAGTTGCTAATGCGCAATGCATATCAATTTGAAGGATAACTGCAATGGGGTTGGTGTGGCAATATGGAGAGGTATCAGGGAATGAGTCATGGAAAGGTCTCTCATGGGGAATGGTGAGTCGATACGAACTTCGTTGCTTCACTAGATGCGGCATCTTAGGCTTTCTTTTTGTATTTTGGGTAGTGTCCATGAGCAATCCGGTCCAATTCCTAGAAGCTGAAATCATACTGGAGAGAGGATTCTGGTTAATGCATTTCTTGGCAAGACTAGTGTTGGTTTTAAATTCTTGTTGGCCAATCGTACTTTGCCATTTAGCTAGTAATCTCTTATGCCTATGAAATTCTATCTTCCATTTCTGTGGAGTATCATCCTTTATCAGGAAGAAGAAAACTTGTTTGTGCATGATTAGGAAAAGTTGCATTGTTTGGATGTTTATTTATGTGAATTAACAGAAATCTACTCATAAATGCCTTAGGTGCCCCTGCTTGGGGGAGCATTTTGTGCCTGCGTGTGGCATTTCTTCTACAACTCGGAATCTCTGGAGGTATGACCATGGTACTATGGATATGTTGTTATTGATGGAAGGCACTGATATCTTCCTAATTATCTTGTTGGATTAGTGACATACAATTTCATATTTACTTTTTGGGGTGAACTGGCTTGATTAGATTAAACAGTTGCTTTATGAAAAGGTCTTCCTTCTTTTCTAGGTGTTGGTGGCTATTCAAGCGGCACTAACCGTGCTAGGCAACGCAACAATGTGTTTAGCTGCTTTCCGAATATATAGATCATCAGAAGAGCGTTCCAAGAACATGTGAAGCTTCTGCTATATTTGCATTTGGGAATTCCACATTTCGAGGCGAATTTTTCATGCTTTTACCTGTTTGTATATCAATATCTCCGATCACACTGTTTTGGGAGACTTCTACAGCAGATAACTTAGTGGACCTGCAAAATGATTTAGTATATATGTCCCACTGCCTCTGGGTTGAGGCTTCTCTAAAGGATCTATTGCTCAATCTTTTGTTCCCTGTAGAATCAATTAGCACAATTTTTTTTAAATCTTATCCGATTAAAATGATACTTTCGGTGTCTTGTGGCTCCACATTATGATTAGCCTGCTTTATGACACTACCTGGACCATTAATTTCATGTACATGCATGATTAAAGTCAAAACTTGTCGATTTACCAGCAAGACAAACTCAAGTATTTTCAACATATTCATTATGGATTGAATTTGGTTCAACACAGAAATTATTATTACTTATGCACAAATGGCAGCGTATTGGATGTTACTGAGAAATGTGGTGCCCAAATAATACCAATGAATTAAGCAAACTACAAGGTATGTCTGTTACTCAAGTAATGTGAAACAGCGTTAATCGAGATTCTGTCAGGTTTTTACCAGGAGATCGCTTTTTTGGACTACGTTGGAAAACGTTACTCATCAAGTTCTCCCGATGGTTTTCTGTGACTCTGGCGGGTCCTTCTCATCCAACGGATACATGCTGCAATTGTAATTGTAGCGCGTTCCAGATGCTTGGTGCCAGTAACATTTGTTAGTCTGAACAGTTCTAACTTTTTATAATTTGTTACATACAAAAGTGGATTTTATACTGATGGCCAGTATTTTAATTTTCTAGTTGTAATATTCCTGCTCTAATTTGGTTATAATCACTGTAGTCTTTCGCCAATGCTTGAAGTTCTTGTTCTCAACAATTCTCTTGAATGTGATGATGTAAACTATGAAACATTGTTTCAAAACTCGGAAAGTTTACACTGATTTCACACTTTAGAAGAACAACTCCCAACTACACACTTGTGCAACCCATCCAACTAACTGATGTTATTATGCTGTTGAATTACCCAAATAAAACTACATGTGAAGCAGTAGATTTTCCCCGAGTTATGCAGTACCTGAATTTGAAAAATGGTAAACATAGAACATATGTAACCCCCACACTGACTTGGTCTACAACTGATATTTCCCCCAATTAATCCAGCATGGCTTTGATAATCACAGTTGAGTCTCTAGCACGCCTGCAGTTAACTTACGAGAGGTATTCATGCCAGTAAATCTTTTCTGGATTTCAGACAACAATGCCAAGTTCTCCTGGTGAAGGAGGTCAGCTTTCTTCTGCAGCTTTTCATTCTCTTCAATGATGGTTTGATTCTCCAAGTATAGCTTCAGGTTCTTCAATTCAATGTCCTTTCCCATTCTTTTTTCATTTCTTCTCCTGTCAAAAGGCAATCTATGTGAACTTATTGTGTCTCATAGAGTTGGATCATTATAATATGAGGTAGAAATACTTTGGAGATGTAAAATGAGCGGAGAACCATACCTTGTGAATCTGCCAACCCTAACTTTTGGTGTCTTCGGTCGGTTCTTGCTGAAAGAATGGAAACGGTGTTTAGGAATCTGATCCTCGTTGGTCATGCACATTCTTGTATTTCCAGGAGTTGTTTTGGCCGACCAAGAGACGTTTCTTTGACTGGGGTTGTTGTGCACGTATGATATAAATGTTGGGATAGGGATGCCTTCTGTTATATAGAACTTGTTTGATAAACAATGGGCAAAGCAAGCTGTTCTGTTGCCCTTCTGCAGCTGTGTAAAGAATGTGTGTGTGAGTGAGTGAGTGAGTGAGAGAGAGAGAGAGAGAGGGAGGGAGGGAGGGAGAGAGCTTTTTTGTTTATTTTGTGGAGGGGAGGGAGCGACACAAAACAACGTACTATCCAACATTGAAATTTACAAATGTTAATCAGGTCGANAGAGAGAGACTGCTTGGATTTTTTTCATCCCTGCAATGATGTCTAGTATTGTAATGTCTTCTCTTGGAAACAATATAAAGCCTTTGATTTGGGAATTTCCAACATGATTACCTCTAGGCTACTTAACATTATAGTTTAGATTTCTGTTCAGGAATAGTGGCGACTGACGCGTGCTTAAGTTTATCTCTTTCTCTTTTTTGTTGGAAATGAGTGATCCAACTTTGAGTAGAATCTGATTAGGGATACAATTACAATTACTTTTGTGGATTGATTATAATTAGTACACAAAATATATTTCTGTTGAACTAGAACAATTCGATATGTGGCTACTTTTGCTTGCTGAACTTATTTAAAAAACTCTAAAAAGAAAGTCAAATGATTAACATTTTTAGTGATTCTGGTGTCACTTAACTTATTTGGTGCTTGATCATTCTCATCCATTTTTTTAGATATGAGTCCATTATGAGTCCAACTACTCATGAGACACTTCATTTTCCCCTCCATTCTGATTTTCCCAGTGGGCATGTTTTTAAAACGATTAAATTGCTTTTTGAATCTAAGTTCCACTAAGTGGTGCCTTAGATACTCATTACTAAATGGAATACAGCAAGTTGTGCAAGCCCAGACGCATTCAAATACTTTGCACGAACAATGAGCGATTGCTCGTCACTATTTGTCTCAATTGTTCGTATTCGAACAATGAGATGATATTGTTGAAATTGCATGGTTGTGTATGGTGAGGGTACAATTGAAGGGAAAGGGTATTTGCTGTCGTGGAAGGTTGGTCTCTGTTAGAAGTGGTCTGTGTCATCTACCATCACTAGGACTGTAGGTGTTGCCATCATACAACACACTACTCTTCCCTTATAGTGTATGATGGCCCTTGTCTTTGTTTTAATCTATGTTTTTGGAAAAACTGCAAACTGTAGTGCCCTATGTCTAAGATTGCATATGGATGTATGTATGTATATATGCATGCCCATCTTTCTCCTTACTGTGCAAAAGCTGAATATCCACCTTCGAGAAAGTGGTCGAGGCAACGCGTAATGTATTGATTACTGCACCTTTTATTTTAGTTTATTTTAGCTTTACTAATGATACTCACTTTGAACGCAGGATCCCTTGCACTGAGGAGTGAGCATTCTACCTCTCTTCTTAATTACACTTTGCATTGGATGACCGAGGATGGCAATGAGCCCGTGTCATGGGTGGCGAATTTGAATGCTGTATTTTTGCTATTTTTAAACGCCTGTATTTTCTGTAGCGTTTTCAGCTATGTTATCCTTCACTAACTGTCCAGTCCAAATTAACTGCAAGAATATATCATTAACACACATGTCCGTTCCTTTAATTTCGATGGAGAGATTCACACTGTGCTTCTAGTCCTGGGAAGTTTCAAGGTCCATCTCCATGGTTAAACAAAAAATACAAGGCGGTAGCAGACATAATTCATAGATAGATTCCTTCTTAGGTTTTCTTATGAATCTTTTTGACTTAATTTTTTGATGGGAAAGCATAAAGCCATATGCTGCAGGTCTCCACTAGGCATGGTTTATGGTCACTGTTACAACAATAACGACCCTCGGGGGAGCCTTCATCGCATCCAGAACTAGAGTTTCAGTCTCCTACCCTGTGAAGCTGTTCGATATGATTGGGACCGGCCTTTGAAACTCCACTGTACAAGGTGGTCCTCTACTCACCCACATGGATGGCAGTGTAAGTATGTAAGTTTTCATCTGATAATGATTGCCCACATTGAATCATTTTGCACTAGTGCTGAATTGTTTTGTTTCTGAGGGAGATTTCTCAACAGTTCTCTCTATGCTCCCCTTCCCTTTTACCTTGTTCTGTTGATGCACCCAAATCGAATATACTTACTTGGTAGAGGGAGATGTTTGCTACTTAGTATAGTTTAATCCTCCCAAATCGGATTATCAACATCATTATTTGATGGTGGTTCTTTTTTTTCATTTTTTTATTTTTGAAAAAAGGTTGTAGTAGTAGTAGCAGTAGTAGTGACTAGTAAGTGCCCTTTGATAGTCAACTATACAATGAATCACATTCCCAATTTTATTCCTATCCAATCCTCAAGTGCCCCTAGAAATTTTCCATATTTTTCTTGTGTCATGTGGAGGAATAATATGAAATTTGACATATCTCTGCTAATGCAAATGGGATTGATCTATGCATGTTTCTTCGGGGCTGCCTAACTGGGTTCAAATCCTGCATAATTAGGTTCTCAGAACAGGACCGCGTGCTGCAGATTCAAACGGGATCATCAATGCATCGACGGAAGATTCCTTGTCGTCGTGCTTTACCCCTTTCGCGTCGAGAACATCATTGGGATTTTTATGCGTTGGGAGAATTATTGCGAATCATGTATTCGAAGAATAATCGTTTTGGTCGGTCCAAAGGAGTCGCTGATATACAGCTCAACCCAGAGTGAGCAACCAAATTTTGATTTTGTTTTGTCGAAGTTAGGCAGCGGTGGCTGGACCCTTCTCGGCGCTTTGCTAATTGCTTTGACATTAGCGGCTGCTAAGCCCAGCGTCATGCTTGTCAAGGAAAAAAGCAGATAGACGTCCTCATTTATTGGCGACATTATACAGTTTTTGTGATTCTCGATCATAAGACAAGGCGTGTACTCTTCTCATATGTCAAAATTTCAATGAGCATTTTCGTGAAACCTCACTGTATTCCTAGTTGTATGCATTTCTTGGGAGTCTCGTCACGAGGACAGGGAGTTACAGCTTGTCGAACCCCCTTCATCCGACTGATCGACTCAAGGATGCCGAACGGCTGGCTAGTTATGGAACGACGGAAAGAAATGCACACAAAACGGTTGATCTCGATCACCCAGCTCATGACGGCGGCAGAGAAATCCTCGTATTATATTTTCGTACATTACTATTTGAAATAATACCATTGTTGTGGTATTTCACGACGAAGTATGCCGAAGGCGGAAAGATGAAAAGAAATTGAATTCTTCTATTTATACTCGATTTCTTGTCAGTATATCATCATCGTAAATCAGAGAATATGAGCTCTGTTAAGGTGGCTCTTCTAGTGCTCGTCACGACTGTGGCTCTTCTAGTGCTCGTCGCGACTGTGGCCTTTTGGATTTGCGGTTTCACGAACGAGAAGCACATATACATAAGGAACAATCTCCCCAACAGGTTGGTCCTTGCATTACACTGTCGTTCCTGGGACAACGACATGGACCCTGGGTTCCTGGCCCCGGTTAGCAATGGGGGTTCTGGTTCCATGTTAATATCTTCGGAATGACATTGTTCAACTGCGGTTTCCATCGGGCCGGGACTGAGACACACTACTTATCCATATACGATGACGACAAACACAGGTGTGTCTGTGCGAATTGTTACTGGAGAGTATGTATCAACGGCACATGCCTCTACAAAAGCTATACCGAGTTGGTGGGTTGTTATGACTGGTAAGTGATGGGCTTCATTTCCCATTCCCTTGTGCTGTCGAGATCGAGCCAGCAATAATGTCGGGACGGAGAGATCATTCGACCTGGTCTGCCCTGTTGTGAATAAATTTCGCCAGAGGGATATAAGATTTGTTACGTGACTATGGTGGTTCCTGTAATTGTGAATAAAGCATATGCAAGCGGAAGTACGCATACACTCTATGTTTAGCAAAAGAAGTATTTTCCATTCTACTTATGGTATGAAAGTAGAGCTTTCGCCGCACTTCGTCGCCGGAGAAGACAAATCATGAGGGAAAAACCTCCTCACTTCGACTGAGAAACAACATAATCTGTTTTCTCTCGGTTTTTCGTTACCAACTTCCGACCAATACCACACCATACCTTTACATAACCAACATGTGCTTGTTGTGTCCCGGAGCAACTACTCCTTTGTTGTTGTCCAGCTCGTGTATCCATCATACAAGCAGCCTTCTGCTGACACTCCCCCTCGAGATGGGACTTGCGAATGTCCAACACTCCCCATGCAGGATGAAGAGCTTTAGTCAATATGTCTCCTGGCTGCAATTTTGTAGGCACATACAACACTTGAATTTCTCCGGAGATAACCTCCTATCTCACAAAATGTAAGTCAATCTCTAAATGCTTGGTCCTTTTCCGAAACACTGGAGTCTAGCCGAGATAGGTTGTCGATTTGTTGTCACAATATAACTTGACCGGAGCTTCAAAATATATACGAAAATCTCTCAGCAAAGCAATGAGCCAAACTACTGCTGTAGTAGCTGCTAGGCTTATATTCTGATTCAGTAGAACTTCGGGATACGGTTGTTTGCTTCTTGGATTTCCAGATTACCAAATAATTCCCCATGAATACGCAATAGCCAGCAGTAGATCTTCTTGTCTTCGAGCATCCTCCCCAATCATTGTCTGTATATGCTCTTAAGTTGATCTCGGGTTCCCTTAAAAATGAAATTCATTTTCCAGGAGTTGCTTTAAGATACCCCAGAACAGAACATGCTGCTTTCCAATGCTCTGTTGTAGGACAATCAATAAACTGCTTTCTTTGTTGTTTTAATGAATCATGAATTTTTATGGCCAGATGTGTGAGAAATGCATCTGGGAGTAGATCCAGCTGACATTCTAGCAGTTAGTCATTTGCAGGGTCCAGCCGGAATGCTTGCAGGCCCGCCAGAGCCAAGAACAGTTAGGGCGACTCCCAGGATAAACAATCTCCCTGAGGAAGTCCAGAAGTGGAAGTAGCTCGAGTGAAAGCTGCAAGAGCTCTAAGGCAATCTTGCAGAGCTTGAGCATGTCGAGGCACACAAGCGTGAAGAGACCTCTGATCGTGCCCTGTCCATGGAGATCTCTACCGTTTCCGAGGAACAGTGGGCTTATATTTCTCGTAACGAAGATATCCCGAGGATCTGCCCTACCCCTTTAACTGTAAAGTGCAGAAACTTCTGCTGAGGCAGCAAACCTCCTAGTCGTATTTAATGAAGGACAGGGCATCAAACTGCCGGATGCTGGTACTTCTTATGGAGTTTTGTTCCAAAATACCGTTAGTCCGGAAAATATTTCTAAATTTACGGTCCAAACTTTCAGAATTCCTTGTTTACCGTCCCAAACTCGAACTCTTAGAGTTTGATTTCAATTTATAAAGGAGTCGAACTCTAAGAGTTTCGGAATAGGTAAGGCGAATAGTTCGTGCGGATGGGACGATCCCACAAGAAGAGTTCGACTTCCTTAGTCTTTAAGGAACTCTAACTTTATGAGTTCGAGTTCACCTTACTACTACGACCAAGCACTTAGAAATTTTCAAAGTGTTGGAGCGATGGAGGCTGTTATTATACTTAAAAAAATTGACTGGGATAGGAAGGGGGACGGGGGCAGAAGGGGGAAGGGAGGGGACGAGGGGACCAGAGGGGAGACAGAGGGGGCAGTCAATTTTTTTTAATATAATAGAAAGTCGAACTTTAGGAGTTCAACTTTCTCAAGGAAAGGAAGAAAAATGTCTAAGTGTTAGAGAGTTGAACTCTCATATGAAATCGTTCCGTCCGCATGAAGTCGAACTCTAAGAGTTCGAGTTCATCGTACATTGCCCAAACTCGAACTCTTATAGTTAGACTTTTTTGTATATCGAAGTCGAACTCTAAAAGTTCGAGTTTGTGACTGTAAACTAGGAATTATGAAAGTTTCGACCGTAAATTCGGAAATATTTTCCGGACTAACCGTATTTGGGAACAAAGCTCTACTTCCCCTATCACTAAATGTGACAATTCTGTTCTTAAGAAAACTACATCTCATGTTCCGTTCTGATTCCGATAAGACTGATTATAATTAGTGACAGTGCATGGCGTTTCACTGTTGATATGAGATCATTTTGGTTATTTGGAGTTTGTATATTTCGTTACCGATGTTGAACATGGTTCAATGTCGGCCTTACTGTCTTCTTGATATTTTTAAGGTGTCCATGTTATCAGTGATAAAGTAAAGTTTGGTCGACTATGGACCGAGCCATCCAATGCTATGGCATGTCGTTGTTGTTTGTCTCGGCAATCACATATATAATTTGCATATAATTACGAGGTTATTGAGGTTATCGGTAGCGAACAGGAACAGCTCATGAATATGGCTGGCGGCCGGCTTCTCTGAACGTCACCGATGAGATGTGTGTATGCCGATAAACGATGAAAAAGATTAATGAAAAGAAGTGGATTCCATAGCCATAATCTTATGCTTTTCTTTAGTAATAATAAACCACCCAAATGCAAATGCTCCTTAGAAAGGATGTATAATCATATGTAATTAAGAGGAACAGTAATTTGCTTAATGATATTCGAAGAGGAAAGCATTGGTACCCCCAAGGGTTTTGCTTTATCTGCAAAATCCGCCTTCGGGTGTGCATCGTCAGATGTTACGAGAGCATTGAACAAGAATCACTTCGAGGCGGTATGGCCTAATTTGTATCTCCGGAAAGCGATGGCCATTTCATGCATTGATAAATAACAAAGACAAAAATTGAATAGCTGTAGTTTTCATGCAAACAAATATTGGCCGGATCAATGTTTCTACCCGTGCAACTCGATTCAGTCTCACACGACAACCATGATGCATATGAACCTTTGTGTCATCTTCCATTGTGATCCGAGAAGGCATGAGGTTTGACAACGTAGTAAAACAAAATCTGTCGGAAGAAGGCGATTGTAAGCTTAATTACTTCCCTATAAATTGACCAGAAGTTACCCCAACCACCTTCATAGATATCTTCCTAAACCAAAGAATATGAGCTCTCCTAAGGCGACCCTTCTCGTTTTCTCCGCTATGGCAGCCGTTTGGAGTTGTGGCGCTACCGATGAGAAGCACTGTACATAACGAACGATCCTCCCAGTGGGTTTGTGCTTTCATTTCACTGCCTTTCTGAGGACGACGACATGGGCACCGTGCTTTTGGCTCCGGGCGATCAATGGGGGTTCCGATTCCACTTGAATATCGGGGGTGGAACCCTGTTCCACTGCGGTTTCACTTGGTTTGGGGCCAAGACGACATACCGCTTCACGGTATACGATGACAGCGTTCACAAGTCCGAATGCACTACTTGCTTCTGGAGTATCCGTATCAATGGCACATGCCTGGCCAGTAGTTCCATCCACAAGGTCATTTGTACCGACTGGTAGTGTGACAGGCTTAATGGAGAGATCAGTCGGCCCTGTCGGTCTTGTAGCCTAATAAACTCATCATGCAACAAAACTATTCGTAAAGGCGAGGGACGTCGCGCGAGGCAAATGTGTGATGCTAAGTTTTACATATGAATAAAGATATCTGTCCATCTCCATAAATCGATATTTCCATGTTACTACATTTATGATATTTGCTAATTATGAAACAGATCTACAACAACAATTCACTTGCCACGAGAAGTTAACACCACCAAACAAACAAAATCTGAAAATAAATAAATTATTCATCACCCGACTCTAGATGTTATTACCAAAGTGTTTTCAGACATCCGGCATTTTTTTTTGGTTTTTGGTAATTTGCTTTGCTTTCATCGTGGAAGCTTTTCGTAAAGTACTCGGTACACCGAGTTTACGATCGCTTCATTGGCCACAACATGGTCCGACACTTCGATCCGTTCTCGAATCAGCCTACCACTCTCGACGACGTGCTTTCGTTGATGGAGAAATCGATCGGGTTTTGTTAGTTAATCGATTTTAAAATCTTTCAGCAAAGGCTTGTCATGGAGATGTGAGTTCTCGCTGTTTAATGTAAAAATGGTGGCCGAATATAATTTCTAGGACAATTAGTGTTCTTCTAATCACCCTTACCTAGCGATTTTAAATAAGGAAATCTGAACAGGGTAATTCCTACAAATAGAAAATGATGCGAAATCGCCGCCAATTCTAGATACTTTGACTCGAGGCTAATCGAGATGGGGTTACATTCTTCACAACCGTCTGATTGATCGAGTTTGGAACCCAACAAGCCACTAATCAGATGAATGTGATGCGAGTTAGCCAAGTCAAGGTCGAATCAAGAGGAGCGATCGAGGAGATGGGAACTGATTCGAGTTTGATCGAGCAAGGCCAAGTCGGGACCAACACGAGAGGAGCGGTCGAGACGGGAAGCGCCTTCACGCTGTTGAAGTGGTTGAATTGATCCATCAACTCAAGAAGATTGTAGTTCCTCTTGAGGTCGAGTGGAAGGGGAGCTAGAGACCGGAAGCTCAAGAAGACTTCAAGATTGGCCGGCCGACGTCAGGCCTAGTTTTCTTATTCTGCGTTTTGGACTTGCTTTTAATTAGTTTTTGGTTTTTACTAATTTGGGCCTAATGGGGAGTTATGGTTAGCCCATTTTTTATCCTCTATAAATAGAACTATTGTGTTTAGGGTTAGACAGAATTTTGAATATTTTACCCAAATTTGACGGCAGTCAAGTTCTTGCATGAACTTTCCGCAACTTCTCTTATCGTTTGGTAGACTCCAAACGTGACAAGATTTTATCCGAACGTTCCTATAATCGGTGGTGTTTCTGTATCCGGTTGTATGGCGTCCAACCCTCGTTCAGTCCTGATGGTGCTTCGGTTATATCCAGCGGCGATCCGAGTTTATCCTTTTCGTTTTATTCGGTTTGTTCGTTCGTGCGTTTCGTCATAGTTGAAGTAATTTCTTGCTTTCCGGCTGAAAGCGCATCAGTTGGTATCAGAACAATAGTTTCATGTGCCTTACCCATATCAGAAAAGACCATGAAACTCATAGGAACAACCCGGAACAGAAAGAAGAATATGACCTTCTGCTAAGGTGGCTCTTCTCATTTTTTCTACGATTGCGGCCGCTTCGATTTTCGGAGCTTCCAATGTTGTGTTCTAAAGTACGACCTCCCCAGTGAGTTGGCCCTTTCATTCCATTGCCTTTCATCTGATGCTTCGCTCTATAGTGTTCCCTCAACAGACTTTAATTAGGATTCCTTGCTCATCTGCTATCGTTCACTCCCACCGCTCGTCTCCTTGATGTCATATCGTTCATCTGTAAAGACACAAGACTACAACCGTCTATCGTTATGGACTCTCTATCTCTTGACCGTGTCCACCTTTTGGATTACGTGCTTTGCTTTTTTTTCGGCATAATAAAATGCGGTTGTTGTTAGGATTACATCTTAGTTAGTCTTCGTTTATTTTAAGTATCTTTGGGTCTGTTTTTTATAAGTTCGACAATTAAAAATATTAATCTTCATTAACCCATCTTGTTAAAAAAGTTGTTACTTCATGGTTGTTCTTTAATATGTGATCGGAATGGTTTGTCGGTCTCTTCTCTTTACGTGGTATCAAAGCTCGGGTTGACGTTGTGAGCAACATCAATATACTCTTGGTATGGAAGACGTTGCTCGTGTAGCAGGACTTGGTTTGAAATTGCCGAGCAACTGCGAAGCAAACGGGCAATCTTGAAAGATTTTCTCGAAGTAAAAAGTATGTATTTGGAAATTTTGTTATTAAATCCAGAAGAGTGGATATTATGCTAATGTAGTGTTCGATTAAATACTATGCTTTTGTATTTGGAACCTTTTAGTAAGTACACCTCTTGGGGATATTATGCTAATGTAGTGCTCGAGAGTATCTGAACTTTATGGAGAAAGTGCTTGCAGTTTTGTGCCCCTAGTCATATTTTTCGGGGTCAAGCTTGAAACAACATCCCCTTGACCATGTTCGTCGTTGCCGAGGAATTTGTATCTTACTATGTGGATGTTCGTGTACCTACACAGTTGACAACGGACAAATATGAAGTTAATCGAAGTACTTCGACTCTCGTTTAGAGAAATAAGGATAAAATTCGGTACCACTGGGGAGGTGAGGTGGGAATGTTCATATCAAGTTCTGCCAGAGGAAGAATTTGCTTTTATATTCGACTCCTGCTTGGGAATATGGTACGCTCGTGTTACCCACTGCGGCTTGAGAGATCTTCACGGCTCTCCGAATAAACGATCACCCGGAGAAAGTCCATAAGCAAAAGAAGCTCGAGCAAAATCTGCAAGAGCTGTAAGAAATCTTGTGGCAGAGCTTGAGCATGTGGACACCTTGTCGGAGGCCACACCGCTGTGGAGGCACACAAGCGAGACGAGATCACTGCACGTGCCCCATCCATGGAGACATTTACTATTTCAAAGGAACATCAGACTGATATTTCTCGTAACGAAGTGTTGGGACCTGTCGTCTAGAATCTGTCTTAGACCTCTACTAATTAAACAGAAATAAACGACAGTTCTACTATACCATAATAACCAACGCCACAGCACCAACTCAAACAGAGATGTAAATCGTGATGTCATATGAATACCAACCAAACACAGGTAATATCAGCCACAAGAAAGATAAAAGAAAAAAGAGACACCGTGATTTTTACGTGAAAAACATGTCGATGTGAGAGGAAAAAACACGTCACCGACGTCCACCCAACTCTCCTCTCCATCAAAGTCTTTTTTCTTTAGCCAAACTAGAGAATCACCATCAAGAAACTTAATATCGGCTCACTGTAACGTTAACCATCATCAATCACATAAGGATTGATTACAATCAAAGACAACAAGAAAAAGGAAGTCCTTCTCCGAGAACATCACTAAACCCAAAGAAGAAATGACAACATCCCACGACGACTCAAACCATCAACATGAAAAGCTCATTGAGGATCAATATCGTTTCGTAAAGAACGAACGACAAATACAACTCTAATCGAGCCCGTCTTCTTCTTCTTTTCTTTTCTGCTCCCTAACACTCCTTTTTCTTCTTTTTGCCCAAAATCTCTATTGCAAGCCTCCGTGTGATTTCAATCCCACCCTCTTTTTTCTTTAAATTTCATTGGGCTGGCCCGCATGGGTTTGATAACCCAACGGAGGATCTGCCCTATCCCTTTAACTGTCCAGTACAGAAATTTCTCCAAAGACGGCAAGATCGTATTTTAATGTCGGACAGAGCATCAAACTGTCGGATGCTGCTACTTCCGCTGTCATTAAATGTAACAATTTTATTCTTAATGAAACTTTATCTCATGTTACGTTTTGAATTCGATAAGATGGATCATAATCAGTGACAGTGCATGGCGTTTCACTGTTGATATGAGATCATTTTGGTTGGAGTTTGTATATATATTGTTACTGATGTGGAACAAGGTTCACTGTCGGCCTTACTGTCTTCTTAATAGTTCTAAGTGTTAGAAATAATAATTTCATTTGGTGGCCCGACGTTTATGTTTAGTCATACATGAGTTATTCGGATATTGGACCGATTAAGTGATCTTACCTACATCAATATTCAGAGGGTCCAATTGACATCTCGTTAAGTATAGGGGTATATTGTGCAGATACCGTAATAATCTCTTATTCTGTGATGGGTGGAATTAAAGAGATTATTAACCTCAGGGACTTAATTGTCAAAGAGGAGTTATGGTCCCCAGGTCATACGATATCTAAGACAACTGTAGGGCATCCCATTACCCTAGTCAGTTTTTCAGACGTCTGAATCGTAAAGGCCTGGAAGACCAAAAACCTAGGCGTTCTTCTCAGAAGTTCTCCAAGTTTCTAATGGATTCATCAGGTACNCCCTAGTCAGTTTTTCAGACGTCTGAATCGTAAAGGCCTGGAAGACCAAAAACCTAGGCGTTCTTCTCAGAAGTTCTCCAAGTTTCTAATGGATTCATCAGGTACGCTTCCGCATCTAGATATGGATCTCGGTAATTTGACATGTGTGTTCCCGATTTTATGTGGATTACAATTCTAACAAGTGGTATCAGAGCCGATCATGTGTTGAATTACTAGGAATTGAGAATTAGAGTTTGAGTTTTTTTTTTATCAGGAAAAGGGCGAATTTTTTTGTTCTGCTTCAAATTTTTTTATTTAGAAGGGGAGAAATCTCTGATAGAAGGGGAGAGATCTCTGTAGAAGGGGGGAGATTTTTTTAGAGGGGAGAGATCCTTGTTTATCCCCCCATGTTCTTGTGTTTTTTTTTTCTTGAACAAATTATCTTTTGGATATAATTAATTTAAGTTTCATGCTGAATTTGGGGGTTTCCAGTCCCGATTTCGAGCATGTCAGATCAAATTTTACTGGTTGTTTGGATCTGAAAAGTAATGGCATATTCTGGAAGTCTGTAATTTAAAATGGGCGGACTGAAGCGACATCACCCCTCGGAGCTCTCTCGTGTAGGGAAACCCATTTAAAATATAAGATGGCATGTTTGGTTTTCATGCGGACAGTGATCGGCCCTTCGGAAGGCGCTGTTTGGCCGAATTCCACACATGCACCCGCAGTATTAGATACGAGACTATCATTTGGATATCCATGTGAACATTGAGTCGGCCCCTCGGAAGACTTCCTTGTTTGACAGGATTGATGGTCTGTGTCTGATTGTTGCACTGAGATACCACTTGCAAGTTGACATCGCGGTCCTTCGATAGGGTGTTAATGTTGCGCTGGTGTCTTAATGGGACTTGCCATTATTTATATTTCCCTTTATTCAGTTATTGATTGAGTGAGCTGATACATTTCCTCTGTTTGTTCTCTAATCAGCTGTTACTCCTGCTACCAATGTCAGTGCTGCACTGAACTCCATCCCTGTGCTTAACGGCACAAACTTCAGACCCTGGAAAGAGCACATTGAGATCAATCTTGCTGTCTTGGATCTGGACATGGCACTTCGGGTTGATCGCCCCCCCGCTCCTTCAGATGATAGTTCGGCTTTTGTTAAACAGAACTATGAGCGGTGGGAGAGATCCAATCGCCTTTGTCTAATGATCATGAAACGTGCTATTCCAGATAGTTTTCGGGGCGCTGTGTCCGATGCGGCAGACGCCAAACAGTTCCTTGCCGATATAGAGAAGCGTTTTGAGAAAAACGAAAAGGCTGAGACGAGTGCGCTTCTGGCGTCTCTTGTCTCAAAACGATACAGCGGCAAGGGCAACATACGTGAGTACATCATGGAGATGTCCAACATCGCTTCCAAGCTTAAGGCACTCAAACTAGATCTCTCGGATGATCTGCTGGTGCATCTGGTTTTGATATCCCTTCCTGCACACTTCAGTCATTTTAAGGTCAGTTACAACTGTCAAAAGGAGAAATGGAGCCTCAATGAGCTCATTTCTCACCTAGTGCAGGAGGAGGACAGAATGAAGCGAGATAAGACTGAGAGTGCTCACTTGGCGTCCGCACGTAAGGACAATGCTAAGAAAAGGAAGAGCATTCGGGCTACTGCGGTTGCCCCGCAACAGAAGAAGCAGGCTCCTGTGAATCCTGATTCCTGCTACTTCTGCAAGAAGGAGGGGCATAAGAAGATTCAGTGTGCCAGATACCGTGACTGGCGCAAGAAGAAGGGTAATCTTCTCACTTTGGTTTGTTCTGAAGTTAATTTAGCTTCGGTACCTGAGAGCACTTGGTGGGTAGATTCTGGTGCTACTACTCACATTAGTGTCTCTATGCAGGGTTGCCTGAACTGGCGAGCTCCAGTTGATGCTGAAAGATTCATCTATGTGGGAGACGGCAAGTCAGTGAAGGTGGAGGCCATTGGAACTTTTAGGCTATTACTGAGGACTGGTTCCTATCTGGACCTGAAGGAGACTTTTGTAGTACCGTCTTTTAGACGGAATTTGATTTCTGTTTCTGCATTGGACAAATTTGGTTATTCCTGTTCATTCGGAAACTGTCAATTTAGTCTCTTTTATGGTTCCCGTACTATTGGCACTGGTTCATTATCAGCCTATGATAGACTTTATTTATTGGAAACAGTGGCCTCATTTAATGAAACCTTGTGCTTCAGTTCTCGTGGTACGAAGCGTAAATTGACTGATAAGAATTCTGCCATTTTGTGGCACAAGCGTTTGGGTCACATTTCGAAACAGCGCATTCAACGGCTTGTGTCGGACGGAATCCTTGATATCCCCGATATGGCGGACCTACAGGTCTGCATTGAGTGCATTAAGGGGAAACAGACAAACATTAGGCGTTTTGATGCCAACCGGAGTACGGATGTCTTAGAACTTGTGCATACAGATATCTGTGGGCCTTTCCCTACGGCATCCTGGAATGGCCAACAGTATTTCATTTCGTTCATAGACGACTACTCTCGGTTTGGCTATTTGTTTCTGATTAGTGAGAAGTCTCAGGCTCTGGACACGTTCAAGGCATATAAGGCCGAAGTTGAGAACCAACTAGGAAAAATGATTAAGGCTGTCAGGTCTGACCGTGGTGGTGAATACTACGGCAGATATGACGGATCAGGTGAACAACGTCCAGGTCCTTTCGCTAAGTTCCTAGAGGAATGTGGTATCGTCCCTCAGTACACCATGCCGGGTAGTCCTACGATGAACGGCGTGGCTGAGCGACGAAACAGAACACTTAAGGACATGGTGAGGAGTATGATTAGTCATTCTACCTTACCAGATTCCCTCTGGGGCGAAGCACTTAAGACCGCAGTATATTTGCTCAACAGAGTGCCAACTAAGGCCGTTCAGAAAACCCCTTATGAACTATGGTATGGCAAGAAGCCAAATTTAAAGCATTTACACATTTGGGGTTGTCCAGCTGAGGCAAGGCCTTATAGACCACATGAAAAGAAACTGGACTCTAGAACGGTTAGTTGTTATTTTGTTGGTTACTCTGAGAAGTCTAGGGGTTTTAAGTTTTTTGATCCCACTGCTAGATCATTTTTTGAAACGGGAAATGCCCGATTTTTTGAGGATGTTGAGTTTGAAGGGGGAGATAAGGTTAAGGATGTCGTCTTTGAAGAGGAAACAGTTTCTCTTCCTTCGGTTATTGTTCCGGATCTTGATCTGGTGCAACAAGACGACAATGAGATACTCCCTCTTCAACCTGAAGAGGCTATTCCGGATGAACAAACTCAACAACCTCAAGAGATAGTGCCACTTAGGAGATCTACTCGAGAGAGGAGAAGTGTGATTTCGGACGATTTCGTTGTTTATCTCCAGGAACATGAGGAAGGCATTGGAATGACAGAGGATGACCCGGTCAACCTTTGTGAGGCCATGCAGAGCTCCGAATCTCAAAAGTGGATTAATGCCATGAAGGATGAGATGAAATCAATGGCTGACAATGACGTTTGGGATCTCGTTCCACTGCCCATTGGTGTGAAACCCATTGGTTGTAAATGGATTTTTAAGACCAAGAGGGATTCTAAGGGCAATGTGGAGAGATATAAGGCTCGTCTAGTCGCCAAAGGCTTTACTCAAAAGGAAGGCATTGATTATACAGAGACTTTCTCTCCGGTTTCTTCGAAAGACTCTTTCAGGATTATTATGGCACTTGTGGCTCATTTTGATCTCGAGCTACATCAGATGGATGTAAAGACAGCGTTTCTCAATGGCGACATTGATGAGACGATTTATATGGTACAGCCAGAATACTTTGCTTCGCAAGATGCAGAGAAGATGGTATGCAAACTTAAGAAATCCATCTATGGGCTAAAGCAGGCTTCTCGTCAGTGGTATTACAAATTTCATCAGGTAATAGTCTCATTTGGTTTCGAGGCTAATGTCGTTGATGAATGCGTATACCACAAGTTCAGTGGGAGTAAGTTCATTTTCCTGGTTTTGTATGTCGATGATATATTGATTGCGAGTAACGATGTAGGCTTAGTGCACGGAACTAAGAAATTTCTCTCGGAGAAATTCGAGATGAAAAATCTTGGTGACGCCTCTTTTGTATTAGGGATCCAGATTCACCGAGATCGCTCTCGGGGTATTCTTGGATTATCACAGAAGAGCTACATCGAGAAAGTACTGATGAGGTATGGTTTAAAGGACTGCAAACCAGGAGATACCCCTGTAGCTAAAGGAGACAAATTTAGTCTCAATCAGTGCCCCAAGAATAATTTTGAGAT
This sequence comes from Melastoma sanguineum, assembly GCA_029817735.1. NCBI lineage: Eukaryota > Viridiplantae > Streptophyta > Magnoliopsida > Myrtales > Melastomataceae > Melastoma > Melastoma sanguineum. The sequence goes on along the minus strand of JARUPW010000159.1, from coordinate 356,904 downwards.
TCAGAAGATGCAGAAGATTCCCTATGCATCGGCAGTTGGGAGTCTGATGTATGCTCAGGTCTGTACGCGTCCAGATATTGCGTACATAGTAGGGATGTTGGGGAGGTACTTGAGTAACCCGGGCGTGGATCATTGGACAGCAGCCAAACGGGTCTTGAGATATCTACAGAGAACAAAGCATTTCATGCTCACTTACCGGAGATCAGATCAATTGGAGATCATTGGGTATTCTGACTCCGATTTTGGTGGATGCCAAGACAGTCGTCGATCCACGTCAGGTTATGTTTATCTGCTGGCTGGAGGAGCTATTTCCTGGAAGAGCGCTAAGCAGAAGCTCACAGCGTCTTCGACCATGGAAGCAGAATACATAGCTTGTTTTGAGGCGTCCAATCATGGGGTATGGCTGCGAAATTTTGTCACAGGGCTGCGCATCATTGACAGCATTGAGAGACCACTTAAGATATTCTGTGACAATAAGTCGGCAGTGATGTACTCCAACAGCAACAGGAGCTCTTCGAGGTCTAAGCACATTGACATCAAGTTCCTGGCTGTAAAAGACAGGATTCGGAGTGGGTCTTTATCTATAGAGCACATCGGTACGTCTTCCATGATTGCGGATCCGTTTACTAAACCATTAGCGCCCAGGGTCTTTCACGAGCATGTTGCTCGTATGGGTGTTATGTCACTAGATGATGTAATGGTTTAGTGGGAGATGTTACTTCGATGTATTTTAATTGTACGTACACTTTTGAACTTCAGTTTCAGCTTTGATTTCAGTTTCAGTTTCGGTTACACTCTGGATCGAGAGATTATGGATCTCACCTTAGGAGGACCAGTTGGAAATAGGCATGTACAGATCACATTTCATGTAATTTCCATGCTGCACACCTATACTTGGTCTATGTCGTTGAGTGTGTTGGTATTTGTGATTATTGAAGGTTTAGCTGCGATTAATGACAGCGAAAGCCGCTTTAGTTCTGATACTGATATGCTTGATGGACCAGACTGTTGAGATGGTTGATACGGATATGTTTTATAGAGATCTCATTTAGTGTGTTATGACTGTTCGGCTTTATCAGTCGGTCCAAGTGGGAGATTGTTAGAAATAATAATTTCATTTGGTGGCCCGACGTTTATGTTTAGTCATACACGAGCTATTCGGATATTGGACCTGATTAAGTGATCTTACCTACATCAATATTCAGAGGGTCCAATTGACATCTCGTTAAGTATAGGGGTATATTGTGCAGATACCGTAATAATCTCTTATTCTGTGATGGGTGGAATTAAAGAGATTATTAACCTCAGGGACTTAATTGTCAAAGAGGGGTTATGGTCCCCAGGTCATACGATATCTAAGACAACTGTAGGGCATCCCATTACCCTAGTCAGTTTTTCAGACGTCTGAATCGTAAAGGCCTGGAAGACCAAAAACCTAGGCGTTCTTCTCAGAAGTTCTCCAAGTTTCTAATGGATTTATCAGGTACGCTTCCGCATCTAGATATGGATCTCGGTAATTTGACATGTGTGTTCCCGATTTTATGTGGATTACAATTCTAACACTAAGGTGTCCACATTTCAGTGATAAAGTAAAGTCTAGTCGAATACGGACCGACCCCTCCAATGATATGACGCGTCGTGGTTGTTTGTTTCGGCAATCGTATATACAATTTGCGCATAATAATGAAGTTATCGAGTTTAAACGGCAGCAAACAGGAACAGCTCATGAACAGCCCTCTCTCCATAAGGCTGGCAGCCGCCTTCTTTTAACGTCGCCGATGAGATGTGCAGTTTGCCGATAAACAAGGAACAAGATGAATGAAAAGGAATGGATTCGATAGCCATAATCTTATGTTTTTCTATACTAATAATAAATCCAAAAGCAAATGCTCATTAGAAAGAAAATATAATCATATGTAATAAAGATCAACAGTAATTTGCTTAATGATATTCGACCAGTAGAAACATGTACTAATCGATACAGATATACATACCCGCTCGCCGGACTCCCCCATACATCATAGTGTTTCGCTTAATCTGCAAAAGCCGCCTCCGTGTGTGCGTCGTCAGATGCAAAGAAAGAAATGAACAAGAATCACTTCGAGGCGGTCTGGCCTTATTTGTATCACCGAAAACCGACGCATTAATGCATTAATAAATAACTAAGACAAAAGTTATGTAGCTGTAGTTTTACTGTAAAGAAATATTGGCCGTTCGATCCAGTCTCTCACGACAACCGTGAGGCTGAGAAGCCCTTGTGTTCCATTATGATCCGATGATACCGAGGGTAGGAGGTTTTAGAACATGCTAAAACAAAATCTGTCGGAAGAAGGCGATTGTAAGCTTAATTACTTCCCTATAAATTGACCAGAAGTTACCCCAATGACCTTCGTAGATATCTTCCTAAACCAAAGAATATGAGCTCTCCTAAGGCGACCCTTCTCGTTTTCTCCGCTATGGTAGCCGTTTGGAGTTGTGGCGCTACCCCGGAGAAGCATGTGTACATAAAGAACGATCTTCCCAGTGGGTTGGTTATTTCATTTCACTGCTTTTCTCAGGACGACGACATGGGCAACATGCTTCTGGCTCCGGGCGACCAATGGGGGTTCCAGTTCCACTTGAATATCAATGGTGGAACCCTGTTCGAGTGCGGTTTCACTTGGTTTGGGGCCAAGACGACATACCGCTTAAGTGTATACGATGACAGCGCTCATAAGAACTGCGATAATTGCTTATGGAGTATCCAAATCAACGGCACATGCCTGTCCAGTAGTACCATCCACGTGATCTATTGTACTGGCTGGTAGTATGACAGGCTTAATGGAGAGATCAGTCGGCCCTGTCAGTCTTGTCGCCAAATAAACTCTTCCTGCAACAAATAACTACTCGTAAAAGCCAGAGACGTCGCGAGAGGCATATGTGCGATGCTAAGTTTTAGCATATGATTATAGAATGTTACTATATTTGTAATATTAGATCGATGACTTTGTTTTCCTCACTAAGTTGTTTCTCTGGCCTTAAAATTCGAAAACGAAATATGACAGAGTTTGCCTCGAGTGTTAACATATCGGACCGACCCATATGCCGAGTTCAGTGGGATTCTACTATAAAACCAATTTGTTGTAGGAAAAGTAGCCTGCTTAGGCTTATATACAAGACCGGACTCCTTTATCGATGTGGGAATTGGGTTTGCCCCATTTTTTTGACAACCCTTTTCACATCGGGGGATATATGTTTCAGATGGCCAAACAGTCAGCTAAATGAAGTAACTATACCGGTGGGAAGCTCATTGCTAGTTATGACAACAATTCACTTGCCTTTAGAATTTAACACCACCAAATACAAAAATCTGAAAATAGATAAATTGTTTATCACCCGACTCTAGATGTTATTACCAAAGTGTTTTCAGACATCCAACATTTTTTTTGAGGTAATTTGCTTTGGTTTCATCGTGGACGCTTTACGTTATTCGGAACACCGAGTTTGCGACCAATTCATTGGCCACAGCATGGTCCGACACTTCGATCCGTTCTCGAAGCAGCCTACCACTGCCAACTACGTGCTTCTGTTGATGGAGATATCGATGAGCTTTGTTTATTTAAAAATCTTTCGGCAAAGGCTTGTCATGGAAATGTGAATTCTCACTGTTTAACGTAAAAATGGTGGCCAAATATAATTTCTGGGAAAAATAGAGTTCTTATAGTCACCCATACCTAGCGATTTTAAATAAGAAAATCTGAACAGGGTAATTCCTACAAATAAGAAAGAACATGAAACTCCTAGAAACAATCCGGAACAAAAAGAAGAAGATGACCTCTGCTAAGGTGGCTCTTCTCATTTTTTCTGCGACTGCGGCCGCTTCGACTTGTGGAACTTCAAACGATCCAAAAACTTTGCTAAAAAAGAACGACTTCCACAATGGGTTGGCCTTTCATTCCATTGCCTTTCATCTTGTTAGAATTTTGTGGCCCGAAGTCAGATATATTGCGATTTGGAGAATATATGATTCGCTCGTGAAATATACGGAAGTGAGAAGATATATCTCTTGAGGAAAATATATTGGATGATATTAGATATGTCTCATAATATATTTACTTGTCAGATTTTCAAAATACATGGGGTATCTATCCTATAAATAAGTGTTATACGAAGTGAAGAAAAAAAGAGATGGGAAAGAGCAAATCCTTAGAGCATAGAGGACGAATACACGAGTGCAAAGGTCTCAACCTAAGTTTATACTCCATTGTTGTAATGAAATCTTCTTCTCCGCCTGTAGACGTAGGTCGATTGACCGAATCACGTAATTCTTTCTCTCCTTATTTTTCGTTAACTTCCGATCAAGAATCGGATCCGGTTCAACTCGCTTCCGAGGGCTTCCGCATGCGCCAACAATTGGTATCAGAGCTTGATTGTGTGTAGTCGAGATCCATGGCTGGTAGCAACCTCAAGATCGAGAAGTTGGATAGGAGGATGAATATCGAAGATAACAAAATCCTTCTAAATTTCGTAGTAACAACCATAAAAAGCATCTGTTTGGAACATTTTGGGAGATCTCTTTGTCACGTCGAAAACGTATTCACCACGCAAGTGCACGCGATCGTACAAGTAATAAAGTGTAAGTAAGATATCGTTCCCACGAGAACTGATCTAAACTTCTCCAAATTATTAAAATACTGTCAATCTCTATTATCCAACTAAACGAGTTGAGAATTAATCAAACTAAATGAAAAGCTAAAGAAAACGAGTAAGTAAATTGAATTAAGAATCAAATGAGAAAAGAACCTAGGGCGACGATTTCACCGGACAATTAATCGCAAGTCATAACTCAATCAACACGCTTAAGATGATCTGGTTGATAATCTGGAATTCGGCTATCTTCCTACGCCCCTCCCGAGGTCATAAGAACGTACATCTCTGTAAATAGTAATTACTCTATTCCTAGGTAGATTAACTATCGAGTGCCCCTTACGAATCAATTCCAATTCGATTACCTAGGACGATTGGGTATATTCCTATCCCGCTCGTTAATAAACCCGTCTTCCGACTAAGTCTACCCTAAGTTATTCCTCTCCCCGTGCTTAATCTAGGATTCCCCTTCCGAGTTCACCTAAATTCACTATTCAATCCTATTAGTGATCAGGCAATAAGAAAGCGTTAAGAACGAACATGAATAATCAACCCAAAATCATTCGAGTGTATCAAAAGAGATAGACTCTTGACTAATCGTCAAGATCCATCTTAACCCTAGGCAAAGAAAATTAGTTCATAACCGAAGTAAACGAAAACATCAAATCCATCGTAGACAATGAAAACGACATAAACGAAAACTAAAAGAAAAACTCCCAATGTCTCTGTCGACGGCTCTCTGTAGTCGCCTCTCCTTTTCTCATCTCGGTAAAAATAAAATGTTTTTATATCCCCCATAAACCTAGAGAATCTTTAGAAAATAAGGAAAGAAAATCTTCTAATTTCTCCCCATCGTAGCTTTAGGTTTTGCAAGAGCAACCAGAGATCTTCCTTCTGCACGAAGTCTTCATAATTACGCCGAGGTCCCCTTTTCTTCATATTTATCCTGAAATAAACCAGAAAACTCGGCAGTAATCTATTTCTCGGGATTAATATGAAATAACTAGGAATATTATATAATGAACGTAATATTTCACAAATCTAACAAAATCTAAGTATGAAACTGCCCTAAATAACTCTACTTTCATAGAGTTATCACACCCCCAAACCTAAATTTTGCTAGTCCCGAGCAAAGATAGAAAAAATAAAAATTAAAAGACTCTCCTCGACCACGCCAAGTCCGTCAAACGTAGAAGCATCTTTTAGAACATTCTCAGAAATGGGTACATCCTCCTCATGTATCTAGATTCCATTCACTACCTAACATGCTCAATTAAAGGCTTTAAAACACAATATCTTCGTCCCAGCAGATTGTATACTCAACATTAACAAGCGTACACTCCAAATAGCTCATGTCAACCAGTAACTCGCAAAGATCACCATAAACATCTCTATTCATTCATCTCAGGTTTTCCGACTTTTTAACAACTTCATCAAATATTTTTTTTTTCTTTTCAGATTGCACGACTCTAAATGTTCATTTGATTCCGGCTAAAGCTTATGTAGCAAGCTCTCGATCAATGACTCCCGATTCAGTTGAACCAAGGCATTATGTGATAAAGCACCCCTCGGATCAATAACTCAAGCTAGCACAAAAGACTCACACCACAAGCACATATTCAGGTAATATCTTTTTCTCTATTTTTTTCTATTTTTTTTTAAACCTGAACATTGGTACTCAGAGCCTTGGCAACCTCATTTTTCTTTTCTTTTCTTTTCTTTTTGCCGAGATCCCCAAAGATGTCGTTTCAAGAGATAATTCAAGCTACTCTACTCACCACTAGTCACCATGCATTCTAAGGAGATGTAACCTGTTGCTGCTAAGCACACTTCCTACTGGGAGATCTTTTCAAAATTAAACAAAAAATTTGAGCATACTAAGCAAAGAATTTCATCTTTCCACACTTGAAGAATGCAATCCATATGCTCATCATTGAAAACAGACATTCCACATAGACTTCCTAAGGTTACGTCGAGGAAAAACGACCCAGAAGATGAAAAATAAGACCTAGACATGACTCACCCTAAAAAGTCAATAACAAACAATCACCACACCACACCCCCAAACCTAATCAGAGCAACGTCCTCGGTGCTTAAGATAAAACGAGTAGGAAACGAGAGTACCAGGATATGTCGGTGATCAGGATGCGCCGATGAGGAGTTACCGACAGTCTCGGTGTAAAACTACGTCGTATTATCTGAATCCGCATCTGCATCCTCGGCGGCTGTGGCTCGAGAGGGCGACGGAGGTGGCGGCTATAGCTCTTCCCTGTCACAAGAAAGAAAAAAGATTAGGGTTTGTCGAGTCAAATGCCCAAATTCGTTTTATTATTTTATATATTATTTATTTTTTTATTATTTTTATTTATTTATTTATTTTTTAAATTTATAATTCCGGTGCAGCTGCACGAAGTTTCTGTGGATTTTATGCTCCCAGCGGTGCAGCTGCACCATTTTGGTGCAGCTGCACAAAGTTTCTGTGCATTCTGGGTCCGCATGGTGCAGCTGCACTAGATTTTGGTGCAGCTGCACAGAGTTTCTGTGCCTTGGAGGTCCGCATGGTGCAGCTGCACGAGATTTTTCTGCAGTTGCACGATCTTGCTGTCTACTCTTGCATCCCTCGCTACCTTTTCACCTAATAAAACAAAAGAAATAAAAACAAATAAAATAAAATAACTTGGGTTGCCTCCCAAGAAGCGCTTGGTTTATAGTCTACGGCTCGACTCTTGATATCCATCACGTGTCTTTCAATGTTGCCGCGGCAACTACCCTTTCAACGTTTCCTCCCCAATAGTGTTTCAGCCTCTGTCCATTGACCTTGAATGTATGTTCTGAACTTGGATTTCGTATTTCTACGGCACCATAGGGGAATACCTGAACTACCTGAAATGGTCCAGACCACCGTGATTTGAGCTTTCCTGGGAATAATCTTAGTCTGGAATTGAATAGCAATACTTGTTGTCCAGGCTCAAATTTCCGCTCAATGATCCTCTTATCATGCCATTGTTTCGTCTTCTCCTTATAAATCCTCGCGTTTTCATATGCTTGAAGCCGAAATTCATCAAGTTCGTTCAGTTGGAGCAACCTCTTCTGTCCAGCTTTCTCGAGATCAAAATTCAGTTTCTTAATCGCCCAGAATGCTTTGTCTCCAATTCCACCGGCAAGTGACATGCTTTCCCATAAACTAGCTTAAACGGAGACATTCCAATTGGCGTTTTGTATGCTATTCGATAAGCCCACAATGCATCCTCTAGCTTCAGTGCCCAATCCTTCCGTGACGTGTTTACTGTTTTCTCGAGAATTCTCTTAATTTCTCGATTTGATACTTCCACTTGCCCACTAGTCTGAGGATGGTATGCTAGAGCAACCTTGTGATTTATTCCATACTTGTTCAACAAATTGGCGACTTGTTTATTGCAAAAGTGAGATCCCCCATCACTGATGATTGTTCTTGAGGTACCGAACCTTGTAAACACCTGCTTCTTCAAAAACTCAACCACTGTTTTAGCCTCGTTAGTGGGTAAAGCTTTCGCTTCAACCCATTTAGATACGTAATCCACAGCAACTAAAATATAACGATTTTTGAAAGACGAAACAAATGGTCCCATAAAATCAATACCCCAAACGTCGAAAATCTCTACCTCCAGAATGTTGTTTAAAGGCATTTCGTGTCGCCTTGATATGTTTCCCGTTCGTTGGCATCTGTCACATTTAGCAACAAAATTGTAAGCATCCTTAAATAAAGAAGGCCAAAAGAAACCTGACTGTAAAATCCGAGCAGCTGTTTTATCTCCTCCAAAATGTCCGCCGTAAGGTGATGAATGACATTGCCACAAAATTTGATCCCATTCCTCTTCAGGTATGCATCTTCTAAGAATCTGATCTGCACATTGCTTGAACAAGAACGGTTCATCCCACACATAATTCTTAACATCATGTAAAAACTTCTTCTTTTGTTGCGCATTCAATTCAGTGGGTATGAAATTCGAAACAAGAAAATTAACAAAATCTGCATACCACGGAACTTGCGTGTGACTCACCGAGAGCAACTGTTCATCAGGAAAAGATTCATTTATAGCTACCTGGTTGAGCTTGGTGTCGCTTTGACCATCTAACCTTGACAAGTGATCAGCTACTTGATTCTCTGTTCCTTTTCTGTCCTTGATTTCGAGATCGAATTCTTGTAGTAAGAGAACCCATCTTATCAATCGTGGTTTTGCATCCTTTTTCTCAATCAAGTACTTGATCGCGGCGTGATCTGTGAAAACTATGACTTTCGAACCCACAAGGTAAGATCGAAATTTATCGAAAGCAAATACGACAGCTAGTAACTCCTTTTCAGTGGTCGTGTAATTTACCTGTGCATCGTCCAAAGTTCTACTAGCATAGTAAATCACATGAAAAACTTTATTCTTACGTTGCCCAAGCACTGCTCCTAAGGCATAATCACTCGCATCGCACATCAATTCAAAAGGTAACGTCCAATCAGGCACTACAATGATAGGTGCTGTGACTAACCTCTCTTTCAATTTTGTAAATGCTTCCATGCATGCTTTATCAAAATTGAATGGTATGTCTTTCTCTAAAAGATTGCATAACGGTTTCGATATTTTGGAGAAATCCTTAATGAATCGCCTGTAGAAGCCAGCATGACCAAGAAAACTTCGAATAGCTCTTACCGATGTTGGTGGGGATAACTTTTCGATTGTCTCGATCTTTGCTCTGTCAACTTCAATGCCTTTGCTTGACACCCTGTGACCAAGGACAATACATTCCCGAACCATAAAGTGACACTTTTCCCAATTCAAGATTAGATTAGTTTGCTCACAACGTTCAAGTACACATGCAAGATTATGTAAGCAATTATCAAATGAGTCACCAAAAACGGAAAAAATCATCCATAAAAATTTCTAAATATCGCTCTACCATGTCAGTGAAAATGGACGTCATGCACCTTTGGAATGTAGCAGGTGCATTACACAATCCAAATGGCATTCTACGGAAGGCGAACGTACCGTATGGACATGTGAAAGTTGTTTTCTCCTGATCTTCTGGTGCAATGGCAATCTGATTATATCCTAAGTAACCATCGAGAAAACAATAATATTCTTTACCTGCCAATCTGTCCAACATTTGATCGATGAATGGAAGCGGGTAGTGATCTTTTCTTGTTGCTTTGTTCAACTTCCGGTAGTCCATACATACCCTCCATCCCGTGATAGTGCGAGTAGGGATGAGTTCATTCTTCTCATTTGTTACTACTGTCATTCCACCTTTCTTGGGAACACACTGTATAGGACTAACCCACGAGCTATCAGAAATAGGATATATGATACCTGCATCGAGCCACTTGATGATCTCCTTCTTTACAACATCTTTCATGTTTGGGTTCAGTCTCCGTTGATTCTCTATCGATGGTTTGTGATCATCCTCGAGGAGAATTTTATGCATGCAAATTGCTGGGCTGATTCCTCTGATATCTGCAATAGTCCATCCTATCGCCTTCTTGTGATCCCTCAAGATTCGAAGTAATTTCTCCTCCTGCAACTCTGTCAATTCTGCAGAAATAATCACAGGGAGTTGATTGGCGTTTTGGAGAAATGAATACCTCAAGTGGGTGGGTAAGGTTTTAAGCTCTAATTCTGGTGCTTCTATGATGGATGGTTTGATGGTCTTTTCTGGCATCTCCAAAGGATCGAAAGCTCTCAGATCTCTTGGTATGTAAGATTTGCATTCCATCCAACTGATCATTTCCTTAGTTTCTTCATCGGTAGTTGCTTCCTCAGAAGTTAATGTTAGCTCAAGCACATCGGTCGTCTTCAAAATAGTAACTTCTTCGGTTGCTATCCTGTCAATGATGTCAATAGAAAAACAATCATCAGGTTCATTCGGACATTTCATTGCACGAAGAATATTAAATGTTACCTCCTCGTTATTAACCCTCATGGTTAGCTCACCCTTTTGGACATCAATTAAAGTCCTACCTGTGGCTAGGAATGGTCTTCCAAGGATGATTGGTATTTCACGGTCCTCTTCAAAATCAAGCACGATAAAATCCGCGGGAAAAACAAATTTATCTACCTTAACCAAAATATCCTCAATGATTCCCCTTGGAAAAGCAAGAGACCGGTCGGCTAATTGCAACGTGACCGATGTAGGTTTTACTTCCCCCAAACCCAATTCGTAAAATATTGATAAAGGCATTAAATTAACACTCGCTCCAAGATCACACAATGCCTTACCGCTGAAATTTGAACCAATAGAGCAGGGTATAGTGAAACTACCTGGATCTTTTAGCTTTGGAGGTAACTTTTTCTGCAAAATAGCACTACATTCTTCAGTTAAAGCAACAGTCTCAAACTCACCGAGACGTCTCTTTTTAGACAATATATCTTTCATGAATTTAACGTAGCTCGGCATCTTCTCCAACGCTTCAGCAAAAGGTATGTTGATGTGTAGCTTTTTAAAGATTTCTAAGAATTTCAGGAAATCCTTCTCATCATTCTGCTTTATAGCTCGCTGTGGAAAAGGAAGAGGTGGATATACGAGTTTATCTTTTCCATTAGAAGCATTTTCCATACCTTCTTTTGGTTGAGAAAGTTGTTGGCTAGGCTGAGCAGAAGGTTCATTCCCTTTGTGCGTAACTTCTGGTGTGGTTGCAACGTCGTGCTTGAACTTTGAGGCTTCAGGAAGTGTTCTCCCATTCCGTAAAGTGATAGCTTGCACTTGTGCATTCCCGTCATTCCTTGGATTCACCTCAGTATTGCTCGGGAGAGTGCCTTGAGGTCGATTATTGATTGCTTGTGCCAATTGTCCGACTTGGGCTTCTAAACTCCGAAGTGAAGCCGATTGGTTCTGCAAAAGAGTGTCGGTTTTAGAAATATATTTGACTAATAGTTCTTCAATACCTGACATTTTCTCTTGCGGTTGTGGCTTTTGTTGATGAGCCCCTGGTGGAGGAGTTGGTTTCGCCGATTGTTGATTTCCCCACGAGAAATTCGGGTGGTTCCTCCATCTCGGATTGAAAGTGTTCGAAAAGGGGTTGTTCCTCGAGTTGGCTCCCAAGTAGTTGGCTGACTCAGCACCAGTGAAACATTGACCAGGAGCATGATTTTCTCCACACCTCTCACACGGATAATAAATGGGATGACTAGGACCCTTTAATGCATTCAGCTCCCGAGTTAACGCATCCACTTTGGCATTGAGGGCAGCAACTTCATCAACTGAATGTACTCCAGCTACTCCTCGGGCACGTGATACTCCATGACAGTTATTAGCCATCTGCTTGAATAGCTCCATTGCTTCCTCCGGCTGCTTGTTTAATATAGTTCCCCCTGCAGCTGCATCAATCGTTGAGCGAAGTGCATAAGTTAATCCATCATAAAAAATTTGTACCAGCATCCATTGAGGTATCTCGTGATGTGGGCACACTCGTAAAAATTCCTTAAATCTCTCCCAAGCCTCATAAAGTGACTCTGTTCCATGTTGTCAAAACGAAGTGATGTCATTCCGCATCTTGATAGTCTTGCTAGGTGGGAAATACTTTGATAGGAATTTTCCAGACATCTCTTCCCAGTTTGTGATGGACCCTTTTGGCAAAGAGCAGAGCCATGTTCGTGCTTTGTCCCTCAACGAGAATGGGAAGAGTCTCATCCGAATGGCCTCGCTCGACACTCCATTATAGCGGAAAGTGTCGCATATTTCCAAAAAGTTGGTGATGTGCCCATGTGGATCCTCCGATGGAGATCCCCCGAAACTCGAATTTTGTAGCATAGTGATAACTGCCGGTTTGATTTCAAATGTGTTGGCTTGAATAGTCGGCTTCACTATGCTAGAGCGTTCATGCACATGGGGCTGGGCATAATCACGCATGATTCTTGGTTTAACTTCTTGATCGTTGTTCTCCATTGTTTGTTGGCGATTGGCTTTCTTCTGCTCTCGTAGACGTAACCGAAAGGTTCTTTCTATTTCAGGATCAAAAGGAACCACTTCTCCACTGCGCATACAACGTTAAGATTTTTTCTGCAAAAAGATCGAAAATCAAGGTTAAAGTTGAATTAATAAAGATCTTAATGAAATTAATATTGGCTGAAAATCTAGAAAACAGTCCCCGGCAACGGCGCCAAAAACTTGTCACGTCGAAAACGTATTCACCACGCAAGTGCACGCGATCGTACAAGTAATAAAGTGTAAGTAAGATATCGTTCCCACGAGGACTGATCTAAACTTCTCTCAATTATTAAAATACCGTCAATCTCTATTATCCAACTAAACGAGTTGAGAATTAATCAAACTAAATGAAAAGCTAAAGAAAACGAGTAAGTAAATTGAATTAAGATTCAAATGAGAAAAGCACCTAGGGCGACGATTTCACCAGACAATTAATCGCAAGTCATAACTCAATCAACACGCTTAAGATGATCTGGTTGATAATCTGGAATTCGGCTATCTTCCTACGCCCCTCCCGAGGTCATAAGAACGTACATCTCTGTAAATAGTATCACTCTATTCCTAGGTAGAATTAACTATCGAGTTGCCCCTTACGAATAATTCCCAATGTCGGATACCATAGTGACGATCTGGTAAATTCCTATCCGCTCGTATAGAGAGCCGTTTCCAGCACTAAGTTTCCCTAAGTATTTCCTCTCCCCGTGCTTAATCAGATTCCCTTCCGAGTTCACCTAAAAATTCACTATTCAATCCTATTGGTGATCAGCAATTAAGGAGCGTTAAGAACGAACCAGAATAATCAACCCAAACATCTCGAGTGTATTCCAGAAAAAAAGAGAATGAAACCCTTCTTGACCTAATCGTGCAAAATCCATCTAACCCTAGCAAAGAAAATTTTCAAACCGAAGTAAACGAAAACATCAATCCTATCGTAGACAACTGGAAAACGACATAAAGGAAAACTAAAAGAAAAACCCCAAAATCTCTTGTCGACGGCGCTCTCTTAAGTCGCCTCTCTTTTCTCATTCTCGGTAAAATGAATTAATTGTTTTTTTTATTCCCCCCCTAACCTAGAGAATCTTAGAAAAATAAGGAAGAAATCTTTCTATCCTTTCCCCATCGTAGCTTTAGGTTTGCAGAGCACCAGAGATCTTCTTCTGCCACGAAGTCTTCATAATTACGTCCGAGTTCCCTTTCTTCATATTTATCCTGAAATAAACCAATAAACTTCGCAGTAATGCTTATTTCCGGGTATTAATATTGAAAGTAACTAGGAATTATATATAATAACGCAATATTCACAATCAATCAAAATCTAAGTATGAAACAGCCTAAATAACTCTACTTTTCATAGAGTTATCACTCTTCCCCATGACCTAAGATATTAGTCAATCCTGTAATTACTTAACTATAAAAAATACAGAATTGTCCATTATTTAACTTATTCCTTCTATTCTTTGGGTCTTAAAGCCAATGATCGTGGTCAAGTTACACACCAAAATCATCATCTCACCAATATCTGTCCCATATAGTTTCCTTCTCCAATAATCCCCCCTTCCCCACTTAAAGAATTTAGTTCGTGGATGCAGTGAATTTGTTAGGCAAAAAGGTGGGGTGAAGGATGAGGGGTTGGTAAGAGACAAATTGATTGATGCATCGACTGAACATCAGACGGGAGGGTTCCATCTTTCTTAAATGTTTTAATTGACATTTTTTTACTTTGTGTTTTGGTTTCTTGTGGGGGGGGAGAGAGAGACGAGACAAAAGAGGTGGTTTCAGAATCTTAGAGAGGTCGAGAACCTCAGGAGGAATCATATTTATCAGCTAACATATCCGGGGGGCTTTTGTCGGAAACTGTTTATTTCTATTCTTCTAATGAATTTTGACATTAGAATCGAGTTTACTAGAAGGAGGGGTGGAATGGTTATGAATAGATCGAACGTCACATAACATTAAAAAACCAAAAAAAACAAAATCTACTTAACCCACATTTATAGTAATCATCTCGTCTCATCATCGTGTAGGGGTTTCCCTAACAAAACATCACGGGCTTAACCTCATCAGAGTCAAACGATGATCATCTTATTTTGTACAAAAGCAAGACCATGGAATTAAGACTTTGTCTTTCCTTTCTCGATCTTTTTGCCCTCTGTTTGTTTTTCACCCCTCTTGTCACAACAGCGGGTCTCGTCCCAAAAGGACTGTGAAGAGGACAAACAGAAGTTGGTCAAAAACACAAGTAAGAAGATTACATCACAAAGATCCTACTTATGAGAGAAGGATTCCGACACTGTCTCCGAGGTTTTTCGGAATTCTCGGTCCAATTTCATCAAAGAGGTTCGTTGCCAATATCCATAAAAGAAAGAAAGAGAAAGAGAAACAGTGATTGTTAAAATTGATAGCCAAAACAGAAGAACGCTAAAAGAGAGGACAAGGGGAATCACATCATGGTTTGTTTTGGTGTTGTCGGAGATAATTCTTGATTGGTCCACTAGTTACTATAAATAAACGAATAAAGAAACGAATTCGAGGAGAACAAGTGGAGCATGATGAATTGGAGTTGAAGCGAAGGGAAAAGTTTAAAAGAGAGAGAGGAGATCTCTTGCAATGCATGCAAGGCATGACAGACAACATAATAATAATAATAATAATAATAAGAATAATGATGACGGTACAGAAAGATCATATCACCATCTCCATCCTCCCTACCTTTGCGTATGTTTATCTCTTCTAACGAGGTTTCTGCGGCCATCCTCGAACATCTTCCAAACTCCTTCTTCTCTTCACAACACGACTAATTATATGAAGCCACATCTCCCCCCTCCCAACAACAACGATATTAGTCGAGTAGTAACATAGATGACATTTATATATATACATTAGTAATACGAAGTGTTGGGGCATGTCGTCCAGAATCTGTCTTAAACCGTCTGCTAATTAAAACAGAAACAACGAACTTCTATTTTATATATAATAACCAACGCACAGCACCAACTCAAACAGAGTGAACTTCACGGGGCGTTGTGTGGCCGTTGATGGTCGATCTTCCGTAATGTCGGCAAATAACAGGGCGTTGTGTGGCCCGTTATATTGATACTTCGGTGACGTCGAAAAATGGATGTCCCTTGGTGATGATCCTCGTTGTTTAGAGCCAAAACAAAGGAAATGAGAGCGATGTACAAAGCCAGGAATCCAATAGTATAAGTTTCATGTCGATACGAGGTAGGAACGTAAGTTATGGATGAAAGAGTAACGGGACAACATGTTGATATGAACCATTGGACAGTTTTGATGCCTATCAGGAAAAACGTGTATAATTTAGTTCTAGTTAATGAAAATGAGCCTACTTATACTCAAAACAAAGCTCTTTGAGTCAGGAATCTAATTGTGCATGTCTTAGGTCAATAACAAGTTCCAGACAGAAAGTTATGAGTGAAAGAGTAAAGGACCAACATGCAAATCCGGTCCTTCGACAGTTTTGCTGCCTCTCAGAAAAACGTATATAACTTTTAATTCCGTTCATGAAAATGAACCCATTTATACTCAAAACAAAGCTCTTTAAGTCAGAAATCTAATGGCATATGTTTTAGGTCAATAAGAGTTCCAGAAAGAAAGTTATGAGTGAAATAGTGAACTATCGTCATGCAGACCCGAACCTAGGGATGTTTGAACACTCCATTCATGTGTAAATGCCATGTAATTTTAAAAGTACTAAAACTTTGTGCATGAAACATCATATACAGCTAGTGTGACATGTCTAGAATATATTTGAAGTTCGACGTATGGCAAAAATGTAAACGAACATATCCAAAAGTGCGAAACTCGGTTGTTTGCAATCAGTATAATGTTTTATTCGAAACTCCTAGGTTACGGACTCAAATTGAGCTTGGTTGATGTCCTTAGAACCGTATTTAAGTTAGGAATCAAATGCAAGTGGTTTCGTGCGCTGCGACATGTCCCAACATGCCAGGACGTATGAAGGGGAGGGGATGTGGGAGTCTTGGCCTTTTTTTGTGACCACGGGATGTCTCCGGGAGTTGGTTGTCGGCTGTCCAACCCTTGCACCTGCGCAAACAAGAAAACGTCAAAGCAAAAGGGAGCACTTCAACGGAGCTACGAGGCTACGGAAGGTGGTAGTCGAGTCCCCCTCATCTTTGGACGAGGGAAGGCAGATCCTAGACGCCGGGGAGAGTTCCTCTAGCGGATTCATGGAGACGACGAGGGGAGGATGCCGGGAGTCGTTCGAGGTAGCCATCATTTGTCCTTGTCGCGACCATCGATTTGTGAAGCTACCTTGAGCTATTCGCGGTCAGGTTGGTTGGGGTCTCCGTGGGCATGGCTAGACCTTCCTTGGGGTCACTGGATGGAGAGGGCGGAACCAATGTTTGGAGAGAGTGCTGGAGAATCTCGGAGGGGTGGAGCGTCTCTCTGAAGTGGACCCCTCTATGATGTGTCTAACGAAATTCAGAGAATGTGATTGATTTTTTTCTAATTGTAGGATTGTCTGATGAATATGATAAGGCATATTTTAAAAGGAAATCAGCTAAAGTGATTATGCAAAGGATTGAATTAAAGAAAAACATAGGTGTAATACCTCAAATTGGAAAAAATAATAATAATGATATTAGATAAGAAAATATAGTCATATGTAATAAAGATCAACAGTAATTTGCTTAATGATATTCGACCAGTAGAAACATGTACTAATCGATACAGATGATACCTGCTCGCCGGACTCCCCCATACATCATAGGGTTTCGCTTAATCTGCAAAATCCGCCTCCGTGTGCGTTGTCAGATGCGAAGAAAGCAATGAACAAGAATTACTTCGAGGCCGTCCGGCCATATTTCTATCACCGAAAACCGACGAATTAATGCATTAATAAATAACTAAGACAAAAATTGTGTAGCAGGAGTTTTGCTGTAAAGAAATATTGGCCGTTCGATCCAGTCTCTCACGACAACCTTGAGGCTGAGAAACCCCTGTGTTCCATTATGATCCGATGATACCGAGGGTAGGAGGTTTTAGAACATGCTAAAACAAAATCTGTCGGAAGAGGGCGATTGTAAGCTTAATTACTTTCCTATAAATTGACCAGAAGTTACCCCAACGACCTTCGTAGATATCTTCCCAAACCAAAGCATATGAGCTCTCCTAAGGCGACCCTTCTCGTTTTCTCTGCTATGGTAGCCGTTTGGAGTTGTGGCGCTACCCCGGGGAAGCATGTGTACATAAAGAACGATCTTCCCAGTGGGTTGGTTATTTCAGTTCACTGCCTTTCTCAGGACGACGACATGGGCACCATGCTTCTGGCTCCGGGCGACCAATGGGACTTCCAGTTCCACTTGAATATCGATGGTGGGACACTGTTCCACTGCGGTTTCACTTGGTTTGGGGCCAAGACGACACACCGCTTAACTGTATACGATAACAGCGTTCATAATGGCGAATGCGATAATTGCATATGGAGTATCCGTATCAATGGCACATGCCTGTTCAGTAGTACCATCCACTTGGTCCATTGTACTGGCTGGTAGTATGACAGGCTTAATGGAGAGATCAGTCGGCCCTGTCAGTCTTGTCGCCAAATAAACTCTTCATGCAACAAATAACTACTCGTAAACGCCAGAGACGTCGCGAGAGGCATATGTGCGATGCTAAGTTTTACATACGAATAAAGATAGCATGTTACTATATTTGTAATATTAGATCGATGACTTTGTTTTCCTCAGTAAGTTGCTTTGCTTTCTCTGGCATTACAAAGGCTTGTCATGGCGATACGCGATTGTGTTTTATCTCCGGAAGCCGCACGTTGTTAATGTTGATGATTCCAAGAACAGGCTGTATAGCGATGCTGAATCAAACCGATGAAGGTTGCTTGATAACTTTTTGAATGAATGTTATTCTCTTATTTTCATCTTCATCCTTAACAATATACATATAGATAAACAAATAAGTTAAAAATAGAAAATAATTATATCTAAAGGATATTTTCCTAACCTACGTTATCTAAATAAAGAAACTACATATAACGATATTAAATTATTCCTTATTACTCCCCCTCAAGTTGGAGCGTGAGGATCTCGAATGCCCAATTTGCTACGAAGAAAACGGAAACGGTCCCGTCCGAGTGCCTTGGTGAATATGTCTGCTGGTTGGAACTTAGTAGGTACATGAAATGTGATGACTGCACCAGATTTAATATGCTCGCGAATGAAGTGACAGTCGATTTCAATGTGTTTCGTACGTTCGTGAAACACCGGATTTGCGGCAATGTGCAAAGCCGCTCGATTATCACAATGAAGACTGGTAGGTTGTGTAAACACAATGCCCATGGAAGACAGTAGACTCCCTAGCCATAATATTTCGCTAACCACACTTGCCATAGCTCTATACTCCGCCTCCGCCGAAGACCTCGAGACGGTCGTTTGCTTCTTTGTTTTCCATGAAATGGGACAACCGCCCAACTTAACAATATATCCAGTAATCGATCTTCGAGTAAGAGGGCAACCGGCCCAATCTGAATCGCAGTAAGCTTCGAGCAATAACGAAGTCGGACGAAGAAAAATCCCTTGACCAGGTGATTGCTTCAAGTATCGTAAAACCCTCATTGCTGCATCCCAATGGTCTTCACGGGGTTCTTGCATGAATTGAGCCAAAACATGTAACGAATAACTAATCTCTGGTCGAGTTATTACCAAATACAACAATCGACCCACTAAACGTCTATAACGGCCTGGATCAGA
>JARUPW010000159.1:151501-329950 GCA_029817735.1 Melastoma sanguineum | reverse complement strand
TATCTTCCTACGCCCCTCCCGAGGTCATAAGAACGTACAACTCTGTAAATAGTAATCACTCTATTCCTAGGTAGATTAACTATCGAGTGCCCCTTACGAATCAATTCCAATTCGATTACCTAGGACGATTGGGTATATTCCTATCCCGCTCGTTAATAAACCCGTCTTCCGACTAAGTTTACCCTAAGTTATTCCTCTCCCCGTGCTTAATCTAGGATTCCCCTTCCGAGTTCACCTAAATTCACTATTCAATCCTATTGGTGATCAGGCAATAAGGAAGCGTTAAGAACGAACAGGAATAATCAACCCAAAATCATTCGAGTGTATCAAAAGAGATAGACTCTTGACTAATCGTCAAAATCCATCTTAACCCTAGGCAAAGAAAATTAGTTCATAACCGAAGTAAACGAAAACATCAAATCCATCGTAGACAATGAAAACGACATAAAGGAAAACTAAAAGAAAAACTCCCAAAGTCTCTGTCGACGGCTCTCTGTAGTCGCCTCTCCTTTTCTCATCTCGGTAAAAATAAAATGTTTTTATATCCCCCCTAAACCTAGAGAATCTTTAGAAAATAAGGAAAGAAAATCTTCTAATTTCTCCCCATCGTAGCTTTAGGTTTTGCAAGAGCAACCAGAGATCTTCCTTCTGCACGAAGTCTTCATAATTACGCCGAGGTCCCCTTTTCTTCATATTTATCCTGAAATAAACCAGAAAACTCGGCAGTAATCTATTTCTCGGGATTAATATGAAATAACTAGGAATATTATATAATGAACGCAATATTTCACAAATCTAACAAAATCTAAGTATGAAACAGCCCTAAATAACTCTACTTTCATAGAGTTATCACTCTTCCCCATGACTAAGATATTAGTCAATCCTGTAATAATAACTAATAAAAAAATACAAATTGTCCATTTATTTAAACTTATTCCCTCTATTCTTTGGGGTCTAAAGCCATATGATCGTGGTAAGTTACACACCAAAATCATCATCTTTCACCAAATATCCTGTCCCATCATAGTTTCCTTCTCCAATATATCCCCCCTTCCCCACTTAAAAGATGTTTAAGTTTCGTGATGCATTGAATTTGGTAAGGCAAAAAGGTGGGGTGAAGATGAGGGGGTTGTAAGAGGGAAAATGTGATTGATGATCATGATGAACATCAGACGGGAGGGTTCCATTCTTTCTTAAATGTTTTACCATTGATTTTTTTTACCTTTGTGTTTGGTTTCTTGGTGGGGGGGAGAGAGAGAGAGACAAAAGAGGGTTTCATGAATGCTTGAAGGAGTCGAGACCTCAGGAGATATCGATATTATCAGCCTACGTCCGTGGTGGCTTTTTGGGTCGGAACCTTTTATATTTCTTTCTATGAATTTTGACCTTAGAATTCGAGTTAATATGAAAGGAGGGGTGGAATGGTTATGATAGGCGAATCGTCACATGAAATTAAAAACAAAAACAAAATCTACTTTAACCCACCATTTAGTAGTAATCGTCGTCGTCGTCGTCGCCATCATCGTGTTAGGGGTTTTCCTAACAAAACATCACGGTGCTTAACCTCATCAGAGTCAAACGATGATCATCTTATTTGTACAAAGCAAGACCATGGAATTAATGACGTTCTTTCCTTTCTTCGATCTTTTAGACACTCTGTTTGTTTTTCACCCACTCTGTTCACAAAGCGGGTCTCGTCCCAAAAGGGAATGTGAAGGAGGAAAAACAGAAGTTGGTCAAAAACACAAGTAAGAAAGATTACATCACAAAGATCCTACTTATGATGAGAAAGGGATTCCCGACACTGTCTCCGAGGTTTCGAATTCTCCATTTCAATCAAAAGGGTTCGTTTGCCAAATTATTCCATAGAAGAAAAGAAAGAAGAAAAGAGAAACAGTGTGTGTTAAAATTGATAGCCAAAACAGAAGAACCCTAAAAGAGGAGGACAAGGGGAATCACATCATGGTTTTGTTTTGGTGTTGTCGGGAAGATAATCTCTTGATTGGTCCACTAGTTACTATAAATAAACGAATAAAGAAACGAATTCGAGGAGAACGTGGAGCATGCATGAATTGGAGTTGAAGCGAAGGGAAAAGTTTAAAAAAGAGAGAGAGGAGATCTCTTGCAATGCAATGCAAGGCATGACAAGACAACATAATAATAATAATAATAATAATAATAAGAATAATTGATGATCGGTACACAAAGATCATATCACCATCTCCATCCCTCCCCTACCTTTGCGTAGTGTTTACTTCTTCTAACGAGGGTTTCTGCGGCCATCCCTCGAACATCTTCCAACTCCCTTCTTCTCTTCACAACACGACATAATTATCAAGCCACATCTCCCCCCTTCCCAACAACAACGATTATTAGTCGAGTAGTAACATAGATGACATTTATATATTACATTAGTAATACGAAGTGTTGGGGCATGTCGTCCAGAATCTGTCTTAAACCTCTGCTAATTAAACAGAAACAAACGACACTTCTATTTTATATCATAATAACCAACGCCACAGCACCAACTCAAACAGAGTGAGACTTACGGGGCGTTGTGTGGCCCGTTGATGTCGATCTTCCGTAATGTCGGAAAATAACAGGGCGTTGTGTGGCCCGTTGATATTGATCTTCGGTGACGTCGAAAAATGGATGTCCCTTGGTGATGAATTCCTCGTTGTTTTAGATGCAAAACAAAGGAAATGAGAGCGATGTACAAAGCCAGGAATCCAATAGTATAAGTTTCATGTCGATACGAAGTATGGAACGTAAGTTATGGATGAAAGAGTAAGGGACCAACATGTTGATATGAACCTTGGACAGTTTTGATGCCTATCAGAAAAACGTGTATAACTTTTAGTTCAGTTAATGAAAATGAGCCTACTTATACTCAAAACAAAGCTCTTTGAGTCAGGAATCTAATTGTGCATGTCTTAGGTCAATACAAGTTCCAGACAGAAAGTTATGAGTGAAAGAGTAAAGGACCAACATGCAAATCCGGTCCTTCGACAGTTTTGCTGCCTCTCAGAAAAACGTATATAACTTTTAATTCCGTCCATGAAAATGAACCCATTTATACTCAAAACAAAGCTCTTTAAGTCAGAAATCTAATGGCATATGTTTTAGGTCAATAAGAGTTCCAGAAAGAAAGTTATGAGTGAAATAGTGAACTATCGTCATGCAGACCCGAACCTAGGGATGTTTGAACACTCCATTCATGTGTAAATGCCATGTAATTTTAAAAGTACTAAAACTTTGTGCATGAAACATCATATACAGCTAGTGTGACATGTCTAGAATATATTTGAAGTTCGACGTATGGCAAAAATGTAAACGAACATATCCAAAAGTGCGAAACTCGGTTGTTTGCAATCAGTATAATGTTTTATTCGAAACTCCTAGGTTACGGACTCAAATTGAGCTTGGTTGATGTCCTTAGAACCGTATTTAAGTTAGGAATCAAATGCAAGTGGTTTCGTGCGCTGCGACATGTCCCAACATGCCAGGACGTATGAAGGGGAGGGGATGTGGGAGTCTTGGCCTTTTTTTGTGACCACGGGATGTCTCCGGGAGTTGGTTGTCGGCTGTCCAACCCTTGCACCTGCGCAAACAAGAAAACGTCAAAGCAAAAGGGAGCACTTCAACGGAGCTACGAGGCTACGGAAGGTGGTAGTCGAGTCCCCCTCATCTTTGGACGAGGGAAGGCAGATCCTAGACGCCGGGGAGAGTTCCTCTAGCGGATTCATGGAGACGACGAGGGGAGGACGCCGGGAGTCGTTCGAGGTAGCCATCATTTGTCCTTGCCGCGACCATCGATTTGTGAAGCTACGTTGAGCTATTCGCGGTCAGGTTGGTTGGGGGTCTCCGTGGGCATGGCTAAACCTTCCTTGGGGTCACTGGATGGAGAGGGCGGAACCAATGTCTGGAGAGAGTGCTGGAGAATCTCGGAGGGGTGGAGCGTCTCTCTGAAGTGGACCCCTCTATGATGTGTCTAACGAAATTCAGAGAATGTGATTGATTTTTTTCTAATTGTAGGATTGTCTGATGAATATGATAAGGCATATTTTAAAAGGAAATCAGCTAAAGTGATTATGCAAAGGATTGAATTAAAGAAAAACATAGGTGTAATACCTCAAATTGGAAAAAATAATAATAATGATATTAGATAAGAAAATATAGTCATATGTAATAAAGATCAACAGTAATTTGCTTAATGATATTCGACCAGTAGAAACATGTACTAATCGATACAGATGATACCTGCTCGCCGGACTCCCCCATACATCATAGGGTTTCGCTTAATCTGCAAAATCCGCCTCCGTGTGCGTTGTCAGATGCGAAGAAAGCAATGAACAAGAATTACTTCGAGGCCGTCCGGCCATATTTCTATCACCGAAAACCGACGAATTAATGCATTAATAAATAACTAAGACAAAAATTGTGTAGCTGTAGTTTTGCTGTAAAGAAATATTGGCCGTTCGATCCAGTCTCTCACCGCAACCGTGAGGCTGAGAAACCCTTGTGTTCCATTATGATCCGATGATACCGACGGTAGGAGGTTTTAGAACATGCTAAAACAAAATCTGTCGGAAGAAGGCGATTGTAAGCTTAATTACTTTCCTATAAATTGACCAGAAGTTACCCCAACGACCTTCGTAGATATCTTCCCAAACCAAAGAATATGAGCTCTCCTAAGGCGACCCTTCTCGTTTTCTCCGCTATGGTAGCCGTTTGGAGTTGTGGCGCTACCCCGGGGAAGCATGTGTACATAAAGAACGATCTTCCCAGTGGGTTGGTTATTTCATTTCACTGCCTTTCTCAGGACGACGACATGGGCACCATGCTTCTGGCTCCGGGCGACCAATGGGACTTCCAGTTCCACTTGAATATCGATGGTGGAACACTGTTCCACTGCGGTTTCACTTGGTTTGGGGCCAAAACGACACACCGCTTAACTGTATACGATGACAGCGTTCATAATCGCGAATGCGATAATTGCTTCTGGAGTATCCGCATCAACGGCACATGCCTGTCCAGTAGTACCATCAACTTGGTCCATTGTACTGGCTGGTAGTATGACAGGCTTAATGGAGAGATCAGTCGGCCCTGTCAGTCTTGTAGCCAAATAAACTCTTCGTGCAACAAATAACTACTCTTAAAAGCCAGAGACGTCACGAGAGGCATATGTGCGATGCTAAGTTTTAGCATATGAATAAAGATAGAATGTCACTATATTTGTAATATTAGATGGATGACTTTGTTTTCCTCACTAAGTTGTTTCTCTGGCCTTAAAATTCGAAAACGAAATATGACAGAGTTGGCCTCGGGTGTTAATATATCAGACTGACCCACATGCCGAGTTCAGTGGGATTATACTATAAAACCAATTTGTTGTAGGAAAAGTAGCCCGCTTAGGCTTATATACAAGACCGAACTCCTTTATCGACGTGGGATTTGGATTTGCCCCATTTTTTTGGCAACCCTTTTCACATCGGGGGATATACGATGGCCAAACAGTCAGCTAAATGAAGAAACTATACCGGTGCGAAGCGATGCGCGAAGAGAGCTCCTTAGCCAATCCAGGGAAGCTCATTTCTAGTTATGAGACATATTTACAACAACAATTCACTTGCCTTTAGAATTTAACACCACCAAATACACAAATCTGAAAATAGATAAATTGTTTATCACCCGACTCTAGATGTTATTACCAAAGTGTTTTCAGACATCCAACATTTTTTTTGGGGTAATTTGCTTTGGTTTCATCGTGGACGCTTTACACTATTCGGAACACCGAGTTTGCGACCGATTCATTTGCCACAGCATGGTCCGACACTTCGATCCGTTCTCGAAGCAGCGTACCACTCCCGTCTACGTGCTTCTGTTGATGGAGATATCGATGAGCTTTGTTTATTAATCGATTTTAAAAATCTTTCGGCAAAGGCTTGTCATGGAAATGTGAATTCTCACTGTTTAACGTAAAAATGGTGGCAAAATATAATTTCAGATTCCGGAGTAATATCTCCGGGAAGACGTTATTACACTGTGGCTTCTGCTGGGCACAGAGCAAGGAGTACCACTTCTCTGTGTATGACAACACATATGCAAGCCTTAATGATCTTCGCTGGAGCATACGCATCAACGGGACATGCATTTACGTCGATTCAATCAACTTTGATGGTGGTCACGTCCGGACAATATGATGGGATTCATTCCCCTGACTCGTTAACGATCGAAGAGTAACGGTGGTCAGGATGAAGCAGCATCACATCCGCACTCCCGGTCATGCTAGGAGTACATGTGGAGTGCAACAAATAGATGGTGAAGCCAAGAACAGCGTTCAACGCAAACCGTGTGATCTCATGAATATAAGAACATCCCGTACTTTTACAAAAGGGTATTTGCATGTTCCTTGATGAGTATGTTCCAAAATAATGGTAGATGGGAAAATGGTTTTCGAAATAGGGTACGTAGTTTTAAAATTCTTGAAAAAATATCTTGGGTTGGTCCTGGCATTACTCTGTGCCCATCTTCTGGTTACAGGCGATGAATGTTCGTTCAGCTTCCATCCTCAGGACCAAGCTGTCCACTACGGTTTCGTCGGGCGGGGAGCGAGGAGTGAAAATCTCCATATACGACGACAATAGAGATAGGTACCGTGGCGAGAATTTGTCCCCGGAGCATATGTATCAATAGGATGTGTATGTCGATTCAATCTCTACGCCCCTCTGTGTTCATCAAACATGGATAGGCATTACTCATAAGTTCGGCCATCGATTCCATCCAAAGGTAGCAGAGACCAAGTAATAAGCAGGTCGGTTCCGGCGGGTCGCAAGCCGATTGATCGAAGACGCGACAGGAGAACTGATGAATCAGGACGAACCCAACAAAGTTTACAAAATAAATGACAAAGAAAATCCATCTCTAAGAAGAAACACAACAAGCCTCAGGAAATAAATCTTGTAAATTTATCAATCGTTTCAGGTTCCAATAATTAAAGACCTGAGCTCTTCCGCTTTGCTTTCGTTGAACCCGAGGGAAGCCAGTATCTTGTGGCCCGGAGAGTCTACCTCGGACCAGATCCCGAGCAGCAGGTGACTAGTCGTGATTTCTCCACCTTCCGCTGCAAAACCAGAAAAGCAAATAAAGATCGTCGGTTCATCAACCTTA
Source organism: Melastoma sanguineum (assembly GCA_029817735.1). NCBI lineage: Eukaryota > Viridiplantae > Streptophyta > Magnoliopsida > Myrtales > Melastomataceae > Melastoma > Melastoma sanguineum. The sequence goes on along the minus strand of JARUPW010000159.1, from coordinate 322,780 downwards.
TCACCAAGGATCAAAAGCTGGAAGCGCTACGATCTGTTCATTATACTGGTTAAGATTCCCTGCATGGTGGAAGAAAATTTCTAGCTAGGTCATTGGTTCGAGTGGCTAAAACTGATAACTGTATAAAAGGCAACCACCCTTTATGACTATCAGCTCCAGTCATTACGCCGAACATCTAGTTGAAGCAGAATCCAGAAAGAGAGACTTTAGTCTCATAAGCTCTCAGATGCCAGAATGAGCCTAACCATGGCAATTAGACTTATCAAAGAAGTATTTATGCCTCGATGGCAAGCCTCAGCAAATTACTCTGATTACTTGTTAACAAAGCCTTGTAGCTATAAATATAACCAGCCATAAGACATACCAGATTTCAGCTTTTGCTCTAGAGCTCAATCAAATGCCCTTTGTGCAGCATCAGTCAAAGGAGGATGTTCGGGGCTAACACCCTTTGGGATGATCTTTAGAGCTTCCTCACGCACTTTGGTCAAGGTAAATTCCATTCGCATGTAAGAACTTTGAACCTGTGCTAGTTCCTGAGAATTACCTCCAAAAAAGTCAGCATCCATTGGCCAAATTATCTACTATCTTAGAGTTTTAAAGACAACAGCACAATTGATTCCGCGCCAAGATCTAATAGTAGTTTACTTCACAATCTAACAATTGCAGTAGGCATTACCAATAAACAATCTCTCGGCGGAATCTAGTGTTATAGCTATCTCACAGAAACATTCAGACAATCAACCATGGTTTCACCTCCACATTTGCAATGCATCTCGAACAGTGTAAGCCCGAAACATTTTGTCCTTCCGGTGAAGTAAATTCAGTATTGGAATCTTGGGAATACTGGTCGAAGGGTTCATTTAGCAATCATCCACAATAGACCACACCTCTTGTGTTTGTGTAAAACTTCCCATCAACAACACCAAATATATCCACAGCTCATGTTCTTGATCTAGTCTCGAGTAAGACACATTAGCATAACGTTCAAGTGATGGGGATGTACCGATGATAAATAATCAAGTTTAGGCAATGATGAAAATGAAATGATTGCCACAAATGCAAGATTGATTTATACCTTCAATTAGTAAGCCCATTAGAAGTGCTTCAGTCCCAGTAGTGGGGTACTTGAGCTTCCTCGCTTCCAACTCAGCCATTGCAAATGACTTGATTCCCCTCCTAGACCACCTGATGACAACATTACCACAAACCTCGTCAGCCTCCCATCATGGAAAAATTCCCCACCACAAAATCATATGCACCCGTAATATGCAGAGTATTGTTAAACAACAACAACATAACACTTTTAACAATGAAAGAAAGAAGAAAATAATAGACCCATGACTATTTTTTTCGCATAGTGAATTCGGCAACAATTGGCAACCATTACACTTAATCAACCAGGAAACTCCTTCGCAGTTGACCACTCTAAACAACAATCGACCAGCTTGCTAGCCAGACTCATCTTTTACTGATCACCAATATTTACCTACTCCGAAAAGACAAAATATACGTTTATGTCTATAATTTTTGGCGAACTTTCTTTTATGTCAACATCTTTTTTTCATATACAAAACTATGTCATCAATCTTTTTCTTGACCAATGTTAGACGATGATGGGTATAATACCGAGCTGGATATAACGGAGATCCACGTAGCAACCTTGTAGGACATCCTATGTGAAAAAGAATTGAGCATAATCGGAGAGCGGTCCTTCTATCCCCAAAATAAAAAATCATAAAAAAAAATTAGGAACCCTAATCGAAGGCAGAAGCCTTGACCAAATCGGAGGCGAGGCGAAAGAGTGAGGCGACCGTAATCGGAGGCGAAGAAGGAAGTGAGGAGACCCAGAAAGTGACTTGCTTGAACCAGGTAGTAGCTTCTCATCACCATCGAAGGTATGTTGTCAAGCTCTTTTGTCTCCATTGTTTGCGCTCGTGATTAGGATTCCCAAATTTTTTTGATTTGGGGGTAGGAGGACCCCTCTCCACGTCTCAATTCTTTCCACAAAGGATGTCCTACGAGATTGCCACGTAGACCTCCGTTATGTTCAGCTCAGCATTATGCCTAACGTCGTCTAACATTGGCAAAAAAAAATGTTGATACATAATTAGTGATATTTTTGTATATGAAAAAGAAAAGATGTTGACAGAAAATAAAGTTCGCCAAAAGTTAAGGACATAAACGTATATTTTGTCATGAGAAAATGTCCAAAATTTATCACTCTTTAGTATTCGAGTTCCACCTTGCTCGTTGAAATCCCATAAAATAGTCCTTTTCGTTACATGATGATCAAAAACCTTGAAAAGGCAAAGGAAACAGAGGATATCGTTTTGTCACCTGAAGAACTGATCCCCTGAAGAAGCACTTCAGGATGTCCATCTACATACACATCTTTATCACATATCCAAAACCAAGACCTGAAACCAACAATGCTTCTTCCTCGCTTAAAATAAAACTCCACACCATCCATCCACTAAAAAAAAAACATTGCCCTGACGAACAACAAATCCCCGGTTCTTAACAAAACAACGATACGACAGAACGCAACGTCAAAGCACATTTCGAGAAATTTCGACTCACTTTGGGATCGTCTCCGAAGACCCAGATGATGATGAAGATGAAGAAAAAGAGCCTCCATCCGGCTGCTTCCTGCATTTTCAAAGAACCCAAAAAAACACCCACAATCAACAGCTGAGACGAATAATCCCCCTTCCCCTAGTTGAAAATTCTTGAAATATATAATTAATGTTACTAAGTTTTATAATTTTAATATATTCTAAAAATAAGGTAAATCATTAAATTTAAAGCATATTAATTATTTAAATGGGCACAGATCCTTACTAGAGTTCGTAGAATAAACCTTAAACCCCTTTTGTTTGTAGCCATCTGATTGGAACATTTTTGGATTCTTTGGGGGTCTAAAGCCATATGATCGTGGTAAGTTACACGCCAAATCATCATCTTTCACCAAATATCATGTCCCATCAAAGTTTCCTCCTCCCTCCCCCCACTTAAAATATGTTTAAGTTTCGAGATGCAATGAATTTGGTAAGGCAATAGGGGTGGGGTGAAGATGAGGGGGGTTGTAAGAGGGAAAATGTGATTGATAATCATGATGAACATCAGACGGGGAGGGACATGCATGTTCTATCTGTGTATGAAATTCCACTCTTTGTGTTCGGTTTCTTGGTGCTGCTCGAGGAGTTGAGACCTCAAGAGATATCGATATTATCAGACACTAAAATTTTGTCTATTAACATATTTTAGGTCTCATATCAAGAATGATATCTTGGGTCTTATTCAATTTCTACAATGGGCTATAAATCCAAATCATTAAAAAGGGGCTTAAAATACGAATGGGTTATATATCTGAGTCTATGAAATAATATGTTAGGGTCGTATAAAAGCCACAAGCCTAACTCAAATAAAAAGTATTTTGGGCCGAAATAAGCCCATTTCAAGCCCGGCCGATAGTCTGGTACATGGGAAGTTACCTAATATGAGATGACCAACTTCCTAATATAAATCGGCCCTGGAGTCCTATAAATAGAGCCCTCATTCATTCACAAGACACACTACACTCATAGGTGAAGAGAACACTCTTGGAGCTCTTGAAGATTCTCGCCGCCTCCCGCTCGTCGAAGCTCTGGCGACGTCCATCGCCCCGGTGTTCTTCTACAACTCACCCCGAAGCTCTACCGGATCACGACCAAAGGCCCCGACGACTTCATCAAGCTACCGAAGCTCTGCCGGATCACTCCCATAGTCCCCGACGACTTCATCAATATTTCATCCCGAAATTCTGCTGAAATTATGCTGGAGCTCAGGATCAACATCTACAAACATTATTCTTCGAAGATCAAAATAGTGGAATCACGTGGAACATTCGTGACTAGAGACAGAACCCGCTACATTTCTTTTCATACAATAATTTGTACGCTGATTTTTCCCCGTGAAATTTTAGTTTTCACGCCTACATCCGTGGGGCCTTTTTGGGTCGGAACCTTTTATATTTCTTTCTATGAATTTTGACCTTAGAATTCGAATTAATATGAAAGGAGGGGTGGAAATAGGTGAATCGTCAAATGAAATTAATAAAAAAAAAAATCTACTTTAACCCACCATTTAGTAGTAGTACATCATCATCATCATCGTCGTGGTGTTAGGGGTTTGCCTAACAAAACATCACACAGCTTAACCTCATCAAAGTCAAACGATGATCATCTTATTTGTACAAAGCAAGACCATGGAATTAATGATGTTCTTTCCTTTCTTCGATCTTTTTGACCCTCTGTTTGTTTTTCACCCACTCTGTTCACAAAGCGGGTCTCGTCCCAAAAGGGAATGTGAAGGAAGGAAAAACAGAAGTTGGTCAAAAACACAAGTAAGAAAGATTACATCACAAAGATCCTACCTATGATGAGAAAGGGATTCCCGACACTGTCTCCGAGGTTTCGAATTCTCCCTGTCAATCAAAAAGGGTTCGTTTGCCAAGTTATCCCTTAGAAGAAAAGAAAGAAGAAAAGAGAAACAGTGTGTGTTAAAATAGATAGCCAAAACAGAAGACCCTAAAAGAGGAGGACAAGGGGAATCACATCATGGTTTTGTTTTGGTGTTGTCGGGAAGATAATCTCTTGATTGGTCCACTAGTTACGCATGTCGGGCTCCTCTCTCTCTCTCTCTCTCTCTCTCGCATGTCATGAGCATCTTCCTTTTTTCCCAAACTACATCCATCCCACTTTCTCTTCTCTTACGTGACTTCCGGAAAATATTTCTACTAACATGTTCATTGCGAGATTGCCCGATCTTGTCGATCTAGTCGGGAGATACACTCTTTAAGTCTACCTTTCGTTTTGCTTTTTCCCTCTAGGAATTTGAGAATTGTGTGCTTGCCAATAACAAGCCGGCTGTGTTCATCCACAAAATTATGACTTTCGACCAACCACAATCGCCCCAGTTAAACGAGATCAATCATCTTCGCGGTTAATATTAAAGTAAGGCGCAATCGTAATGATAAAAAAGACTTCCATAATCGACCATCATTGCTGATAAACAACCGCGTCGTCATAGGGACACATGATCTTTTTGCGATCAGTGATTCGTGTTTTCGAGTTCAATGTAAGGAAAAGGAAAAAGGGAAGTATGATAAAATGTAAAAAAGACATATGTGGGCATGCATGTATCACGTTCTTATTTTAGTGCATCGTCTTTTTGTATCGATGGAGATCTTTTTTGTTTTCTTACCTCATCGGCTTTAGAGCTGCTAACGTAAAACGGAAACAAAAGGGGATGCCATGAAAGCAATCGTGATATCAACATATTGTTATTGTGAGGAAGCATTTGGATCTTCATGCACACGTGTAGTGTGGCTTCTGTGTTACTATAAATAAACGAATTCGAGGAGAACGTGGAGGATGCATGAATTGGAGTTGAAGCGAAGGGAAAGGTTTTAAAAAGAGAGAGAGGAGATCTCTTGCAATGCAATGCAAGGCATGACAAGACAACATGATAATAATAATAATAATAATAATAATAATAATAATAATAATAATGGATGATCGGTACACAAAGATCATATCACCATCCCCATCCCTCCCCTACCTTTGCGTAGTGTTTACTTCTTCTAACGAGGGTTTCTGCGGCCATCCCTCGAACATCTTCCTACTCCCTTCTTCTCTTCACTACACGACATAATTATCAAGCCACATCTCCCTCCTTCACAACAACAACGATTATTAGTCGAGTAGTAACATAGATGACATTTATACATTACATTAGTAATCATTAAGAACAAATTACAAATTGATCCGATTCAAACTTTTCGAATATACTCATCGATACTTTGGATACGCGTGAATGCCTCGCTTTTGATGTCATCTCCGAGTGTTGGGATTCGTTCCTTTGGGGGCTCCAGATGCCTCCACGTAGTAAATTAAGGAATCGATTGACAGGATCGGGGGTTCGCGAGTCAACTTTACATCTCGTTCCTAACCCTCGGGTGGGGGGGTTACGTGCAAAAGGAGAACTTTCTAAGAAAGAGTTTATTTGGAGCTTACCATAAACATCCCGAATTCTCCGGTATACCATCGCATATGAGCAAAAAGTGAAGTATAAAACTCGTAGGATTTACACATATAGTTACATTTCTCATACAGAATTTTTCATGATGTATGTGATCTAAAATTTTGAATAGAAATACTGAGAGAAATATAATGCAAGTTTGGGGTTTTTTCGGTCCGCAAAATATTTAACGAAATAAGGTTTTTAATTTCAAAATTTATTGACTAATGCCCCTAAATCGATGTTCGAAACACTAATTTTGTTCCCCAAAGAAATCGGTATTCGAAACGCTTATTTCTCCGATTTTCTCAGGTGAAAGCAACGATTTCATTAATGAAAAAATTAGTACAAGAATTTTGGAATTCTCGAAATGTTTTCACGTTATATCGAAACAAAACTCCAGAAAATGACGATGCAATGCAGCAAATTTATAAAGAAAAAGTTTACCACATTCTAAACAAGCAAGAAAGGTTTTAACATAACTATTCTCGGATCGCAAAAAAAGAGGTCCAAGAAAAAACACGTCGAGTGGAGTACCTGTCTCTTATACACATCTAGATGTGTATAAGAGACAGTTCTCGGATCGAAAAAAAAAATGAGGTCCAAGAAAAAACACTTCGAGTGGAGTACGTACTGGTTTAACAAAATGGAATTCATTCCTCGATTGTTACTCCCCCCTCAATCAACGCTAAATCGATGCCTTTTTTAAATAGTAATCCAAGGGTACGATATCCTCCTAATACCCACTAAATTGCGAGAAACCACGCTTTTTGACCCGCAATTCCCCCCGTGATTGGAATTCGATAATAATTCAAAAGGCGTATCGAGAAGACAAAATTCCCTCCCCCATCTCAAGAACATGAAAAATATGGCGAAAAGACATTCACTTTAAGTTGTTGTGGCAGGCAGTAGTTGTAAAAGAGTAGTGGAGATGCACTCTTTGCCACCCAACATGAAAAGAGTTTGACAAACAGCAAACCATGTCCAAATTCTAAGTAGGAAAATGAACAATAGAACCAATGGGAACTGATGAATGTTGTTTAGTTATCGTGAGTGGTTAATCTCCCGACAGGTCTTTGGGTAAACATGCATTCCCATGTCTCCCTTATTATCAATTATTTCTTAGTCAATCCTTTATTTTTCTTAAGGAACCCATGTCCCGATTTTAAGGTGAATCTGTCTCTTATTATTTTTAAAGATATTATTGTCTTGAGTCAACAATTCCCATTCTCGAGTGACTCAAAAGTCATCATTTCCTCTTCGAATGGACTGCGTGCAGGAGCATGTCATGAAAACCCCAAAAAAAAACGAGCTTATCATATGTAATTGGTGGACCCTTTGGCCTTTGAACAGTGGTGTAACAAGTGTGATAAACAATAGTTCAGTTTAAGTCAACTACTTACTATTAGCTAGGACAACATGGCATCATCGAGGGTTTCCTATAAACATGCCCCATATTCACCCTTCAAGAGTAAAGTCGAGATTGAGTCACAAAACATTATGACTTTTACCCTCTGCTCTCGTAGGTTTCAAAAAAGGTAAAAGTCGGATCACTCGGTGTAATTATTCAATCATATTTACTAGGGGCTGTGGTTATTATTACATCATCACGTGGTGGAACAGGTCGTGTGTAAGTGAGTGTGAATACGGGGGCAGACGAACTTAACATTAACAGTGGTGGGGAGTATTCCTCGAATGGAATTTTGGGCATCATTAAAAGCCCAATTCGAAGACGTGGGTCGTTGATTTTTTTTGTCTATTAACTAAGGTTGTAGTAGTAGTAGTAGTAGTAATAGTTCGTAGTTATAGTTGTAGTCATAGTGGTATGGTGTGCAACCCCACGTCCCTTTTAAGCCGGGGGGGTTGTACAAAGTAAAGTTTCGCTCTAGATACGATCACGACATGCAATTAATGTCTTGTGCCCGACTTGTCCTCGACCAACCAAGCACGTCTTAATTCCGTTCATTTGTTTATCTATTATTATGCATATGCCGAGGGTTTGTACGTAATTAGGAGGGGTTTGTACGGATTTACCGTTAGTTTTTAAAAATATTTACAAAAAACAGTCCGAGTTTCGTAAATTATCAAAATAAAGTCGAAGGGGCGCATTTTGAAAACGCGCCTCCCAACTAATAAAGTGAGCGGAAAATTTTTCAGCTTTTTGGAAAAAATTATTCAAAGTTGTTGCTATTAGGAATCGAACCCAAGACCTTTCGCAATTTATGAAATTACTTTAGCCAACTCAGCTTGAAACTCGCCCCCGAAACACTTTTTTAAGTGTTGGAAGGGCGGGTTCTCTTCAAAATGTGCCCCCTCAACGGTATTAAGGTAATTTACGAAATTCGGACCGTTTTTTATAAATTTTTTTAAAAATTAACAGTAAATCCGTACGAAACTCGTAATTAGGGTTTCTTTTGTTCGTTTTTCGGCAGGAATTTCACTCACAAAATGAGGTGGCGGCAATGGGGATGCGTGATTCTTGAGAGATGAAAGTAGGGTTCGATCCTAGTTGAGATAGAGAGAGAGAGAGTTCAGACAAAAGCGTGGGGAACCCTGTTGACGTGGACTATGTTTGCGGAGGAGGAGGACACGTGGCGGGGCAGGAGGGCAATTAGGTCCCGGGGGGGAGAGTTGTTTGAAGTACGGCAGACAAAGTACAGCGGCAGATAGTGCCGCCGCCGCCACCTCATCCTCCTCCTCACGTGACCAAGTCACGTGCCATGGTCGGCAAACCCCTCACCTCCTTTCCCTCCCTCTTTCTCTCCCTCGGACATTTCACCTAAAAAGTGTTTTTGTTGTTGCAAAGTGGATGGTGGATCGACAGTGGCTTCCAAACACAGCCAACCTAAAATTAACAGTTCCCCCCACCCACCCAGCTCATCATTAAAATCCCCGTCCACCACCGGACACTGTTGCCTCACTACTTCCAAACCACGCGAGATTTCCTTATTTGGCCGAGTGCGTCTATAATTTTTGTTATTACTGGTATTGTCATAAAAGCAATTTCTTTAGTGTAATATATAACGGGGATCACCAAGCTAATGCCTTCGGAAGAGTTAAAAAAAGCCAATCGCTTCTTCTTCTTCTTCTTCCTCTTGTTCTTACATCCTCGTACAAAGCAAGGGGGGGACTTGTGAGGGAGGCAAGGCCTAGGCCGTGGTCTGTCAGTGCCGATTCAATCCAAGAAGAGAGCTAGGAAGAGACAAGAAGTGACGGCATCTTCCGCCCCCACATCATCCGCCCGTCCTTCGTCAACTCCAAAGCTGTGTTCGAGGCGTTGTTTTCTTGTGGGTCCTTTTTAAGAAAGGAGAGGGATAGGGAGATCTTCAGAGGAGGAGGAGGAGGAAGAAGAAGTGCCCAAAGAAGAAATGATGCAGAGGGTCGAGATGGAATGGCCTCCTTGCCTCGACGAGTACGAGAAGCTCGTCTTCAGGGTCAACAACACCCCGAGGTCTGTCCGATTCTCGATTCAAATTTGAGGAGGTGGAAGGTCCCGGACTTGTTTGAGTTTTTCCCTCACCAACGTTTTTTGTTTTTGTTTCGTTTTTCTTTCAGGGTTGTGATCGACAATGCTGTCTGTCCCAACGCCACCATCGTCAAGGTGAGGCGGTTCTTCCTCTTTCCGTTTGTTTCCGTAGTGTTCAGACGTAATTCCTGTTTTTTGTCTCCCCTGTGTTCTCTGTTCTGATCGGTTGGTTTCGAATATGTTTTCTTCGAATCAGGTGGACAGCGCTCGGAATCATGGGATCCTGTTGGAAGCTGTCCAGGTCCTTACCGATCTCAACCTCTCCATCAAGAAGGCTTACATTTCATCGGACGGCCAGTGGTCCATGGATGGTAAGAATTACCACCCCCTCGCCCAATTGTGTGATCTTCATTTGTTTTTAATGCCTGCTTTCCAGAGTTATGTTCAGGGTTTTAGGTTGGTGCGTCTCCCCTGATCTCTCTCTGTGTTTTGTGCAGTTTTCCATGTCACAGACCACACCGGGAAGAAGCTTACTGATGATAATGTCATCGGCTACATTGAACAGGTAACTCCCAAGATCCAAAAGGCTGTTGTTGCCTGTTAATGGATTATGGTTGTTGATCGGTGATATGGACCTTTGCAAGGCTGTCAACCTAAGTAGTGAAATTGGTTTTGATCTATTTCAGTCGCTTGGGACGATACACTACACGAGGACATGTGACTTCACGGGGCTCACGGCTCTTGAGCTTACGGGGACCGACCGAGTCGGCCTCTTGTCGGAGGTGTTTGCAGTCCTGGCCGATCTGCAGTGCAATATCGTAGAGGCCAAGGTGTGGACTCACGGTGGCAGGATTGCATCCCTTATTTATGTCAAGGACTGCAACTCAGGGTCTCCCATTGAGGACTCGCAGCAGATCAACCGGATAGTATCTCGCCTGAGGAGTGTACTTAAGGGGGACAGCGATATCAGAAGTGCCAGGACAACGGTGTCGCTGGCGGTGACTCACACAGAGAGAAGACTCCATCAGATGATGTCTGCTGATCGAGACTACGAGCGAGAGCCAACGCTGATTGTTGGCTGCGATTCCGCATCGGTTACTGTACAGAATTGGGCAGAGAGGGGTTATTCCATTGTGAATGTCCAGTGCAAGGATCGAACGAAGCTCCTCTTCGATGTGGTTTGCATGCTGACGGACATGGAGTATGTCGTTTTCCACGCAACTGTGAATACTTCTGCTGACAAAGCATGCCTGGTGAGAATAACTTAATCCAACTGTTCCTTTCCTTTCACATTGATTTGAATTTTCGGGGCGTAGATCGTGATTGTAATGTGCATCTATTCGTTGGAATGTTGTAGGAGTTCTATATCCGGCACATGGATGGAACGCCAATCAGTTCAGAAGCAGAACGAGACAGAGTAATCCTTTGTCTCAAGGCTGCCGTCGAAAGAAGAGCGTCCACGGTACATGTTCAAAATACACCTCAATGTCTTCTCAATGCAACTCCTTCACCTCGATTGAATCATGCTAATCTTTTGCTCCCTGACAGGGTGTTCGGCTAGAGTTATGTGCGACGGACAGACCAGGCCTCTTGGCAGACGTTACCCGAACATTCCGGGAGAACGGCCTGAACGTGACTCGCTGCGAGATCTCCACCACATTGGATACAGCATTCAACGTGTTCTACGTCACGGATTCAAGGGGCAACGCCGTGGACCCGAAGATAATAGAATCAGTGCGGGACCGGGTAGGGATAAGCAACTTGCAAGTGAAGGAACTACCATCCCTATACCAGGAGAGTCCAGAGAGGGGCGGGGAAGCAATGGGCGTCGCAGGTGCGGTGTTACTATCTCTGGGGAGCATGGTTAGGAGGAACCTGTACCACTTGGGTCTAATTAGGTCATGTTCTTCTTGAATGTTAGGTGATGAAGGAAGGTTGGAATGAGGGGGAGATGTGGAATGAGATTGTTGTATGTGTACATAAAGTTTGATGAGGAGTTAGTTTAGGGTTAGCTGTATGTTGGGTGGATTGATTGATGGAGAGCTCAATCTTTTTGGGTACTTTTAGGGTTTGTTGATTTTTTTTATGTGTGAGGGGAAAAACTTATGTGAGAGAAAAGGAGTTGGGTTAAATTTGATTATGTCATGTTTAGGGTTTTCTTGGTGGGTGGGATTGAGATAGGTGTGAGCTGAAAATCCATTTTTTGTTGCAATTTTCATTACCAAAAGAGAAACAAAGCCATTGTACATGGTCCCACTTTGGGAAATGAAATTTTATTGATCCACAATTGTCTCTCTTCCATGTGTGTGCAGTCCAATTCATGTTTGTATGTGTATGTGTTGTTTGTGTGCCGTTTAGGCAAGATTCCATTACAATGTCTTTGTCCATTACATGGGGAGTTTAGTCTTTTCTTGATGTGTAATGATTAATTCATGAGGTGATGTGTAATGATTAGTTTATATCAGGACTAAAATCCCGTGTGCGGGACTCTCGTGAGTTCGAACATGTAATTGCTGGTATTGTCAAATGTTGAAACATGTCCACAACCCGTTATGCTTTTTTTATATACATGGTCATTTACAAAGGAAAGAAAGAAAAAAAAACCACCTTTTGTTTGCAATCTAAAAATGTGGTCAAAGGGACAAAAGATGAATGGGTGGGAGATACACTCACACAATATACTATGCTATTCTTGGGCTATCAAAGGCATAAGCCTAATTGCTGATTACATAGGATTATGCTAATAATTTCTAATGTATTTATGTTATAATAAGTAGTGTCTTGTGTGCGAGCACGGTTTAGTTTATAGATATTTAGTAAAATAAATGTATTTATTGGATCGATAAATTATTTGTTATTATCTTTAAATTATTTTAAAAATATTTTTTTTATATACACTAATATTTAAATAGAGTATGCACCGGTCAAATGGGCCAACAACATGTTCATTTTTCAAATCAAATACATTTAATTTTCAATTCCCCAAAGTAGGAGGAGCATGAGAGGAAGACAACAAGACCCAAACTTTACTTCATTTCTTTTTCCTTTTCTTCTTTTCTATTATTCTTCTTGGTATCATCGTCTTCTCCATTCCCTTTTGTCCCATTTTCCCACCAAAGATTGCCCATTTTTAACTTGTAAATTCTCATAACCAATGCAAAAATCCCTCCTTTGTCGCATGGCTCGATGATGTTAAAGCTCCCTTGATTTTAATACTAAGATTTTGGTAAACATTTCACCATAAAAGCTCTTTCCTTTCATTATTTTTAAATTTTTAAATGGGTTAAAAAGAAACCCTAAAATTTATGGCCAATATATATTCTTAAACTCCCAAAACTCGTAATTCTCATTAGGGGTTTGCTTATGAACTGTTATTATATTTTTTAAAAAAAGAAAAAGAAATAAAGAATGATGGGTTATATTTGGAAGTATCCTCTCTTTAGGGGATTCCCATAATGAGTTGGAATCGGTAGAGGAGACGATTCCCATTAGCAATCAGACAAGGAAGCTCTCTTACATGCGGACGAGGAGCTCCTTTTTAAGTTCCTTTCTCCTTTGATTAGTTTAGTGCCGGCAGAGTGGTTGATTCTTATTGTCATCTTGCTAAGTCCTATGCATGCAGCCTTCACATGATTGGTCTGTTCCTCGTCCTATTACTTGTCCCAACGACATGGAATCGTCGTCGTCATCATCATCGTTATTATTAATGTAAACCCTTGTTTGTTCGTGGAGGATACAAGCATAGAAGAAGACCAAGGACAAGAGAGACCTCTTTTTGGACATTTCCCATGGGAGTAACATCACCACGCGACGGCTCGTCCAAAGGGGATAATCCATGGAATAATCAAAGTGCGGGAGCAGCCGTCCTCGGGAACGATCGCGCGGGACGCCAAATCGATCCTCGACCACTGCACGCGGCAGATGTTTCCAACAATGGAGCATTGTTGGGCTTGTAAAGCCCATTGGGCCTTAAAGTGGACCCAAATGAGAGCGAGGGTTACCCCGCGAGGCCGAACAGGTTCTGATCCCATTCCCTCTATTTACTTCTTTCCATTCCCCTATCTTTTTCTTACCTTATTTGACCGATCAAGTAAAGGATTGGGATTACCCTTTTGACCATCTCTTTTTTGGTTGTTCACTCGGTTTCATAAGCTTCGCTCCGACTAATCCGGACTCAATCTGGGTAGGACACCCGGCTAAGGTGGGTGAGTTTTCCCACGGGTGGCCGCGTATTTTTACCATCTCTTTAACTCTCTACTTTGACTGTTCATCCCCCCTCCCCACCACCACCACACACAATCCCAATCCAACCACGACAGAAAACCAAACAACTCTTTACTTACCATGACCAATTCGGTCACTAATTAATGTAAAAGTCCTGCCCAAAGTCTTATCACATGAGCAAATCCAAAGTATGTTTATTTATATCTCAATTATTCTGTCACCCACTCCTACATAATCCTGCCTCTTACTTTAAAAATTTCTTATATTTAAAAGAATTCATGTATTTTGGGCATTGATTGTTAATTATTGTTTGGAAGAGTGGAGCGCAATTTAAGTTAGGTTTGATTACTTAAAAAAAATTAATTAATAATTCCAATAAAGTCACCGTGAAGGTCGCTCACACATTCTTATTCAAAACCAACTACTGTGAATTGAATATTATATTTGTATAATTAATTTATTTAAAAATATTATTCATTTAATCATATCTTGTTTTTTATTCTTCCTTTCTACTTTTCTCAGATGACATTAATTAAATCGAATAAAATAAACAGGCGTGCCGAGGTTAAATCAACTTCAACATTATCACTTTTTTTTTAATATATATAACTAATCCTTTTTCTATCTAGACAGATTTGATTTGCTCCTTCCTATCTTTTCCAATATGAATTTCAAACCAAACAAACTCTGATCTAATACTTTGTTATACAATTATTTTTTATCTGCAAGATTAATTTTTTTCCGATAACTAAAAGGTTATTGAGCCGATTCAAGCTCTTTTTTCCGACTCAAACTCGTATAAATCTTTTTAAGCATAAAATCTCGAAAATCAACCCTTTTTTTAATTATTTTTTTTTAATGTTGATATCATCAAATTAGCTTTTGTAATTTTTATATATTTTGCAATTTTTTAGTAGACAGTATGAGGTGGGCGGCGACAACGATTAAGTTAATCAAACATAACTAATGCTTTAAGAACGAGTCTTAAAAAGAAGCAATTCATGATGACAACGACATTATGCATATAAATCTCCCTCTAGAACATCATCTCCTTTTACCAAAATCATTTCTTTTCTTTTTTTTTTTTTGATAATTCAAATACTCTGGGGAAGACGAAGTCAAACGAGCACATGAAGATGTTTGTCACTGTCCTTTTATATAAAATAAAATAAAATAAAATAAAAATATTAAAAAAAAAAGTAATTTCCTAATTAACATTTTTACTCATATGATTCCTTTCTCTAATCCTATTTCTTTATTATTGTTATCTTTGTGCTACACCATTTGATTAATCAAAAATGATAATAGAGACGTAGAACAATAATGGAATTTATATTATATGTTAGCCTTTTTTCCCCTCCCTTTTAACCATGTGCTCTGGTAATAATTTTGTCACATAAAAGTCTACCAAGAATAATTTGGTCCCCATACACTAATCTTTATCAAATTAATTTTCTTTTTTTTTTCTTTTCTATGTTTTGGGCAAAAGGCCAAATGGGAAATCGACAACGCACCCCCCGAATATTAAATAGTGGTTGATCCGGGTTTCTATAATTGTACAAAAAAAAAAGAAGAAAACATATAGGAAATTTTGACCCAACTTTATATGATAAAATATATATATATATATATTTAAGGTAAAAAGATACACGACATTGAAAGGGAGCCATTTTAAATGCTTCTTTGGAAAATACATGGGAACAGGGAAAGTAGATGTTGATTTTCTTTTGAAAGCTATCACGCGTTGGTTGTGACACCAATTCATTAAAAAAAAAGATAACATTTATGATTTGAATAATTTTGTGATCATGGGCATATCTTATTTCAACCATGTTTAACGCGTTAGAAACATCCATATAACACCGAGTTTACATAATTTTTCTAGCGAACTTGGGGTTAGAAACACCGATATAAAACCGAGTTTACTAAAATTTTCAAGCGAACTCAATATTATAAACATCGAGTTCTTGGCATTAGTTGGACCTGTTTCGCAACAAAAGCTCAATATTCAACCCATTATTAACTTTTTTTTATTTCAAATAATGATTTCTCGACTCTAAAACGTGAATTTTGAAATTTAATGAATTAACGAAGAAAATATTTTACGAAATAACGAGTAACAAAGACGTGATTGGTCGACGTATAGTTTGAATTCGTCAAACAAAAATGTTTATGATAACTTTAATCTTTTGCCGAATAGGAGGGTTGTTTTGTTTTGATGTTATTATATTAACAAAAACCCGACATTGCTTGTAGATCTACTTCTTTGTTGGATTTTTCTTTCTTCTTCTTTTTTTTTAAGACTTGATTCCTTTTTGAACTCTCCCTCTTTCGATTTTTTATTCGAGATAATAAAAAAAAAATGAGGCTCGACCAGAATTATTTTAATAATGATTTTGTCGGTGTATATATATATATATATATTTTGCTTTTGCTTAAAATAAACTTGTTGGTAAAAGATGGGAACAGATGGAATAATTTCCAAGGGGGAAAAAAGAGAGAGAGATAGTATCAGAAAAAAATATTATTATTTAAAGGCATTGTGGCACTATTTTTAATACTCGTAATGAAGATCTCAAATTTCGATGCCTGTGAAGGAGTCGAGCTTTTCTTGTATTATTATTATTATGTTATTATGCAGAAGGATAGTCGATTATCAATTCAATGGTTTTATAGTAATTTTTAAGAGGTAGGGTTTAAAATTCTCTAACCATGAATATTTTACTTTTTAAGATAAAAAAAATTGTGTTCTTTGAATCAATTGCTTGTTAATCTTACCAAAATGATAAGAAGATAAAGCTATTTAGTTAAATGTTTATTTTAATGATTATATGATTAAGAAATTGGGGTTTTTTTATGGCTAAGAAGTTTTGTATCGGAATCAAAGAATTTTGTACGATTTAGATTCAATACATTTCATTAGATATATCGTAACATCCTGTAACTAACGACGATCGGGTAAGAAACGTACCAATTTCAAGGCCTGTCAGTTAATCCGAACGCGCCTAGGTGAATGTTTGTTTATTAAAAAGCTATCTTTGAAATTACAATGCAATTTCATAATTACTAAAAAAGAAGTTATAAAAAAGATTAGGTAGTTTGCCATTTACTACCATATCTTTTCTTTTTAATCTTAGAATTTCAAAAACTTGAAATTTTTTTAGTACCATTTAAGAAAAGAGCAATCGAAGATTTAACCCATTAAATTTTAGGTCCAAAATGATGATTATTCTAAGACTAAAAACAAGAAAAAAAAAATTGGTGTTAAATTTTTCAATAGAGTAATCAACATGAAGAAGAGAAAGCATTCTATACATTTTGGTTCATACTTATCTTTAGTAATTACATTACGTGTTCATATTTTTCTCCATAAGGAAGAAGAAGAATCTCTAGCCATCCATCCATACATTCATCTCCCCTGTCTTTTATTTTTAAAAAGAGAAAATATCCCTTTTTCCCACCATAGAGTAAAGACAATTGCTTCATGATTTGGCAACCCTAATGAAATAAAAAAATTTCAAAATAAAAAAATCAAGCAATCAATTATTCTATTGACTACTTTTAATTACTAAAATAAGAAAATTAATACATTTTTTTTTCAAATTTCCAATTCCACCCATTTTTCCCAAGAAGGCCAACTTGCTGTTACCCACTTCTATCTTTCTTTTTCAATCCACATTAATTATTTAATTCTTCTGACCCAACGTGAATTCCAACCTAAGATCTTGAAAATATCTTGAATATTTAATTGATGGGAAACAAAATAAAATAAGTATTTTCAAAAGAGAACAATTTAATGCACAAAAAAAAAGGACCTTAAAGAAAAGTTTCCTTGTGCATAACAACCGCACTCAATGATATATTTTTTGTAATAATAATAATTTTTATCTGTTCCTGCTTACCATGAGCTGTCCATTTCTTGAGTATTTCAATAACTTGGAAAAGTTAGGAACATGAACATGATTATCTGAGCAAAGAAATGAGAAATGAAATCCCTGACATTTATTTATTTATTTATCTGTGTTCTAGATTTAGTAAATTAATCTTTTGATTAGTTTTTTTTTTTTTGTGTTTTCGGGTTAGTGAGAAATTAGGATCACCAAACTTTTTAAGAGCTCTCCCTGTTTTTCAGCTAATTCCTTCACAGGGAAAAAATTTTGGAAAAGGAAAATATATCCAAGGATTTTCTGAAGAAGCTCTTGGGGGAGTTCATGTAAGTCTGATGAGTCTTTCTAAGTGAGAAACCAAAGCATGGTCCTTTAGTTTAAGTCTAGAGTTGCCCGGTTTGTGTGTTAGCTCAAGCGTGTTGTGGAAATTTATTACATGTTGGTAATGATTTGGTTGTGATTGTTATTACAGCAGATGGGAGTTGTCGTTTTTTTTTTTCTTTTTGCTGGGTGGTTGAATTCTTGATTTGTTTCTTGTTTTTGTTAGTGTTTGGATTTTGGAAATGGAGGAAGAAAGTGGCGTGATCACGAGCGGGGGCGTGACTGTTGTTGGATCAAACGCTCCCTCGGAGTTCCATGTTGCCCCTCGGCCCGAGAACTCGGCAGCTGGCGACGCGGCTCCTGCTGCGGTCGATGCGGGTCCCCCAGCGGGGTTGCTCTGGGGGTTCCCGGCGAAGAAGAAGAGGGGCCGGCCGAGGAAGTACGGCCCTGATGGGTCCGTGACAGCAGCTCTGTCTCCCCGGCCGATATCGTCGTCCGCGCCAGTTCCACCCGTGATTGACTTCTCCGCTCCGAAGCGGGGGAAGGTGAAGCTCGCGGCGGGGACGTTCGGCAAGACCGGGTTTCATGTGGACAATTTGGGTAAACCAGACTCTTATATACTGTGATCGATTCCATGTACGTCCTTTAGATTTAGTTCTGCTCTCTAAATTCAGATCTGGGGGGTTATTTTGAGTTTTGCCTGTCTATGAAGTGGGGGGCTTTTGTGATTTTGGGTGGAGTGGTAGGTCTTTAGGCGCCGACAATCTGATCTGATTCCGGTGGGTCCTGAAATCAGGACACCCCCTGATGGAAGGAGACATTGGTTTTTCTGTTGGGGGGAGATTGTGTTCTGTAAGAAGATGTTGCATGTGTTTCTGTGATTGGACAGAAACTGAAAGGATGGGAATCTTTCCAGAAGCAAAAAAAGCTGTCAGTTCAACCCAGATGTTGCTTCTGTTTAGGTTTTAAGGTGGTGGTTGTGTTTTGTTCTCGTCTTAAGTTAAGGTTGTAATTTGTCACTTCTTGCAGGCGACTGGGTGGCTTGCACCGTCGGCGCAAACTTTACTCCTCACATCATAACGGTCAATGCGGGCGAGGTGCGTCCTGTTATCGGAACGATCTTTTGGTTGAAGTTTCCGTCTGCGTGCTCTCCTATGGTGTCTAATACTCGGGTAGTTAGTATTTCTCAGGATGTGACAATGAAGATCATTTCGTTCTCGCAACAAAGTCCTCGAGCTATATGTATTCTCTCTGCGAATGGCGTGATTTCTAGCGTCACCCTCCGCCAGCCGGATTCTTCCGGCGGTACACTGACTTACGAGGTACTTGCATTGCATACTTGATGCCACTGGGGATGGTGATAGTTGTTTTATCACGGATCTCGTTGTCTGTTTTTAATGCTCTGTCAAAAAACAGGGTCGTTTCGAGATACTGTCGCTGTCGGGTTCATTCATGCCAAGCGAGAGTGGAGGAACTAGGAGTAGGTCCGGAGGGATGAGCGTGTCCCTGTCTAGCCCAGATGGAAGAGTTGTCGGGGGAGGGGTGGCCGGGCTATTAGTTGCAGCGGGTCCTGTTCAGGTTCAGCATCCTTCTTCATCTGCAACCACGAAATTCGAACTGGAGTTTTAAAGTCGTTTTCTTATACCTTCAGGTCGTAGTGGGAAGCTTCTTAGCTGGCGAGCAGCACGAGCAGAAGCCAAAGAAACCGAAGAACGACATCATAACGACGACGACATCCCCGACCGCAGTTGTCCCGATATCCGCAGCAGAACCCGCCCCATTCCGGGGAGATAGCTGGTCATCATTGCAGAACGATTTGAAGAACAAGCCGACAGACATAAACGTATCGTTGCCATGAAAGGGGAAGGGATGATGGAATTAGTAGGAGAGGTAGATTGCTGATAACATTGATCTGAAATGGTGGTGATGATGATGGTGATGAAGACGACTTCCTTCATACTGACCAAAAGCTGTTGATTCTGGGCTAAACGGTTTGGTTTGTAGTCTCTTTTAAAGTATTCATAGAATCTGATGACTGACTTTATCCATGTAGGGTGGCTTTCCTTTGTAAGAAGTTCATTGAATTTGTAGTGATCCGAGGTTAGAGTTTGTCTGTTTAGGAAGGTTTGATGCTAAGCTCAGGGCCGTATGTCGTCTTTCTCAGTTCCTTAACTTCAAACTCCAAGAATGTTTTGTTTCCACTTAACTCACATAAAGCTTTGCACTTCTCTTCCAACGGGTAAGTTCGGGACGTCGATGCTATGACAAGCAAGCACCGTATCCATGTCATCGACTGCTGTTTACGTGCATCAAACTCATATTAACCTCACAAAACATACTCCAATTTCAATTCTCCGCGTTGAAATGACAAGGAAAGCAAGTGGATCACAGACGGTATCTCCCCATAACTCCCGAACATTTTTAGTTCTCAGATGTGTCACTATCAATGGTGACTCCCAAAGCCTAGACGACATATGTCTCAACTCACCTCGATTGTCTCAACTTTACTCAAAATTAAACCACCAGAACCTGAGACAACTGACTTGGGTGTAGAAATGGTTGCACAGGATGTAAAAGTAATATCTTATGTAAACTCCACCTGATATACACAAGATCCAGTTTTCTTTCAGGACGGCAAGAAGTTAGAGTCAACATGTCAGCTGAAATACCTTCCCTATCCAGGTCTCCACTTCATCCTGGAAAGGAAGGATCCTGACATCGCCTCTCACCAATGCCAAGTACATCAGCAAGCAAGCCACCGACAGATGACAAGACGGATAACATAACAGCTACGACGTACAGGTTGGAGAATTGACAGCCCCAGCATCAAGTCAGGACTCATTCAACATAGGAGATAGCAAAGACATGGCTTGTGAGGAGAAAGGATAAAGCAAACAACAGACTGATCAATTTGGCTTCTCGTAGGAATTCTGCTCCCTGAACTCTTGGATCGCATTCCGTATCATTTCACCAGCATGGGGCTGAACGAACAAGTGAGTGTTGTCCAGGATATGTATTATGAACTTTTGCGATGCGGGAAGAGAGCCGTTATAGTTGATTATGAACTGTGCCATCGGAACATCGCTGAAGGGGGTCCAAAGGGTAAAAGAAACACTCAGAATCACAGCAAAAATGTAAGACAAACACACAGGATACCAAGGAACAGAGAAACAATCCAAGTGGAAACTGATCACATCTACCATTCATATCAGTTCCAAGAAGACTAATCCTATTTCAACCTCCGAGATAATGGAATAAACTAATGCATCGGGATCAGATTACATGACAAATCGCCGAATGCTCTCACCATGAAATGAACATTCCTTTCGTGGCATTCACCATGGCAAATCCCTTAACTCTCTTTTAGGCCTTCCAACTGAAGAACACAAAGACATCAGGGAAAAATCATTAGGAGACTATTCCGCAACAAAGATCTGATCAGAAACGATTTTCCTTATCCAGAATGAACACCAGATGAACTGAAAATGACACAACTAACGGACAACTTCCAGCAATCTCTCCACCATTTACACACGTCTCTAAGCAACCCACGATCCCTTTGCAATCAGAATGTTCCAGCACAAGAAGCAAACTCACATACAAACACGCGCACACGCCCCCAATCGATAGGGATACAAGCACATATCAATATGTCAATACCCACAAAAGAATCGAGTGAGAAGCAACAAATCTAGCATACATCGTCGAAACAGAATGCCCTTTTTCGTTGAGGATTTTGGAGAAACACGGGTTACCGACCACTATACAACCTGGGATTCAGACAAAAGCAGGGATGACGGTCGGGCCGAGCTAACTCTGCCCAGTCGGGCTCTTAAATGGGCCTCGGATTTGATGAATGCGGACGACAAGTCGAGAAAGACGAAGGGAAATTTGAACCCAGATTAAACCCTTCCGACAGCGACCGATCGAAGTCCGTTTCCGTTAGCAAGATCCTTTCTTTTCACTTGGGCAACGTTTGGATTCTTGTGGGTGATCCACTTCCATGGAAGATCTGTTCTCATGGATGGTCTCTTTCTTCTCCCTGGTTGCCCTACTAGTCGTCGTCATTTATCAGGTCAGTTCCGGGATTTGTGTAATTAACGATTAAATGCACAGGTAGGTCCCCGATTCGTTGTGGCTTTTGGTGGTTGTTTTGTGGGTAAAAGAATTGATCTTTTTGCCAGTTACTGCATGGATGCGAAGATGGATGTTACGGTGTTAAACCTGCTGATGATGCCTTTTGGAATCGGTGTAGTTGGGATTGGAGTGATTTTGTAGTTATGTTTTTAATGTTACTAAGGATGAGGCATGCAATGATCATTACCAGAATCCGAGCTTCGGCGAGCCCATGATTGAGCTAACCGGTAGAGACATGCCGTGACAATGCATGTTTTCTTGGCTTTTAATATGTCATGGTTTCTGTTGAACAACCTTTTCCCTTGAAAATCAAGGTTTCCTGTGGAGGTCAAATGTCGGGAGAGAGTTTGCTTCTGACACGAAGAACATAGATTCATCTAGTGGCATAGTGCATATTGTCACTCTGTAAATGCGTCCTGGTGGCTGATTCGTCGTGGCGCCGTTTTATAGGATATTTTTGTGGAATTCGGTTGATTTTCTGTTTTGCTGAGCATGATTTGGACGGGGACGGAGCAGAAACGCTGTAAGAATGTGGAGGGCCGTAATGAATCTAATGGAAGTGCTTAATTTTGTGTAGTGTTACCAAAATCTGGACCAAGCCTACCCATCCAATGTTGTCCAATCATAAATCATAACTTTGTTTTGATGATAATCATCTATTGGGTTGCACGGAGTTAGAATGCTATAATAAAGGCCATCTGCAATTTCATGGAATTATACCATTTCATTTGTTTTTTTTCTGTGTTATTTCTTATTATTCTTATTTTGATGCCATCACATTGACATGCTTGACATGCTTAAATTCAAAAAATCTTGTTGCAGCTAATGTGCTTAGCAGATCTGGAGTTTGACTATATAAACCCTTATGACTCTTCATCGAGGATAAACAAGGTGGTTCTCCCGGAGTTCATTGGACAAGGAGTTTTGACTTGTTTCTACATCCTGACGGGACATTGGTTCATGGCATTGTTTTCACTTCCATATCTCTATTATAACGTTAGACTGTAAGTTTTGGAAATTCCATCAAATTTCTCTTATGAAGATCCCTAGTTGAAGCTGTTAACATAATATGGCTCCACTTCAAATGTAGTTTCTTCCTATCCACGAACTAGGACGGCACTTATTAGAGTTGGTGGTTGATGAAGTAACAGAACGACTGTTGATGATTATACTTATTATGATACCCAGGTACCTCAACAAACAGCACTTGGTGGACGTCACTGAGATATACAACATGCTGAAGTGGGAAAAGAAGCACCGGCTATTTAAACTCGGCCACATCGTGTTCCTGTTGTTCCTCTCATTATTCTGGTAACATCAGCAGATATCACCATTTTTCGATTCATTTTGTTATTTCTTTATTCTAATGTTGGTTCCTATTCATCTAGGTTAATATATAGTGCACTGGAGGACCATGAAGGGTAACCTCGGGAGTGTGCTGTGCTTGGAAGCACATTTTGATGTTTGTAAAATCTCGGGAATTCTACTGTTAGCCATTGCTCCAATCTCTCACTCCTCCGATGGCGCAAGCCTAGACACCCATTTAATAGTTCATGCTGGTGGGTTGGAGGACGGCGATGTTTGAGCAGCGGGCCTTTTACCCTGTCATTTTTTTATCGCATAGGGTTTAGTTGTACGCTATGTTTAGACGTAGTAGACAATCTATATAACTCATTTGGGGAGAAGTAGACACGTCCATTCTCAGTTCTTGCATGCGATATACACTGGCACAATGGCAGATTATGCATTGTTGAATGTGGCGCTTGTATTGAACGCGCCAGCAACAGCATCGGCTGGCAGGCATGCACACGGGGTTGAGCAACAGCCTGATATGCATCCGATATGCGAGAATATTCCCAGAACACATTGGTTTTGAATGCCAACGATAGTTCGTAAAAATACGATATTCGCCGTACAGGACTGAAATAGTTCAAGGCCAGGAGGAGAACAGGAGGAAATCAATCAAATTTGCAACTGAGAATGGAGGAGGATTTGATCTTGTGGATGCCCTTTGAGGGGAAGAATTGGGTGAAGAAGATGTGAGGATGGGACTGGCGCAGAGGAAGAAGTTCCTTGAACCCAAGTTCATCACGTTCTCATCCGGCTCTATACCTTTATGCAGTTCAAAAACATTGACTAATCTGGTAATAACCAATTAGTTGTCCTAACGGTTCTTGTAATGGGAGTGGAGTGAACTTACCCTCCAAGCAGAAGGGCGAGTAATGGAGCCGATACCGGCACGGATCCTTCTCCCCAAGCAATGGCCGCCTCATCTCCTTCCCATATGCCTCCACCGTTGCTGCCACCAAGTCCGCCACCGTATCCTCCCTCGACACCACCACTCGCACTGCCCCCACGCACCTCCCCACCGTCACTTGCATTAGCAGCTTCCTCGGCCCCTGCCTCTCTCCATGACTGTAACCAGAGCCTCTCCCTGCTTTCGCGTGGCCGGTGCTAATGACCATTGTCGACCCTCGCGATTGCGATGGGAGGGACTAGTTATGTAAGGGTGGTTTTCGGAAGGAGACGACGGGCCCCGGTGAGCTTCCTGGAAGCTTCGTTCAGGGAAAGGGACAAGGTGATCAAAACTGCTACCATCAGTTGTGCTCTTTCGCCATATGGTAAAAAAGTACTTTCCATTGTTCCGTCTTGTTAAGACGATCTC
Organism: Melastoma sanguineum; assembly: GCA_029817735.1. NCBI lineage: Eukaryota > Viridiplantae > Streptophyta > Magnoliopsida > Myrtales > Melastomataceae > Melastoma > Melastoma sanguineum. The sequence goes on along the minus strand of JARUPW010000159.1, from coordinate 298,020 downwards.
TCTCGATCGGCATGAAAGAGTTGGTACGTCTTGTACGTTTCCTATTGAAAAATTCTTTGCTAGACTCAATCTTGGTACATGGAGATTGCCTAGTTTTTACTTTTCGCGGCATATTGCCATCGTTTGGACTTCATTTTTTGCCTAGAAGATTACAGCTTTGTCGTCATCGCTCGTTTAACGAGGAGTATTACTCGATTCCAATGTTCCTTGATCTTGAGTATCTACAAGACTCCATTCCCCCATGAGGTTGATGTACCAACCTTCGCTTGGTATCTAGTTAAAGGACTCGAGTACTACCTAAAGACACGTGCACAATGCCAATAGGTTAGTTGGGATTCAACATGATAACAACATTGAGGAAAGGGACGCGACTCGGCATCAATTAAGATGCAATATGACTGAAGAAACGGAGGCGACTCGGCAGCAATTATGATACGATGTAACTGAAGAAATGAAGCCAACTCGACACGAATATCACTCCGATGTTCTATAAAGTAGTCAAAATTCACGGCATAAATACAATTCTTATAGATAGTATAAGGCACCGTAATCATAATTCAGTTAGAAATTGGGTCGCTAATTATTTCTTAATTTTCAATATTCTATCTGCGTTCTCTCCGCGGCGTGCTCTATAAACATTTGTTAAGCATCATGTTTTTCTCTACTCTCGATTCGCGACTATCATAATCTAGAACCAAACATCGAACCCGTATTCGTTTGCCTCCCGACGTGGTTGAAGTATGAACAACACCACTCCCTAATCATATAAGTCGCAACTTTGACAAATGCGGGCGTGCAATCCGCGCATGGAATATTTAGTGTGAGTGTAGTGTCCATCATCACACCATCCAACATCTTCTTACATCCAATCTCAAATGCCGACTTGGGATGCTAATTGCTACATGACTCATTATTACAAAGAAGTTGGTCCACTTCTTTGTAAGCTTTCATGCGTATTATTTTTTACTTTGAGCTCTAACGTTCTCGTCTCGCATGACATAATAATAATAATGGACCATAGTGAGTGAGAGAGAGAGAGATATCAAGCTAACAAGCTAAGATACGCGTCGTGCATGTAACTTCACGCACGGCTTTCATACTCGCGAAACAATACGTCGCGAATGAAAAATGTTACCTTATAAATACGATGGTTTGGATATAAATACGAGTCATATGAATGGTACATATCACAATATATTAGGGTTTGGGGAAAAAAAAGAAGAAGAAGAAGATGAAGAACAGGTGGAGATCGTTTCCTGAGGGGAATTTTAAATATTAAAAATAGGACAGGAGGACGATTTAACATGGGTCGTTGGAACGAGGTCACGTGGACGAATATGTGCATGTGGTATTTGCCTCAAAGTACTAAACTATTAAGATGAATTAGAAAATTGTCGGGACAAAAATCCGATGATGTGCTAATTTTTGATTAAAAGCAATTATGTTCGTGATTACGATCTTGTCTCGAAAATATTTCACTTGTTCGCTTTGGGCCTCGTCTGTACGGTTTTGTTTTTCGACATAACGGCCCGAAAACGCGTTCCGTAAGGAAAGGTATCAACATCTTATTATAAAATTTACTTCGTTCTCTTTCCGACCGACGTGGAACATCACAATCATAGTTAAATTAATATTAAAAAAATTTAAAAATTTTTACGTTTCGTAATTATACATGAAATGACAAATTTAATTAAGAAATTAATTCATGACGTCACAGGATTCCTTTGCGCAACGAACTCCCCGAGTCCTCCCTCGGACAAGACGACAACATAAAACGATAGGAAATACGGCCGACCACCTCAGCGTCCCCGAATTTTACCTCCTGCCGCATTCCCGGTCACTCCCAGCTCCACCTCCCCGTCGTCGACCCGGCCAAAATATGCTCCCCTACGCGACCATCTCGGACGCGGAGCTCTCCCTCGGGAGGACCCTCACCACCCTCGAGCGTCTCTGGTTCGACTACTCCAAGGACAAGTCGAATTACTTCCTCTACTGCCACAACATCCTCTTCCTCTTCCTCATCTTCTCCCTCGCCCCATTGCCCCTCCTCTTCGCCGAGCTCTCCCGAATCTCCGGCTTCGAACGGCATAAGATCCAGCCTAAGGTCCGCCTGTCCCTCCAGGAGATGTTGCGCTGCTACAGGGATGTGTTGAGGATGTTCTTCCTCGTTATTGGGCCTTTGCAGCTCGTTTCCTACCCTTCCATCAAGGTTAGTGCGGGGAGTTCGTTTTGGGTTTTGTGCGTAGGTGCGCGCCAATTGGTTTCTGGGTTTTGTTGGGATTGGGATATCGAGGTTGAAGTTTTGATCTTTTATTTGGGTTTGCGGAGCATTGGATGGTGGGGCGAGCTTTTTTATGGCTCTACATACGTTTGATATGGTACTGCAGTTCCTGGAAATTAGGGGGAGTGTTCTTACGCTTCATCGATGTCATGGTTGATCGATCATGGGTAGCGGTGATTCTTTTTCCTGGTGAAGTGTGGTTTTTATTATTCTCTGCATTGGATAGCGATGGCCTTAACAGTTTCAAGTTGATCGTTAAGACTACATGATGGCTCCGAGGATTTCTGATGAACTTGCTGTCGATTATTCACCAATTTGCCTCGTGCGATAAGAAAGCTTACAGTTCACAGATGTTGCTGCATTTCAAGATTAATTTTGTTACTGATCATGGTTGTGTATCTCGTTGTGCTCGCGTGTGAATATGCGCCTTTGTTCCCTTTAGGAGGAAAAAGGGCAGGCGCTGTCTGCAGGCGCATTCTTACTTTTAGAAGAGTTAGTGGGGTAATAGTGATAATCTCCTGAAAACCTGGTAAAAAGTCATTTGTTTCTCACTAATTTAATCCAGCCTTCCAGTTGACGATAGACTAGACTTTTTCTACTTCAACAACTACTCCATTACATAGCAACTATATTTAGTTTTCAATGTTACCCCTCCATCTGTCCTTGTACTGCTTTAATTTCTCATGATCGAAGAGTTATGCATCAGTAGATAAGAAGACAAATTTAGTGGTGCAATCATGACGTGGAACAATCTGTTTCTAATATAGTTGCAATGGCAAGTGTTGGTATGCATATGCCGATTCTTTCCTACCTATGTTGATTGGTGAACATTGTGTAAATTAGGATTCTTTGGTTTCCTATAAGCTGGAGTATGAGGCTTCACTTTGTCACAGTACTGGTGCTTTTAACTCATTATGCCCCGAAGTTCACCGCCTTGAAGCGGTTCTGGAAATCATATGAGTGAAGGGATTGCTTTCACTTTCTGTGAACAGTTCATTGGGATCCGAACCGGGTTGCCGCTGCCGTCAGCATGGGAAGTTATGATACAGCTGGCGGTGTACTTTGTCATAGAGGATTACACAAACTACTGGATACACAGATTCCTACACTGCAAATGGGGGTATGAGAAGATACACAGCGTCCACCATGAATTCACGGCTCCGATCGGTTTCGCTGCCCCATACGCGCACTGGGCTGAGGTTCTTATTCTTGGCATCCCTTCCTTCCTTGGTCCGGCCATAGTTCCGGGTCACATGATCACATTCTGGCTGTGGATCGCTCTGAGGCAGATCGAGGCTATTGAGACTCACACTGGGTAAGCATGCTTTCATGAGGCACAAAGCTGCTTGTTCTATTCATCACCTTTTAACCAGTCAAACTCGTACGCCTAGGCTATATGCTTTTGGCCGAGCACTCGGTAATAATTCGACTGTCCTTTACTTTATCAATGGAATTAGAATGAGATAGCTGTTTTAACTGTCCTATCATTGAGGATCCTTTTTCTCTAGTCCTTAGTGATTGGATCTTTAATTTCCTTCACAGTTAAGGATGAGGTAAGATTAGGATACTCCCCCTTTTTGGCATATCAATCATTAAAATCCTGGTAAAGCATGTAGTTTCATTCACAGTCAGCGATCATGGGTTTTGTAGTGGGGTTACTGTATAACCGGTGGTCCCATGTTTAGACCAACTTTTCACATGCGTGATCTGTTGGGTGGATCAGATGCCTTACTCTTATGCTGTGTCAATCCCTTTTGGCGATTGACGAAACTTGCTGAGCGTGTAGTAATTTGCATGCTAATGCTGAATATTTGTGGTAACGGGAAACCTGCTGTCGACTCATTATGGCACAGGTACGATCTGCCTTGGACCCCGACTAAGTACATTCCTTTTTACGGTGGTGCCGAGTACCATGATTACCATCATTATGTTGGAGGACAAAGCCAGAGCAACTTCGCGTCAGTCTTTACTTACTGTGACTTCATCTATGGGACTGACAAGGTATCAATACACTTTTCTTCATGCTATACTCATTTGTAAATCCCATGATTCGTTGCCTACCGGGTAACATTACGGACCGACTTATGTTGCTTAACCAGGGGTATCAATATCACAAGAAGGTACTCGGCAAGGTAAGAAAATCAATCATTCCGGATCAAACATAGGTCTCAATCCTCTGAATTTCATAGTCCGACGCTAATCTTGTGTGCACGGCTCCAGTTGAAGGAGGAACAGCTGAGGACAGGTGAGCGGAACGGCGAGAAACTCGACTGACTGACGAGGTAAGACGGCATTGCTCTTCAGATTCCATCGTCAAGGGACAGGGAACTCCAAATCCATGAATTCAGGTTGACTATTTGACATTGCAGCTGATGATGGCTTAGGTATATTAACCGGTCCGGAATATATCTAATGTAGCACGTGGACGTCGCCGCGCTGCCTCTTGATGAATTTCTTTTCCTTTTCTTTGGTACGAGCACCTACCAAGGCTCGGAACGTCATGTGTATAAACGCTGTTCTCCGAGGCTGTCCATCGACTGCTAGTTCGCGCCATCACGCCTTCTATGTTCCCTTGTGTGGACTCAGAAGCCTGAGGCCTGTTTGGTTTGATAAAATTCCCAATTTTCATCCACGAAACTGTTCTTAGATTCCTCAACTAAATTAAGTATCTAAAAAATAGCGAAAATTTTGGCCTAACCAAACGTGTCCGATCAACATTTGGACTGCCAATAAACGTCTGCCACGTGTTAGCGACAGCACCTCCCCCCTCCTTGCTCTTCCGTATATAAATAACATTCGATTCTCCCTCCCGTGAAATCCAAGTCGGTGGGGTTCGACCGTTTCGATCTCCGCCTTCGCGATTCTGACGTAGAATTCGATCTCTCCCTTCCAAAGGTAATGATCGCCGTCAACGAAGTTGTCATCCTCGACTTCGGCGCTGTAAATCGATGGATTAGTTTTGGTTTGTCGTTCGTGATTACGGAAAGTCTTCTATTGATCATCCGTTAATTCGTGTTAGGGCAGGGATTATCTTGTAATTACGGCCAATTTCTTCTGTTTTCGATTGATAGATTACATTCAGGGCCAGGATCAACCGTTTATTGTTTCGATTGTTTCATTCTGATTGCCTTTGCCCTCTCGTGTTGATGGAATGCTGCGGCGGTTGATCATGGCTATAAGATTTGTCTTGCTGTCTTCATTGTCATGAACGGGGTTGGTGTAGTGAGAATACGTAATAAGAAGCCCTTTTGTTATTAATTGATCGGTTTGATTTAGTCTGGCAATTGCTTTGGTTTGTCTTTCCATTTTTGGAAACGATTTGAATCCCCATTGGATGGAAGAGGAGATTGACCATGCCTAAATGGGTCACGGGTGTTGATCTGGTTGTTTTTTATTTGGAGAAGAAGCAATAGTGTAATCAGATTTTTCCTTTGTAGAAGGCTCGAGGGTGTGTGTATTGCTGGTTTGCTTATGTCACTGGCATATTGATTGTTTTTATAATGGATAGCTGCTTTTGGTTTATCCAGATTGCAAGATGCAGGGGAATCGAGGTGGCAGTCATCCATCTTTTGAGTCGGATTTTCCTTTTCCAGAATTTGGTCGTCCCTTTCCAGAATTTGGTCGTCCCTTTCCAGGTTTTGAGGGTTTTGGTGGCTTGGGTCGTCAAAGGAGCTTAGTTTCAAGCTTTTTCGAGGGAAGGGATCCGTTTGACAATCCTTTCTTCACTAATCCTTTTGGGGGCATGCTTGAGTCGAACTTCTTTGGAGTTCGTGGAAGTCCCTTTATGGACATGCTTCCCCCTCCAACCATGATAGTAAACCATTCCCGAGCCCCTGAAAGGACAGGTCCCATTATTGAAGAGTTAAATTCTGATGAAGAGAAGGAAGAATCTGGCGACAATAGAAAGGAAAACCCAAGAAAGCATGGGAGATCAAGTTGGGGGCCTGATCCTGAGGATGCAGACAATGAAGGTATTAATTACTTAATCCTGTACATATGCTTTTATGTTATTATGTGATGACATTTTGAGAGTATGAATGTCATGTTCAACATGCCCACAGTGAGGAGGAGCAAGTATGTGCACCATGGCAGTGACTTTGGAAGTGGGCCATCAGACACAAAACTACAGACTCAAGTTCCCAGCTTTACCTTTCACAGCTCGTCTGTTTCCTATGGGGGCGCGAATGGCACATACTATACTTCTTCCATGACCAGGCAGAGTGGCATTAACGGGGTATTTTGGGACATCTCCTGTCTTTTCAGCCGTGGTCTTTAGTGTGTGTACTTCTCATTTTGATTACTATTCCTCGAGAACAGGTTGTTTTTGAAGAATGTAAAGAAGCCGATAGCTCTACCATGCAAGCCACCCATCGGATTTCTAGAGGAATTCATAATAAGGTTTACTGTTATGCCAAATCTAATATTTGTCTACATATGGGACCAAGACGATCTGCTGGTAAAATATAGTGGTTTGCTGATTGTATTGTATCAATACAAATGCATCTATCCAGGGTCATTCTGTCACTAGGAAACTTGGTTCTGATAGGAAGGTTGATACCATCCAGACTTTGCACAACCTTAATGAAGGTATCAACATGCTAATTGGGGGTTGACCAAGAATTTGGGCACTGTTCAGGTATTTTCTGAGTCTAATGAAATTTCACGGATTTGTCCAGATCAACTACCAGAGTTTGAGAAAAACTGGAATGGGAATGCTGGAAGGCATCTGCCCAGATGGAGTGAGGATGTCAATAGACATGGTACTTCCGGTTAGTTTGACCCTTTGGCTATTGTGAGATTTGTGGCCTTTCTAGATATGTTAACTGTTTCCACCTTGTAGTTGTTACCCTGGTTGTCAGGACGCATGGGTGTTGACTGCCTGTGTCGTTTGTCCAATATCCTTGAGGCTTAAGATTGACCGTTCGCTAGTCATTTGTGTGCTGTGACTGTACGAGTTGCATTCTTGATGGATTGAACTCATCTAGATGGCAATATTCTGTGCAGGCTCTTACATCAACCAAGGCGGCTATGCCCTTCCATCAACGCAGCACCAAGCTGTGAGGCCTAATGCTAGAGAGAAGGCACAACTCCTCCAAGGACAGCACTCTGGAAGCATTGTCATGGACGCCGGTGCGAAGAATGGCCGTGCTCGTCAAAGGGGCAGAGGGCAAGTCCAGCCATGAGTACGAGTCAAACTTGGGCGGCATAGGGCTTACAATGACGCCCGGGTAATTACTACAACATAGATGATTACCTGTCACGTCTATCTTGTGAATGTGGAGTGTAGGGATGTAAAGAGGAAGTTTCCTGCATATCCCCTGTAAATATCCAAAGAAAGTGACCGGCAGATTGAGTTTATTAGTTCTATGACATTTACATTGGGAGCCCGTTCGGACAAAATCGAAACGTTTCCTTAGCTGCTTACTTTGTACAAAATCATGATCCTGGTTTGAGCCTAGAAATGGAAACAATAAAATAGGAACAATTAATCGACTGCAGAAGCAAAACCGGTAGACAGTTCAACGTCTGTTCATCATCTGAAGTTTGGCAGCTCACTTCCTTATGATTACTTCCTCTCCGGAGTGCCGATCGAGGCGCTTTATCCATCTCTTCTCGCCCTTGAAGTTCCGCAAGCTCTCCCCGTTCGCAGCAACATACGCGATATCCAGCCCTTTCCCCACCGGTATGAACGAGGACCTCACGAGACGCCGGGTCGATCCCGAATCGAGCACGCTCCGCCATCGGAAACTCGAGGATATCCTCACGCTAGCGTTCTTACAAACCAAAACAGCACCGTGTTCGCCCAGCTCGGCCGTCTGGAGCATGCCCGTGAAGTCCCTCCTCTGGCAATCGACCACCATGAAGTCAATCCCAGTAAGGCCACTCACAACCGAGTCAAAGTCCCCTACCATGACCTCGGCCGACAACCCGACCCCTCCCAGCAATTCGAGATACTCCGACCTCGAATCCTCGTCAGAGACTACACAAACATGCCTGCCCCCCGTATGGCGGCTCGCGACCGCTAGGCCCATACTCACAGCCACGGCTCCACTACTAAACCAAGTCTCAACGATGAGCCGGGCGTTCCACCCGGCCGCCATGGCCGAAACCAGCTCCGCGGGCCCAGATTCTCTGTGGAGCTTACACTACACCCCAAAAACTCAAACAAAAATCAAAACCCAGAAATGAAAAATCAAAACCCAACAACCCCAGAAAGAACAAGAACACGTTTGCTGTACTCACATAAGTGATGGTATCAATATATGCCTTGGAAGCTCTTTCAGGACACCATGACAGCTTCATCCTTCTTCTTTTCTTTCCCTTGCCAAGGTTTAATCAAATCACAAGGGTTCTGGGTTTGCCTTCTTCAGAAAGGTGGAGTTGAAGGCAGGAAGATGGGGTATAAATAGAATGTTTTTGTTTTTTCCTGGCTTTGGAGACAAAGTCACACTAAACTTGTCCTCCTTCTACTGGAAGTTTCTTTGCTCTCTCACCATTCCCATCTAAAACAATTTCAGACTTTAAGAAGAAAGTGCTTTGTCCTAAAAAGGTACGTAAGAAAGTCGGCCGAAGCTTGCACATGTTGACTTTTCCTCCATCCGAGTTCAGTTCATACATTATTTCACCAATTTTAACCATCTAACATTAATTACTCTTCTACTTGTTACCTTACTAAAACAAAGATTTGCCAAAGAATACTTTAAAAAGGATCGGTCTTGTCTAATCGTTTGTTGTTTGTTTGTTATTAGTCGGTGAATTTAGGCATCATTTACTTCCAGTCACCTGCAGACATACACACAGTGGCATAGGAATACGCGGATTAGTTTGGTTAATCGTCATTAACATTATCATTGTTGTTGTTGTTGTTTATCTTGAGAAATGGTTCTAATTAGTGCTATATTACTAGTTTGCACACGAGGGCCATCTGGGTTTTGGTCTTTGGAATTGTATATATTCACAGGGAGGTTTTTGCTTAGGATTCATGCCAACCCAGAAAAAAATAATAACTTATTCTATATTTTTAGATTTTTTTGAATAGAAATATTCCGGAATTTAACATAAACTCAGTACATCTCTTAGGACCATCACAAGACTATGATAAACCATGATACATCCGTTAAGATTCCAACATGCAATCCTTAAGTTAAATTTAACCTAATGTTGTCGTTAACTTTGTTGTTCGAGGAAAGAGGTTAGACCACCTTTTCTTGACATGCTGCTACTCAACGGAGTTTTGGTCGTATACTATTAGTCGGGATGTTGCGGCTAATTTTTCGCGGAGGTGGTACGTTATTACTGAGTTATTGTTCTTACTGACTGGAGTCGTACCTCGGATGCGTTTATCTTTAACCCGAATGTTAGAAGGATACGTTTACTACATGTGAATGGAGCAGAACAAGCGCAAGGTTGGCGAGCGTTTGTTACCTCCTAAAGCACTTGCCTTATTTATTCTTTCGTCACTACCCGGACGTAGCGTGATTTCTTTATTTAATTACGTTGTTGGTATACATAGTTTTAGTGTTGTGTTTCTTGTTTTCTGGGTACGTCATGTCCTGTGCTTTTTTTACAAATAATTTTTTTTGGGTTATAGATTATTATTTATAAAAAAAAAGGTCTGTATACAAACTTTGTCGATAAATTTAGGGGCAAACAACAACTACTTACTTGCTAAAAAATACAAATGATAGTCAATTTCATTCACTAATTTCATTATTATTTTCCCTAATCTCATTAGTTTGATTCACTCCTTTTGTTGAGAGTTTCCTCACATTTGTCCTCATTGCATTCTAGTTATCTTATCAACATTAACTTGTATCAAAATCAGGCGACATACATTCACATTCAACACATTTTTATTTATTTATTTATTGATGAAACGATGATCTCATTCTTGTTGGCCGACATTTTCCATACAAAATTTCTCACATAAATTAAGCAGGAGCAATCCATTGACATCGACATCTAAATTAAAAATTGCACAATGCATCGAAGCACAGGACAACGACGTGGAGGTTATTAACGAGTTCGCGGCTCATCGCCTAGCGTATCGTGACTAGTTGACTATACTTAAATCTATAATATCTTTGTAGCCACCCGAATATTTCACGTGCCAATCTACAACGTGCTTATCAATTATGCTTGCATTAAACCCATCTTGCTTAAATACTTTATGTTATAGTAATATATAACGACCATCTCTAAAAATCTAATGCTTTTTTAAAATATTAAAAGAAAAAAGGAACGAGAATTGAAAATATTGCATCGTTCGTATCATAACGGTATAAGTTCTCGCCTACCATATTTCGATATTATGAAATTATTATTATTTTTTTCATTAGATAACACCTAAGCGAGATAGATAATCAAATCTTATCCGATTACCAACGTGTTAATAATTAATTACAGTAAATTACGGCTGAGATAACATTGTTTTTGCAAAGTACCAACTTGCCCCACTTGGATGACATTTTATACTTATCAGGATAAACGATTTTTATTTGATAATTATGATTTCGAAAGTGATAAGCTGACTCAACTAACCCTTTGACTTTCTATAATTTTTAAACATGGGAATGCATTGTCTTTGATGATGGATTAAGCCAAGGTTTGACTTTTAGTTTTGGGTGGGTGATAACTAAAAGTGGAATTTGTTTTAATGGAGGCTAAGAATCTCTTACTTTTATGCCCTATGCATTATTGTCTACAGACAAGACTACCCAATTGATTGAATGGTGTTCTGAGCAATCGCCGATTCAGAAGGGTGTCTCGTATATGTTCATGCTAAAATCTGGAGATGATTCAGTTTTTGACAGGATGAAGAAGAGACTCCTCTTGTGGTTTTTGTTCTGAAAACCCTAATCGATGTTAAAATGCTTGACAATGGAGTTTCTTGGGGTGATGCGCAAGGTAATAAGCCCAGTCAAGTTCAAAATGGATCCATAAATATTTGTTATAAAGAAGATGAGATTGCTTGGAATTATTAGGTCACTTCAGTTATGCCAACGTCGACAATGGGCCGTATAGCCTGTAGAGTGCTCAGTCCGATGGCTTGGCGTAACGTAACGCCGCCGATCCCTGTGTTCTCATTCTTACCACCACAGAATCCTGCGCAGAGCACATGTTCAACTCCTCAGTGACTCTGAAGATATTTGGCCTGCTATCCGGCGACTCGCTGGTATAGTCCAAACGCTATCTTCCCCAGTCTCGAAGTCTCTGTCTCATCCAAATGTCCCTTCAGAGCACCGTCGATGAAGCTTCCATGGATGCCTGACTCGACTGAGGATCGCATTGACCTGGGTAACCTCCACTTTCCTGAAAGGATTTGGAGAACGACCACCCCGACTGCATAGATGTCGCTTTTTTCCGTGAACCGGCCAGTGGTGAGGTACTCTGGGTGGAGGTAACCCATTACCTCGCTGGCCTTGAGGGCCGAGAAGATGACTTCGTACTCTTGGAGTTTTGGAAGGCCTACATTCATGATGAGAGGGTTGAATGCACATTTGGTGTGTCCTGTTCCTCCTATCGTTATGGTGCAGAAAGGGTGAAGGAGAAGGATGGAGTCATCGGAAGCAAGCAAAGGGCAAGCGGCCAAGCAACAACAATGATGCGTAAGTAAACTGGTTATGGAATTGTCGATGAGCTGAATCGGGAGGCAGAGCCTCGCGTTACAGATGGAGACATCTCTCCTGGAGAGATGCTAGGGTACAGCATAACATACCATCAGGAGAAGGAAACACAACGAGATGACGGATATAAAAAGAGATCCATCGACGTGCATATGTTCATGTATTCGCCCTTAATGGACTAATACAGCGGTTCGTGCACAAAACGAATAATCAAAGTGAAGTAGAGTGCACATGGAGAAATGGAAATCTGTTACTCAGTTTATGATCTTCCTTAAGTACAATCCCACCAAAGAATGATGCTTCGGACCCCTGTACTCATCCAGATTCCAGTTTTCGCACAGGCGATTTATCAAAGTCAACCCATATCGGGTTTCACCAGTCTGCACAGTAATATAAAGCCTTACCCGGCAGCCGCCTAGCCAAGCATCGGGGAAATCATTCACCATGAGCTTTTCTTCTCCTGATAATGGCTGAGGTACCACTTGACAAACTTCTTCAGCCCAGTTTCCAAGTCCGTGGTCGGCCTATACCCAAGCTCATTCTGTGCCAGGGTTATGTTCGCATGCGTGAACTTCACGTCTCCGTTCCTTGGCAGCGGCAACATCTTCTTCTTAGCCTTAGTCTTCAACAGCTTCTCCAATATCGAAACCAGCTTAGTTACAGGGACAGGCGTCGTATTCCCAAGATTGTAAATCCTAAACTGAGCGGTCCCCTTTTTCTTCCCCCCACTGCCGGTGCTCTTCTTCGCTGTGTCCAATGCTGAAACACACCCTTTCACAACGTCATCAATGTAGGTAAAATCCCTCGCGACCGAACTGTGATCCGGGCCCTCATAGATCGTGATCTCTTTCCCTTTCAGTATATCCTTGGTGAAGAAGAAGTACGCCATGTCCGGACGACCCCACGGCCCGTACACAGTAAAAAACCTCAAACCGGTGATCGACAGGCCGTAAATGTGGTTATAACTATGGGTGATTGCCTCCCCTGCTTTCTTAGTCGCCGCGTACAGACTTGCTGGCTGATCCGTCCGATCCTTCTCCGAGAAGGGCACTTTAGAGTTTAGCCCGTACACAGAGCTCGATGATGCCCACACGATCGCGGGCTGAGGGTTCGCCGACTTACAGACTTCCAACAAATTAACCAAACCAGCGACATTACTATTGATGTACGAGGAAGGATTCTGCATCGCATACCTCACGCCAGCCTGGGCAGCCAAATGCATCACATGGGTGAACACCACCACGTCGAATAACTTATCCAGCAACTCCTTATCATTCAAGTCTCCGTTCACGACGAAGATCCCCGCCTTCTCGAGAAGCCTCTGCCTCGACTTCTTCAAATTCACGTCGTAGTAATGATTGAAGTTATCAAGTCCAACAACACCATCGCCCCGTCGTTTGAGCGCGAGCGAGAGATGCGACCCCACGAAACCCACGGCACCAGTCACCAGCACCACATGGCCGTTAATGGAGTTCGACGTCGGCTGCCCAGAGTTACGTACCCGGCGTTCCCAGTCGGCCGTCCAGGACGCCGCGGAGGATGAAAGCGACGACGACCCAAGAGAACGGCGGGGGGAAGGAACCGACTGCTGCGACACCGGCGGCGAGAGGTAGAAAAGGAACAAGATCAACGCCAAGACAACGGACAGATACATCGTCAACTTGGAGGTGGAGGAGTGGACTCGGAGGCGGTGGATGTACGCCAGCGACTTGTCGGGCTTGAACTTGCCCGGCGACGAAGGGAAGTCGTCTACATGCGAGAGCGCCTTCAGTTGCGACATTGGGGGGGAGGGATGGGGGGCGATCAATCACCGAAAAAGCGACGATCTTTAGGGGGAACCCAAAATTAGGGTTAGGGTTTGCCTCCAAATTCCGGAAACTGGGTCAGTATCAAGCGAAATTGAGGAGATGGGTCGTGACGGGAGGCGATTTGAGGAAATGGGTGTGGTCCAGCGGTGATTGAGGGATTGATAAGTGGAGTGAATGAGTGGAGATTGGGGATGAAGATGAACAAGGAGTTTTTGGGATAGGGGTTGGATATTCCTCTATTCGCTTCTTCTTCTTCGGTGATGGTGATGGTGATGAACAGAGCAATGTGAAAAGATCTTGACTTGTTGTGGCAGGAGGGAGGAGGATTCATTAAGTAAGGTGGGGGGAAAGAAAACAATAGAATAGTTGTGGACAGTGATTTGTGATCTGGAATTTCTCTAAAAAAAATTCCTTAATTTTTTCCTCCCTCTCTAGAAATGGAAGGAAAATATTTATTTGAAAGACAAAAAGACAACAGCAAATTACGGCATTCATTGATTAATTTGCAATGAAATCAATCCCATAGGGCTCAGGGCCCTCACAGCTATTTGCCAGTTCAGAAGCGTGTGAAAAATTTAATGTTCGTTTGTTCTTTCCCTTTACATTTATTGCATTCAATGCATATCCATAAAAAAAGGATGTTTTTATTTTCCCCATTTTTTAAAACAAAACATTTTTCGAATTTTATTTTTTTTATTGATTTTGATTAATTTTGAAACCAAACAGGACCTTATAAAAGTGTCATTCATAGTAAGAAAATATTTAAAAACGAGAAATGATGTTGGAACCGAATTTTCTATTTTAGAATTTTGATAACCAGTGAATCGGAAGTCGAAGACTATAAAAGAAACGAAAAAGGCTACGTAATTCGTCAGTTGTGTTTGGCAAGGTAACACGAGAAGGAGAAGGTGGGTGTTCACTTTTGACGCAAATCTCTTTTTCAGTCTCATCATTACATAATTTACTCTTGCTTTAGTAAATTCAGAGTAATTGATCCTTTTTTATAACTTCAATTCGATTATGTTTAAATTTTGTTTGGATTTCATTAGAGGAAATTCTAAATTAGTAGAAATTAATATAAAAAAGTGTAAAATCGACTAAACAAAATTAGCCTCGAGGATTATATTTTACCTTTTTTTTTAAATTTGATTGTAATTTAGGGGATTAAGTTTGAAGTTTAAGTGAAATGGTGGGGTTGACACTTGATTTGCACGACATTCCCATTGCTTGAGCTGCTAGACAAGAATTATTACAAATAGTAGATTACTAAGGAGGCAGCCGTGATCATATTGTCCGAACATAAATCTTAGCTTTGCCGCCACTTAAAAAAAGAATCATTCCCCCATTGTCAAACAAAGCCTTGGACACTACTACTTCTCTTTGTTGCTAACTCATGACGTCATTATTTTAAATTAATACAATTGTTTTTCTATTTGGCAGTTTGGGCCTCGACTCCCTGTCGGCCCATTATAATGGCCCAAATTATATGACCCATTTCGTTTGGGGGAAATAAATGGGCCCGTGGTGAGATCCACGGTCATTTTGTGGTGTAGAATGATATCTACTCTCATCTTCACTTGCGACGTTGGACGAAGCCGAACGATATGTTGTTTCTTATGGGATTTTTCGGAACTCGCGTTCGATGTATAGCCATCAAAACGACAAATAGTGGCGGCCGGGTGGGTGATGGCCCGAGATTTGGTTATGTTTCATCCCAAAGACGGCGTACATATACATTCGCTTACCATAACAAATGACGAATGTAATGCATACGTATTGTGTACCGAACACCATATTACACAGGGACATGAAGACACAAAAACCACCATTAGCCTCGAGGAAGATTATTAACAGCAACATCGAATGTAATGACAATGATAGGACGAAAATTGGGAAAACAAATCGATGGAATGGACATGGTGCAAACTCTCCATGTCTAATCCCATCCCTTTCCTTTCCCTTGTTTCAATGAATCAATGAGGAGGCCAAGACCGCGGCGGCAAAAGCAGGCACCATCCATGTCCATGCTGCCTTGTTCGTAGCGTCATTACCGGGCACAGCTGCAACAACGACAAACCAAGCCCCACAACCATCACCCATCCACATCAATAATCCCGTATCGAAAAGTCACAACAAATCGAAATTCAACAAATATTCGTATCCCCTAGGTCGCTTCTTTGGAAATCTTTACATCTTATGGATGGGGATGTCACTTGCCGTGTTCCCTACAACAACTCCCCAAACACGAGTTGCTGTCCTAAAGGAAGAGTCTTTGGCTCCAGGGGATGATTTGAGGGGAACTAAACACACTGATTCGAATTCGAAACCTCAAATAGAAACAGACAGTATATATTATCTGATATCAAAATCAGAGAGGAAGAATTTCTTCAGTTTACTTTCCAGGGAAGGCCTTGGTTAGTGAAATGCCAATATCCGGCCTATTCTTTTCTACCCAAAACAAATTATCATATAGAAATAGAGAATTTTCTACAATTTCCCACTTGCCAAAGTCTAAACTTCAGATCAATGATCAGGGATTAAACTTCCCCCAAGTAGTAATCGAGATTAGGAACCGAGGCATCGAATGTTTTGTCCTAGTTACCTGAGGGAGTCGCTGGAGTTGTAGACCCTCCCGGCGCCGGAGCCAAGCCTGAACAACGACAACAACAACACCCAAATGAATCACGGATCTAAGAGCGCGACAAAAGGATCGAAAGTTAGTTTTTAGGTTAATGTGGTAAAAACACGAACTTGAGCAAATGGAGGTGTCAGTGGAAGCGCCGCACCGCTGGGTGAGCTTGAGTGCTTGGGTGACGTTCACCCCGAGGGAGGCGAGCAAGCCCGGGGTGGTGTAGAGTTTGCAAAGGCATGCCCTGTCGTTGGCCACCGCGTCCTTGATGGAGCTGCAGCACTCGGCGGAAGGGGTGGTCGTCCCGTTCAGGTAAGGCGCGCAAAGGGTAAGCTTGGAGGCGCAAGTGGCCACCGCCGGGGTCGACTGTGCGCGGGCGGCGACCGCCAGGGCCAGGACAAGGGCTAGCGTCAGCAGGGATGCGGAAGAGGTGGAGGGATTCATCTTGTTGGGTTCAGCTCATGTGGCAGAAAGACTTCCCCTCCCTCCCCTTTATAAACGCAGTCCTTTCAGTTGAATTAAAAGGAAGTCACGAGTCGCACGACGTTTACTTCCTCCCACATGGGGGGGTTTTATTGCTAAATTCCAGAAATCCTATCTTTGATCCTTGAATTTTCGTACCATTTTCAAATAAGTCCTCAGATTTATCTCCCCGGACGGACGCGTTTCTTCTTTCTTCTTCTTCTTCTTCTTCTTGATTTTGTACTGTTCTACTGGTTTTCTGTTAAGTAGTAGTAGAGCTCAAGTCAACCCCTGCTAGTGCATTTTCTTTGCTTGAATTTGGACACGGGTTTTATGATCTCGTCGCATGCCACACAGCTTGTGGCTAAGTCGGAACTCGGGCAGCCGCAATGGCGATTAACTGCAAACTTGTGTACAATCTGCAAGCGAAACCGATGAAAGCAGAGGAGATTATCATTGACAGTGCCTACCTGTAACCGGTTCACATCGACCTGCAGTATTACAAGCCAAAATCACCCCCATGGGATTCGTCCGACTTGATCTCGTCAGCCAGCTACGCCGAATGCGATCAAGAACTAGAATATGGGATGTGAAATCGGCCGAATTATTCCCCTTCCAATGCCAGTTTCAGCAACTCCTCTGCCATCTCCACCTCTTCTGCCTCCTCCTCTTGATCCCCGGCCATCTTCTCCGCGTTTACATCCACTTGACTGAGCATCTCACACAACTTCATCAATTCTGGCTGCTCATACTCAACAATCGCGAATGTCATACCGCAACCCCGCTTTTTCGGCAATGGCACTGTGTTCCTCTCAATCTCGGCCACCGCGGCTGCTCTCCCGACGTTCTCCGCAAACTTCACGTTCAGCAGACTCTCAAAAGCTTTCAGAAACCGCTTGTCCTCCCTCAGATGCTTGCCCAGTTTCAGATTGTCCCTCCTGGCCTCAGAAACCTTCCTCCGGAACTCCAGATCGTGCCTAAATTCCCTCGCCACCACATCCCCGTCCAACTTCAGCCACATTTCCCCTCCCTCAAACACGTCCCCGATAGTGTCGGTCCCCGTACTGTGCCCTGACGTGGCCATCTTGCAGGTCCCTGCCATCCTGGTGAGCTCCAAGCATCGCTTTAGTCGCATATCAGCAGAATCAACCTTGAGTCCCTCGCTGACTATGGTGAAGGCGTGATCGAATTCCCCAAGGCCAATGAGCGCACGGCCCATGTGGAGGTAAGGCAGGCCACGGAGCAACTTGTGGCCCTGATCAAACAGGAGTGCGTTAGCCGAGTCAATGATGGCCCCCTGGTAGTTCTGCAGGAAGATGTTAGCGGTGGCGCGGCCAGCGTGGTAGTTGGGGTTTCGGGGGTACAGGGCGATCCCTTCCGAGTAGAGGCGAGCAGCCTCCTCATGATTGTATGATGCGATGGCCTTCTGGATCTCTTCATTGAGGGAGGGGGATTCCATCAACTGCGGTGGATCACTGGCGCTCGGCGAATCTTCTCGAGGCATCGTCCTCCCTGATTTCGAAGGAGTACCAGAATGACAAAAAGCCCCCGACATGGGTGGTTTGGCGGTTATTAGTCGGTTAAATGGCCTGCATCAGCAGAACATAATCATCGCCTTTGTGTCGCATCCCTTGTTCTCTCGCATCTGCCCGTGAAATCACTGTTACGTTGCCGATGCGTCTGTGAGTTGCTGCTGAATATCATCAACCGCCTTGAGTTCAAGCTGAGACCCCTCGCTAACCAAATCTAGCCTACCATGCCACAAGTACGACATCGACCGCCATTATGGAGGTGTACCCACTGTCAGAATGCATTCATGGACGACCATGCGGAAGTTTGGTGATTATGATGGTATTGTGATGGATCAAGAGATACAATCTTGCGGAAGACACAAACTCATTCATCCTCGGCTGATCGACTCGGATGGCATAATCAGTTAAAATGATGGCATTCTAGTGATCAACGGATCGCAGACGCCCCAGAAATGGATAGCTTCTTATGACTGCTGGAAGAAGAAAGTAATATGGCTTGATCTCAGGCAGTGATTTCCTTTGCGATCACATCTTTGTTGCTGCTGGCTTTATATGTTCTTCAACATGGCGTATAAATTTCATCGAATCTGTATCAGTATTTCAATGAAACACCGCTAGCCACCTCGGGCAGGTCCTCGAACGAGTAAGACACCTTGGTTTACTGTGAAGGCATTTTCGTCAGTGCAGGGCGTTACCGCGAAGGCATTTTCGTCGGATCTAATACCATACTACCGAAAAATGTATTGGTGTGACTAGTTCACTTCGACTTGAAGCTTACAAGCCAAAATCATCCATAGGAAGTATTCTCGATTCGTCAGACATGATTTCATCAACCAGAATGCAGAATGCGATTACGAGCTCGAATTTGGCGATGTATAATCCATCCGAGTCACTTCTCCCGTCTCCTCTTCCACCATATTTGCCCCTTCCACTGCCAGTTTCCGCAACTCCATCGCCAACGCCTCCTCAGCCATCTTTTCCACCTCTTTGTCCTGTTGCTCGACCATCTGGCACAACTTCTCGATATCTGACTGCCTGTATCCGGCAATCATTAATATCATAGCGAGACTCATCTTTTCCAGCATCGGCACTGCGTTCCTCTCCTTGTTGCCCTCTACTCCCTGCCTCTCCATCTCAGCCTCCAGCTCTACTCTCCCGATGTTCTCCGAGAACTTCACATTCACCAGAATCTCCAACGCCTTCAGAACCCGCTTGTCCTCCCGCAAATGCTCGCCTAGTTTTAGATTGTCCTTCCTCGCCTCAGAAATCTTCCTCTGGAACTCCGGATCGTGCCTATATCCCCTCGTCGATGCATCCCCCTCCAACTTCAACCACATTTCCCCTCCGTCGAAAGTGTCCCCGGTATTTTCCGTCCCCCTGCTGCTTGCTAACAAGGCGCTCTTGGAGGTCGCTTCCACTCTAGCCAGCTCCAAGCATCGTTTAAGTTGGATATCTGCAGAATCGATCTTGATACCTTCGCTGATTACGGTGAAGCCGTGGTCAAAATCCGTGAGGCCAATGAGTGCACAGCCCATGTGGAGGTAAGGCCAGCCTCGGAGCAACCTGTCGTTACTGTCGAGCAGGAGGGCATTTCCCGCATCAGTGATGGCCTCCCGGTAGTTCTGCTGGAAGATGTTTGCAACGGCGCGGTTGATGTGGTCCTTGGGCTTGAGGGAGATCCCTTCCGATTCCGTGTTGAGGCGAGCGACCTCTTCGTTATCGTGTGATGCTATTACCTTTTTTATTCTTTCGTTGAGGGAGGCGGATCCCGGCCATCGCTGATGATCGCCGGAGCTCAACACCTCTTCTTGAGACATCTTCCTGCCAATTTCAAAGGATAATCGGAATGAGAAAAGCCGATCGCGGGCGGAAAGACAGTTATTAGTTGGTTAAACGACCTGCATCACCTGAACCGAATCATTTACTTCCCATTTCAGGCAAATTTACATTTCATTTACCTACCTGCCAAGGACGTAATCGACAAGCTGTTCATCGGACGTCGACGGTCTGGCTCGTCCCTTGGCCGTAGAACCAAAAAATGAAATACCACAATGTCCCTGGACGTGAGATGACTAGAGGCATAACTACCCCCAGACTTACAGCATCTGCATATCTTGACAAATTGTTTCATCTCATATTGCAGCGCCCTTGTATCGGGAGGCGTCATGGGAATGCATCCATTGACGAGCGATAGGACGCCTCCTGTCTTGAACATCGAATCCATGTCAAAGGTGACAGTGGTCAGTGCGAGAATGAGGTTGAACGTCGTGGTCAGTGGCCATTTGACAGCAACAATTCCACACGCCGGAAACAAACATACATATTTCTGGGACGAGAATGCCGGGGCAGCGTATGCGAGTTCTGCAGGCTACCGCCCCAGAATCATTGAAGTTCGTAACCAGACAGACAACGGCGGTTTCCTTGTCACCAAGTACAAGTTAATGATCTCATCAAATGTCTCTGTGCAGTCGTGTAAGATCTGTTATCAAAACAGATGGAGCAAGAGAAGATTATTGTAGACCAGCCTACTGTTAACTGGTTCACATCGACCCGAAAGCTTACAAGCCGAAATCGCTACCTAGGATGTATTATGGATTCATGCAATACCAGACTCGAGATGCCGCCAGACAGTATGCAAAATGCAATGATGAACTACAAGTATGGAGAATCGGTCGAATTCAATTGTCCTTCGCCTTCTCTTCCACAACTGTTGCCCCTTCCAATGCCATCTCGGCCAACTCCTTCACCAACGATGCCTCTAATTCCTCAGACGCTTGCTCCTCGGTGGTCTTTCCTGCCACTCTCTTCTGTTCCCTGATCGGCGGGAACACCTTTGTCATGTCCGGCAGCTTACAACCAACAATCGCTGATATCAAATCAGGATGCAGCTTTTCCTGTGGCAGCACCTCATTTCTCTCGAAATTGGCCTCGGGCTCCACTCTTCCGATATTCTCCCCGAACCTCACGTTCAACAGAATCCCGAATGCTTCCAGAAACCGCTTGTCCTCCCGCAGATGTTTGCCTAGTTGCTGATTGTCGTTCCTTACCTGAAACAACTTCCTTCGGAACTCCGGATCGTGCCTATAATCCCTCGCCACCGCGTCCCGCTCCAACTTCAACCACATTTCCCCAGCATTGAACATGTCCCCAATCTCATCCATCCCTGCGCTTCTCCCCAACACGGTCCTCCTGTAGATCCCAGCAACCTCCGCGACCTCCTTGCACGCTTTCATCCGTCCAACCTCGGGATCAATCTTCAGAACCTCTTCCGCAATGGCAAAGGCACTGTCGAAATCCGAGAGGCCAATGAGGGGGATGACCATGTAGAGGTAAGGCACGGCAGGGTGGACCCTGCGATCCTGATTGTACAAAAGGCCATTTATCCCGTCGGAGATGGCCCCATGGAAGTCGTACGTGGAGACCTTTGCCGCAGCACGGTTTATATAGTACCTGGGGTCTTGAGGGTAGAGAGCGATTCCTTCCGTGTTGAGGCGCAGGACCTCCGCTAAATCATGTGCTTGGTATGCCCTGCGGATTCTCTCATCGAGGCTCCCTTCCGGCGGCAGCTCTCGAGACATCTTTCTGTCGCGAGGGAGAATCCGAAAAGGAGACGAACCCAAGTGTGGGCGGGAAAGTCGGTTATTAAGTCGGTTACTCAATACATATTTAAACAAATCTTCCCTAAATTAGATTACATTGCCACAATAATTACACAAGTTCATCATCATCATATGATCAAAACATGTTTGCATCCTACCATAATGTATATTTTCATGAATTTAGAAAAAAAAAAAGAGGGTCATCTCCCAAAACTCTCCCACCTTTCAAAGTTCTTCCATCTTCTTCAAGTTAGCAATGGCCTTAAGGAACTCTGTCACCTGACAATCGCCGGATCGAAAGCTGCCTTAGACCTCGCGTTATCATGCAAACCAACCATGGACGTGTCAACTATGAATTATCCGCTTGTTACCTCGGGCGGGTCCTTGAGCGAGTAGGACGCCTTGGTCTCTTTTGGGACTGATGACACCAAAATCCCGATTCCGCACTTCCTCTCCCTCAAGAACTGGACAGTTGATAAAACCCGGGTCTCGATCAGACATGACGAAATCTTTTAGGATGGGTTTGCTATTTTAGGTAGTTTTTGTGGCGGGGAGTGTTACCTTGAAGGCATCTTCGTCGGATCTGTCATCCCCGATATAAATTGGCAGAACGTCAGCCTTGTCGTGCAGGTCTGCGATGTTCGTCCAATATGGCCGAGTCAGGATAAGAGAGTGTGATTAGGAGGTAGTTTGAAGAGAGATTACGGGGAAGGGAATCTACCAAGAGCATGAAGCAGAAATTCAACCGCTCTTCCCTTATTCCAGTCAACCACAGGACGGACCTCTAAAACCTGTATCGCATGGAAGGCGGACAGTTTATAAGTTTCATTTGTATAGGTTGAGGAATTCTTATTCTATAGGAATCCACAAAATCAACAGCAAATAAAGAAGCAAGCTACCTTCCGTCCATGCATGAGCTGCAAGCGAGGATAGTCTTTCAATGTTTCGTGCACGATTTGGGCAACTGTAGACCAATCCTGAGAATCACGACGAAATATTTTTAGCCTATATCGGAAGTTTGGATACAAGATGCAGGTTGGAAAAGAAGTGAAGGAACAGGACATTGAGGAAGTAAACGAAAGAATGGAAGGTCTGACCTTCTCCTCGACATTACGGTAGTGCACAGAGGCACAAAACTTGTTATTCTCCACTATGGTGCCTTTGATTCCTTTTGTATTACGAACAAGCGCTTTGATCACCTGATGAACCCATCCAAATGCTGGTTATATTCGGCAGCTCAAACCATAAAGATGAGAAAAAAACAAGAGAAAAATATGCACCTGCTCGATCATCGGTAAGAATTCTCTCGCAGGTTGAACCAGCTTTAATTCTTTTTCCTGGAAATTCGTATACAAAAGGAAAAAGTCCAATCAGATGTGAAGGATTAACGAAACCGGCCGGCCATTTACTGGAAGAGATTTCAGAGTTTGCAGCAGACTATACCTGCACATTAGTTTGTCCAACATAATGGCGATTGTTATCAACACTGCCGTGCTTCACAGGACACATAATATCCATCCCATGACTTCCGGCGTAGAATAGCTCAGTTAACCCTACCAATTGACGAACCTGATTCGAAAAATAAAACAGATCAATAAGGGTGATCCTGATGCAAAAATGTCAATCAAGATAAATCGTACGCAGCAGGAAGGGCTTTTCTTTATTACCTTATCGCGACTCCTTCCGGTGATTATACTTGTTGGGAACAACTTCGCGACATTCTTCACGGCTAAACGCATCTGAACAATTAACATCCATCAAATGAACTAGAAGATGACAGAGAAACGCATTGGAAAACTTGGTAATTTCATCATCTATGGCATTCTTACATCATTCGACATGAATGCATTATCCGGATCACTGACTATGGGTGACAGTGTACCATCATAGTCTAGGAATATGACGACCTTCTTATTCTTCGCTTGCCTTTTGATCTGGTCAAAGAAAATCAGTGCCGACGGATGCTTGAGCTGCAACATTAAAATAAAATACGATCAAAGGATATACAACATCGTAAATATGAGGCATGCCTCGGGGCATTACAACGTACCATCCAAGAAAGGTAAGCAGCATCGAAATGCTCTATAGCTTTCTCTTTGTAACTCTTTATCAGCTTCTTACGAGAGGGCGAAGAGGATCTCATTGCATCTAACCAGCTGTTAGAGAAAATATCGTCGACCTTCCCCTGTTTCTTCCTTGGGATCGTGATGTAACTGTTAGAGGTAACGGATGAGTGAATACCTAATCTTGAGTTGTTGATGGGTGCAGGATCAGCAAGAACTGGAGAAGAATGGTTAGAATCCATTGTCTATTTCTTGCAGACTATGAAAGTTCCAGCGGATCTGTTTGTCTTTGCACAGCAGAAATCCTTGTTACACTTTATCCGACTCTCTTATCGATGAAAAACCACCTTTTCAATGTCTTGTCGTTGCTTCTGCTTGGATAACAGTCCATCAAACATTCGCTTGCAGATATCTGCAGATGAGATTTGTTGGGTAAGAACTTTAACACCATCCCAACCGGCTGAAAAGAACCACTCCTACCTTCTCATTTCCAAAGATCTGGCACATCTATATCAGATAACCAGACCTGGTCAGCATTAGCATCTCGAGGAAACGTAACTGGCTTTCAGACTCAGCTTTGCACGGATTTAAACTCCTTCACTCTCAACAAAACCAGGGATCTGACCTATATTGGCTGGAGTTCTCTGCAAGATTACATGAAGGGAAGCTTCTTCAGTAGAGCAATGATACAGCAGAAACTAAAGCCACGACTTTGAGGAGCCAAAGATAACAAAATAAGGCAACAGCGAAGACTAAGCAAACTAACAATCTTTCCGGGTTTGGAAAGCCTTGAAAGAGTTTGGACAGCATTCAACTATTAACAGCAGCCGCTGGCACACGAATCGGTCGAACAACTGGCTAGGCACAGAAACTTTACTCGGATTCGCCACTAAATGCATTTTAAAGGAATTCCCAGCTCATCGACCGACAAAAACAAAATCAGATCTTTCAATAAACTAGTTTTTTGCCTGTTAACCACATAAAGCTAATAATGGCATCACCTCTTCCTCTCTGAATCATACAGTCAGGTGTAGCAACTAAAAGATTGACTTCCATGTACAAGATAAGAGAAGAGATAAGACCGTAATGCCTCGTAAACAGAGTGATGAACTGCGCGCACAGTTAGCATCGCCAAGTTGAGATATAAACAATGAATAAATCCCGGGGAGGAACTTATTGAGCAACCTTTAAAAACCATAAATCTGGTCTTAAGCCAGCCACCAGCACAAAAAACTACGAACATGGGGAAGCTAAAGCCTTTAAAAATCAAACAACACTCCCATGTGGATCTCGTGCACGCCCTCGCGGCTGCGCATTTTAAGACGATACTAATACTGATACTAAACAGAAGAAACACAAGAAACAGTGAAGGAAAGAAAAATTCGAACAAGGAGGAATTTTTTAAAAAACCACGATGATAAAGACCCACCAACTACCTAAACGATCACAGGAGCCCCACCACAACAGAATACCCAAAGGAAGAAAAATTATTGCTCCTCTCAACAGTCCTATTTCCAGATCTCCATGCACACATCACTGTGACTCACAGTATCCTAATTATATATCCTTATTAACTGCGGCGATTATATCAACAGGCGGAGGGCAAGCGAGCGGGACAACCAAAGATGGCACAGCATCCGGCCAACTCAACCAAACATAGATCAACTATTTTTTAATCCATGACAATTAGCTAATAATGTTATTTTTTGGGGGAACCAAAACAATTAGGCCGGTCCTAATAAACATCACTTTCAGAAACTAACAGCAAAACAGCCCCCTTGAACAAGAAATAGATACCCTCCCAAAAAACAATAGACTAAACTACCGAAAAGGAAATTCAAAATTCATTTCGGCAAGAACTATGACAAGTACCGGGCTTAAAATATCACAAAAACATGAAAACATATCCAGCCAAGCATTAAAAAGACCTGGGAAACGCCGCCAACGCCCCAGCTCAACTTTTCGACTCAACAAACAAAGCCGAGCCGAAAAATGCAATAGCAGCCACAAATCCATGCAGCTTCATGAATGAACCCATAGAAATCCAACCGAAGAACGTCAATGAAAGCAACCCCCTCCCCCTCCCCTCCTCACGGACAAACCAAACCAAACCAGCCTGTCAACCCGAGGAATTCCCCCGCTGTTTTCATTGGAACCAACGACGCATGAAAAAAAAAAAACAAATCCTCCCGTTTCCTCCACAGTGAATCGCGATGTCTACCGAGGGTTTCTTCCTAGGCCGTCCCTCCCATTCGGACAAAAACGAGGAGACAAGGCAAGAACTTTATTTGAATAACAAAAAAAAAAATCCCATCTTTATGATGTTATACGAGGTTAAACACCGAAGCGACGAAGACCCAGGAAAGAAAACACGCCGGAAAAGGAAGAAATCGAATGGAAAGGACTGCAAGCTGCACCTCGGGAGGGGTTGGGGAGGGGGGGCAATGTTCGGTGCCACGGACAGCGGCACCGAAACAATAGGCGGAAGAAGAGGGACGGGGGTGGGAATGGAAGTCTGGAACTGGGTTGGACGTCGGGGTAAGGGGAGTGGGAAGAGGGATTATATAGAGGAGAAGAAGCGGAAGGAAGGAAGCAGATGGTGTGAGCGCGTCTCGAGGGAGAGGGGGGACGAGCTCGACGGTGACGGGTGGACCGGTGGGAACAAACAGGAGCCGAAAAACTGCGAACGACGCAACCAACACAAGAAAAAAACCTCGTCCTTTGTCGTTTTCTGGGGCATTCTGGATTCTGTGAATTTCTCTTCCTTTTATTTTCTTCTTTTCCTAAAATAATAATATTTATTTATTCTTTTAAATAATTAAGTATTTTAAATTGGGTTAGAATAGAACAAGTTAAAAACAACAGTGTGATTTATATATATTATTTTGGTTATTTCATAAATATAAATACATACGTGGAAAACAATGGCACGTGCAAGGTCACGTGACGGACAATGAGTGTCTGCATGGGCTCGGGTCAGGACAAAAGTAGTTTTTGGTCATCTACCCTTATGTTTATTTCATTTTGTCACTATCATAATTATGATTATTATTATTATTATTATTATTATATATTTTCTCGCGGAATCCATTCCCAAAATTGTCTTTTGATATTAAGGAAAATTGGATGTATTTTGTTTTGGGAGGGGGGTGTGACTATAATTTTTATGATATTGGGAGACAAATAGTGGAAAAGTGAAAATAATGCATTGAGGAGCCCTCCCTCCCTCCCAAATTTTAATTTATCGTTCCGACTTTTAATTTATTAAAAGATAAAAAAATTTATAAAATCGTTGTTCACACTTTTAGACCCGATTTTGAAAAACTTTTAAAATCTTTTAACCAAATTAATCGAGAATCGTCTTCTACTAAATTAGAAGTCGTAGTTCTAAACATCAAACTCATGAAAGTTAAGTAGAAAATTATCCAATTTACGGCCACCGATATGTTTTTTCAAATCAATAGTAAACCTCACGACATTATAATATTTATTTAGTATGGTCAGAAACGTGGTGTTACTTCTTTCAATAGCTCCCACTCTTATGGCAATTTGCAAAACCTCTTTGCTTTGGCTCGACTCGACCACAACGAACAAAAACTACCCAACCTTGGACAGTTCATATAATCACTGCACTTCCAAAAGTGATTCCCCCGATCAAAACCCTACAAAACTTGTCCCACTTTCTTTCATCTTCTAACAGCACGAGCTGAATCCTCCCGACCCGATCCTCGACATTACACACAATCATATAAGCTCCTTTTCAACTTGGAGGAATTCGATTCCTACCATGTGTGATTAGGCAAGTTTTTTTAGTTCTTAGGATGTTCAATGAGTTAGGTATCGCCGTTCAAGGAGCCAAAGATTGATTGAATCGCGATTTACATGATATATATGGTTCCGTTTATCCACGTGACGTGATATTATTACGTGCGAAGGGAAATTGGGGAGGTGGGTTTTCTTGCAAGCAATAAACTAATGGAAGAAAAGTTGGAAATCCCTTGGACATTGCCCAATTTTGGTGGGAGGAACTCTTTGCTTCTTTATACGTGTTACGCGGGAGGAAGCAAACCCTAAAGTTCGATCGACTTGGGATTCAAACCAAGAGGAAAAGTCAATCCATTATCCTCGGGATTAGATTTCTACAACAAGTCTGTAATGTTGTAATAATGAAGCGGCAGTTGTGGTCGAAAAGGTACTTGTAAGAAGGTAATCTGTTCTCGGAAGATGAATGACTTGCCAACTCCCATGAATAGGAAGTTAAGTGATGTGTCCAAAAGTCGTCCTAAATGATACAGTCAATTATGTGCTTCGAACACATGAAAACTTACCAATTATGTCCTATGGGAAGACCCAATTTCTAGTGGAACCTCTATGAATGTGACTAGGTCCGGATTGGATTGATAATTTGTTTTTCGGCATGCGTCTCAATCTCGACATCGATCTCCCTAAATCTAATCCTAGATCTGGGTTAAGTTTCCCACTAAGTCCCCAAGTTACTAATACCTTTACTTCATCAATACTTTCAAGATTTCTGATCACCCTGGAGTCTGCCAAAGCATCTTTCCCTTAATCGACACTTAAAGACTCCCAAATCTTGCAAATTATGATTGAACTCATGGGCTAATATATGCTTGATCAGATAGAAACGATGGCAAAAATCTTACGGAAGTATCAAGTTTTGAGCCATTAGGTCAAACATTGTACATAAAGTCGTGTGTCAAATTGGATCCTTTTCTTTTTGAGGTGGAAGATATGCTCAGATGTTAACTTTTATTATCTCGTAGACTCGACTCGAAACCGCTGATTTCGATAGAGGGTTGCATATGCTTTCGATAACAAAAAGTGCTTCCGCTTTTACTCTCGTTGTGCACAAATAGTCTCCGCTATCGATTCGGAGCTTTTGATCCTTACTCCATACGGCTTGTACCTGCGAGTCACAGGATAGGTCGCGATAAGGTTTATCCGCAGCTACATAGAGAAAGAAACCTCGATAATGACATGATATAACCATAACCTTCAACTCAAAGAACAGCACCTTTTGAATCTCAGTGCCTTTATCCCTTTCGAGTGTGTCGTGGATTACGCGGAGGGATTAGAGTTTGCGAGAATCAGATGCTCAGATAATGCAGGTTTCTTCCTTAGGAAGCATTCATTTGTTGATGTTTAGATGGCACAATCGGGCATAAATGTTAATTATGATGCTTGTTTTTTTTTTCTTAATCATGGCCCAAGTGTAAGTGATTCATGGGCCTGGTGAAAAGCCCATTAACTTATGTTATTGGGCTTTCACTTTTTCCTTCTTTTCTAATTTCTTCGAAATCGGCGAGAAGAGACCATCATCGCGACTAGACTGTGAACGAGCAGCGCCGGGCTCGAGCACTCCCTATTCGAGTCCGACTCGAATAAAAAATTACAAAACTTGAGCCCGAGTTCGAGCTTGACCGGGCTCTATTTACTCAAGTCTCCGCTTTAGCCCTAGATTGAGCCCGAACCTCTCCAAAGTTATATGCACACAGTTCTCCTCCGAGCCGATCCGAGCTTCAAAATTTTTTAAGTATATTTACGTTAAGTAGAATTGGACTGTTTATCGGGTTCGTAAGTCAGCCTGAGCTCGACTTGACTGTCAAAAGTTAAGGCTCGAGCCGAGCTCGTCGAGTTTTGATTTTTTATTGAGCTGAGCTCGAGCAAACCTGACCCGACTCATTAATACCTCTGATAATAACTAGTATTAGTCATTTTTTCTGTATATTTATCCATGAAGCGTTGTTTTAATACTAATAAAAAAACTTCTACTTGAAACTTCGAATGCCACGACTTAACCCGATTTATTTTACAAAATATTTTTTACTAACCACCAACAAAACTCGAATACTCTGAGCCGTAAATTTTTGAGAATTAAAACAACCCCAGGAAAATATTACAAGATGTCGTATTTCTGTCGGAAAAAAAAAAAACTGAAAAAGTTTAGCCAAAGAAACATTTAACTGTACGGTCACATCCCAATCACTTTCCCCCCGCCGTCTTCAGCCCGCCACATGGCCCGCACAACCGACGCCGCCATTGCCATCTCTGTCACCATCGTCTTACTCCTCCTCGGGGGAACATCTGCCACACGATCTGCCCTCGGATCGATTCCCTTAGACTGCACCGGCCGCCGGATCCACGTCCGCGACCTCCCTCCGGCCTTCAACCTCGGCCTCCTCTCCTCCTACTCCGACTATGCCCCATTCCTCGAAGAATTCTGCCTGAAGAACTAAGAAACTAAGAACCAGACGAAGAATAGGAAGGTACTGCAGAAATGAAAAGAAGAAGAAAGGAGGAAGAAGAAGAAGGAAAATGCCGGGGATATTTTCTTATATTCCTTCTCTCAAAAATATCGCAATTACACCCTCTATTTCCTTTTATATTGTAATCGTAACGGAATGGGAATATTGTATGATAGGATTTGGTGACAGAAGCACAGAGGCGTAGGCATTTGCATTTGTCCTTTGTTGCCGTTGTCCTTTGTTGCAAGCTCTCTTCCTTCCGTTAGATTTATTTTGTTTAGGCTTGGGTTGGGCTCGAGTTTAGCCTTCTGAATTGGGCTGGACTAGCTTACAACTCCCCTCAAAGTCAGCTCCTCCATCTTCCGGCCTTGCCCTTTCTACTCCACAGCTTCCCTGAACCCATGCTCCTTGGTCCTGGCCCCTTTCTTCGAACCTTCTGTTTTGACGAATGACAGTTTGGACAGCTGTACTTTATCTCTGTCTTCAGTTGTCAACCACATCGAGAACTCAGAAGAAATTCCAGGTATACTCCTCAAACCCTTATCCTCATGCTCTTCACATTTTGTGATTTCTTTCAAACTCTCAGAGGCCGTATTGTCGTTCCTTCTACACAGAAAAGGAAGTTTATCCGCTACTGTAAGAAGAGATCTGCAAGAGAGAAACTTGTTAATGGGTAAGACTTTTGTCAAGGGATCGGCTACTTGGCTGTTTGAGGTAATATGCTTGATCTCCAATTGTCCATCTAGCACCCTTTCTCGCACAAACTGATGATCAATTTCAATACGTTTTGTTCTTGCATGGAGGATAGGGTTTGTTGTTAGCTGTACAGTACTTAGATTGTCGCAATAGACTGTGGGCGGTCATGAATCATGAATCTGTAATTCTTTATGCAGTTTCTAAACCCATATTACTTCAGCCACACCATCAGCCAAAGCCCTATACTCTGCCTCTATACTCGATCTAGACACTAGCCTCTGTTTTTGTGAGCTCCATGACACCAAATTGGATCCCAAATAGACACAGTGGGCACCTATACTTCTTCTATCATCTGGGCAACTTGCCCAATCTGTATCAGTAAAACAAGTGATTGGGAAAGTACTAGTAGCCACTAGGTTAAGGTCAAACATACTTGTTCCCTTAAAATATCTTAGAATTCTCTTCACCCCTTATAAGTGCACCTCAGTAGGATTCTGCAAGAACTGGCAAGCTTTGTTTACAGCAAAACTAATGTCAGATCTGGTGTTCGTACAGTACTGTAATGCTCCAACTAAACTTCTATAAGTAGATGGGTCATCCAATAATTGTCCTTCATATTTTGACATTTGCCCCTTAGATGCCATAGGAGAAGGCATAGTGTTACAGTTTGACATACCTGACTTGGCCAGAAGCTCTAAAATATATTTTTCCCGTGAAAGGTGTAAGCTCCCCGGTTGCCTATTTACTTGAAACCCCAAGAAAAATGACAACTCTCCTAAATCCTTCAAAGCAAACTTGCGATGAAGTTGAGGCAATAGCATAGAGATACCTTTAGTGTCAGATCCGGTTACTATAATATCATCAACATAGATCAACAGTATAATGATACATGTGGCTGAGATTTTGAAAAACATAGATGCATCAGCTAGGGAGTTTGTAAAACCCCATGTAAGTAGACACCCGCTCAGCTTCATATACCACGCACGAGGCTTTGTTTCAACCCATATAGAGCTTCCTGAGCTTACACACATATTTTTTGGTTTACTCTGAACAACCCAGCCAGGTGGTTGTTCCATGTACACAGTTTCAGTAAGATCTCCATGTAGAAAGGCATTATGAACATCAAGCGGCTTTAAAACCCATCCAAAAGAAACTGCAAGAGATAGAATCACCCGAATTGTCTGATGTCTGACCACAGGGCTAAAAGTCTCCTTCTAGTCAATACCCGGTGTTTGGGCGAATCCCTTGGCCACAAGTCTGGCTTTACACCTTTCTAAAGTACCATATGCAGTAAGCTTAACTTTAAACACCCACTTACAGCCAATAATTTTCTGTTATCCACAAACAGGAACTAATTCCCAAGTCTGGTTTTTGTCTAGTGCAGCAAGTTCATTAGTCATTGCATCTCTCCACACTGGTGTCACCAAAGCATCAGCCAGACTAGCTGGTTCAGTAGGTAGGGAAGTAAGGTTGGTTAGCAGAGGTTGTTGGCATGGCTGAGATGAAATGGTAGAGTAGACCTTTGGTTTGAAAATCCCATCCTTGGATCTGGTTATCATAGGATGAACATTCCTAATCTCCTGGTTCTCCCTACTAGGCATATCCTCTGAGATAGTTGGTTCTGTAGTAAGGGGAACATCAATCTTATTTCTAGCAGTAGTGATAGATGGAGAAGGTGTTGAAGAGACAGAAACCAAAGTAGGAGATGAAATAGGTATAGAAACGATATGACTAAAATTGGATGGAGAGGACTGTGATGACGGTTTTAACTGAGGTAAAATTGGATTAAAAACATTTGTAAGACCGGTAAGAGGTGAAATAGAAAGTGTGGACTTTGTAACCTTGAAGGGAAAAGTGGTTTCATCAAAAAGGACATTCCTGGAAACATAAGTTCTTCCTGTTTCATTGTGAAAGCAAATGAATCCCTTGTGTGAAGAACTATTACCCAATAAGATACAAGCCACTGATCTAGGCTGTAACTTATGAGAATTGTACATCCTTAACAAGGGAAAGCATAGACAACCAAAAGTCTTAAGAGTTGTATAATCAGGATGTTGACCAGTGAGTAACTGAAAAGGAGTTTGAAATTGTAACAGTTTGGAGGGAAGTCCGTTGATAATCATAACAGCTTGATGAAAGGCATATGGCCAAAACTGTAGGGGAACACTAGCATGGTTAATAAGAGTCAAACAGACCTCAACTACATGCCTGTTCTTCCTTTCTACCCGACCATTTTGTTGGGGGTATGTGGACAGGATAACTGATGAGTTATCCCCACCTGTGTGAGATAAGTGTGAAGTGATCTGAACTCACCTCCCTAGTCTGACCTAACTGTATGAACTGAAGTATTGAACTTGTTTTGAATCATTTTATGAAATTGGATAAAAGCTGTTTTTGCCTGTGATTTCTCTTGTAGAAAATAAATCCACGTAAAACGTGTAAAATCATCAACAACTAACATGAAGTACCTGTTTCCAGTGAGAGATTTAACTGGAGCAGGACCCCATAGGTCTGTGTGAACAAGTTTAAAAGTTGTGCTGCCCTAGACATAGAACTAGAAAAAGGCAACCTGTGATGTTTGCTAACTGCACAGGCTGAACAGAAAGATAAAGCAGTTTTTTCAAAAGGAAATTTACAAAGTGATAGCACTTTTTGTAGAACTTCTGAATGAGGATGTCCTAGTCTTGCATGCCACTGAAGAGTGTCTTGGGTAGCTGTTTTGAGATTGGTATAAGCACTGGGTTGAGGTGAGAGCAAGAGTGCTGGGAGATGAACAGCTTGAGTTTGCAGATAGAATAGTTGAGGGAATCCTATAGAGACCTCCCTTCACTGGTCCCTGAAGTAGTGGTTGCTGGGTTTTCTTGTCCTTAACAAAAAACATAGTAGGATAAAATTCAACAAACAAATTATTATCCTGACACAATTTTGAAACACTAATAAGTCTATTTGATAGGTGAGGAGTCTGAAGTAGATCAGAAAGAGTAATAGACTCAAATTTAGAATGTAGAACTCTATTACCAGTGTGATCGATGTTTACTTTACTGCCGTTCCCAACCATAACTGAAGATGGGCCTTTGTAGGTAGAAATGTCTTGAGGATCATCAACATTAGGAGTTACGTGGTGAGTAGCTCCAGAAACTAGCATCCACTCATTCGAGTCAAAATAGGATGAAGTCTGTGTGGATAGGGCGACTGGGAATTGATTGGTTTGTGTTGGTTGACTAGGGTGAGGGTTGGTAAGAACAGTTTCAGGATTAAGGCTTGTCTGGTAGATCTGTGGTTGAGACTGAGGTTGAAACTGGGGTTGAGGTTGGAATTGAGGTTGAAAACTAGTATTCAGTCGATGGTAGCAGTTAAATGCAGTATGTCCTATCTTGAAACATATCTGACACTTGGGTCTTTGTTGATGATAGAATCTGTCTGGTGGCCTTTGTATGAAGGAAGTGGGTCGAAAAGGTGGTCTTCCTAAAAGCCCAGGAGATTGGAAAGTTGAGGCTGACTGGATATGGCTAGGGGAAGGGTTTCTTGGTCTGCTGGTGGGATAAAAGGATGAAGGTCTAGGATTTGGAAATTTGGTTTGTATCTGTCTAGATCTTACACCTGCATGGTGAGTGGATACATGGACTTGAGGCAACAGACTCTCAGCTTCATTTCTTCTCTCTATACGTAGCTCGAAGTTCAATAGGAGATTCTGAACTACTGCAACAGTGGGCTCAGCTGGTCTGCTTTAGATGGCTGAAACCATAGGGTCATATTCTGCTGGTAATCCTTCTAGCATATACCACACATAATCTCTATAGCTGACAGCCTCTCCCACTACACTCAGTTGATTAGAATAAGACCTCAACATATTGAGATATTGTTGCATGCTTCGTCCTTCCTATTTTAAATGTTGCATTTGCACCCTCAAATTAATTATCCTTGTAGTTGAACTTGATTCATACCTACTCCTCAAACTTTCCCATACTTCATGTGATGTTTTGCAGGAAACCACTTGACTCAGTGGCTCAGGAGTGAGAGACGCAAACAGAAGACTCATAAGGGACTTGTCTGTTCGCTTCCATTGTTTGAAGTCTGGGTTTGGGATCATCAAAGTGGTGTCCAGAAACTGAGCAGGAGGTAAAGTGGTGTAATATGCAAACTCTTCATACCCTCTAGCTATTATGGCCGCAAGCATCTGTCCCTTCCACAACAGGTAATTTCCATCATCTAGTTTTAAAGTAGAAGAAAATAGACATGCTGGGAGTTGAATAAGACTAGGAATGGTTGACCCTTGTGTTGATTCACCTCCTGAGACTCCAGAAGCTGGTGTTTGTGAGAACTGTTGTTGATTCTGCTGTTGGTTGGCAGATGATGGTGGTGAAAGGGGATAAGTAGGTCTGGGATTTGCCATCAGTTCGAGCAACCAAAAAAAAATCCACAATGCTGTTAGGCTGTGGGCTCTGATACCATGAAGAACTAAGAGACTAAGAACCAGACGAAGAATAGGAAGGTACTGCAGAAAAGGAAAGAAGAAGAAAGGAGAAAGAATAAGGTGAATGCAGGGGATATTTTCTTATATTCTTTCTCTCAAAAATATCGCAATTACACCCTCTATTTCCTTTTATATTGTAATCATAATGGAATGGGAATATTGTACGATAGGATTTGGTGACTGAAACACAGAGGCGTAGGCGTTTGCATTTGTCCTTTGTTGCCGTTGTCCTTTGTTGCCAGCTCTCCTCCTTCCGTTAGATTTATTTTGTTTAGGCTTGGGTTGGGCCTGAGTTTAGCCTTTTGAATTGGGCTGGACTAGCTTACACTGCCACTACCTTTCCGAACACGGCCTCGGTCAGCCTACCCGTCCTGGCTCCGTGTCCTTGCATCGCACCGATCCCCTCGCCCTTGAGCTCCTCTTCCATCGCCGCCTCCTCTCCTACCCTTGCCTCTCCCATGACCCTTCCCACGCTGATGCCGTGTTCCTCCCTTACTACTCTTCCCACGCCGCGTTGCCTAACCTGTACGGTTCTCTTATTAATTCGTCGTCCGCCCACGGCCTCGACCTGTTTGAGTTCCTCGCTAGGGATTCCCCGGAGGCAGGCGGTGGCAGCATCGGATCATCTCTTAATGTCCGTCACAGCATACGGCTCGAGTGCGAGGCCAATGCCACAGACCTGATTGAAGAATCCTACGATAAGGTCTGCGACTTTGTGGATTGCTCGAATGGGATATGCGAGCACGAACCAGTCCTCTACATGAAGCCCATGGTCAAGGCCAGCTTCTGCCTGCCGCCGCCGGGTGATACTCCGACAAGGCGTGCAACCTTCGATGGGATACTTGTGGGATGCATTCCAGTCTTCTTCGAGGACCAGTCGGCAAGATCCCAGTACGGATGGCACCTCGCAGAGGATGAGTTCGACGAGTTCTCAGTAACAATCCCAAACGAGGATATGGTCTTCAAGGGGCTGAGGATCACGGACGTGCTCATGAAAATACCGAGGGAGAAAGTGGAGAACATGAAGGAGAAGATGATCGAACTGATACCCAGAATAATGTACAGAAAGCACGAGAGTTCGGCAGGACTCGCGGCAGTTAAGGATGCATTTGATATCGCGATCGAGGGCACTCTCCTGAAGATCAAATCTAGGCTCGAAGATTTGCAGAGTTCATCATCTCAGTAACCACGATTACGCGTACTTTTGGAATGTAGATAGAGATTCTTTGTGTACTCTGCTGAAGTGGCCTTGGCTTGGCATGGCTGATGAAACACTCCCTGGATCCTGGCTCCCGGCCATCCGTTGGCTGCGACCACCCTTCGACGGCATCTTCTATGTGTACTGGCTGATTCTGCAAATTTAAGCAGCTGTATGTGATGCAAATGTGTAATAGCACTTTGACTACCAAGAGACTCATCTTACAGAAGCTGATATCAATGTTGCATTGTTGCTTTGCACATGCTAAGTGGAAGAACCGGAAGCTCATCCCGACGAACCAAAGTTCATTCTCGCAAATTCATCCGAGTATACTAACATAAGCAAGGCTTGCACAAGAGATAAAATAGACATCGGGAAGATGGGAAGACTGAGGAATTTTTATTCGAGGATCTCCAGAAGCTGTTAAAAGACCAACGAAATCAAACAATGATGTAACGGTTATTCACCGCCCCCGCCACAAGGATGAAACGTGGGATGGAAGCTTTCGGGTGATCGCAGCTTTTTGTACTGAGCCGGGAATGCGTTTCCAGAGTTTGTGACAATGAACTTACTGGTGGAGGCTTGTTTCATCCCCATCTGATTATTGCAGATCCCCAGGTGAGGCCAGCTCCGAAGCCTGCTGTGGCTAAGACATGGCCTGGTTTCACCTTGCCACTGCGCACGGCCTCATCCAGAGCCAAGGGGATCGACGCGGCGCTCGTGTTGCCATAGTTTGCCAGGTTCGAGATTATCCGATCCTGAGGGACTTCCAAGCGTGTTGCGACGGCATCGAGGATCCTCTGGTTCGCCTGCATAGGATTAAAAGTTACTCCAAATAGCCAAACTCAAGCCAGCAATTGATAATCCTCAATCTACTGCCAAAGGATTGGTTCAGCCCGTGAGCCAATATCCTGAGACAAGCATCGAGAGGAATCGTACCTGGTGAAGCAATAGCCAATCTATGTTAGCCCCAGTGAGGCCTGCTTTCTGAAGAGAAGACTCGATGGACTGCGGAACACAACGTACGGCAAACCGGAACACCTCTTGACCATTCATTTGGATACAGGAATAAGATGATTGTTTAGGAGGGAAACTTCGGACTGAGCCGTTCATCCCGTGGGCATGATCGGCCCCACTGTCTGTTATGCTGGCTTTAAGATGCCTAGGGACGACAGGGCAAACGAAGCAAATGGGGATTTCTTTTCACGTTTCGCAGAAAACTGTTCGAGACAGAAAACTTAAAAACGGACAAACCTTTGGCCATCTCCATCACTGTGCAAGTCATAAGCGAACAATGCATCGTCCTCAGCATCACAAGCCTGCAACAAAAAACATAATATGCTCGGAACAGGGAGAATAAAAAAATTCAGCCAGAACATGCAACTACAACAGTGTAATAAACTAATCCCCAATATTGGGCCGAAAAAATGCTAATTACCTGCATCACAACTGCACCGGCAGCATCCCCGAATAAAATGCAGGTCCCTCTGTCAGTCCAGTCAACATATCGAGAAAGAGAGTCAGCCCCAATGATCAAAACATTGTTGAATCCCCCTCCTGTAGTTCCAATGCAGTCACACCCAATCTCTTATTAACAAACTGCTTGCCGCACGAAACACCAGCTAAAGTAAATAAAAATGGTTATACCCCTGATATGACAAGCTGCCGAAACCAGGCCCAGAACGAATCCACTACATGCAGCTGTTATATCATAAGCCAGGGGATTGCTTTTGCAGCCAAGTGCTCTTTGGATCTGTGCCATAACAAAGAATTTATAAGAAAAAAGGTTAAGTCAAACTGTTGACTACATGGGATGAAATAAAAGAACGTTACCTGGGGCGCACTGCCAAAGAGATCCTCAGGGGTAGATGTACACATTAAGACGAGATCGAGATCATCTGGTTCGACCTTCGCCATTTCCAGTGCCTTCTTAGCTGCCTCTACTGCTAGAGATGTCAGGTTTTCATTTCCTGAAAAGACATTTTTTTTTAACAGATATCATCAGTCCAGTGAGAGGAAACTCAATGCTCGACTGTATCACCATGAGATAAGATTGAGAACTGAGGATAAACAACAGATCCCTGAGATTATAAAAATGGATGGCTTTTGGAATCAGCCAATGCCTGTAAAAAGCTAGCAGTTCCTCTTTCTACTCCATCCAGACAACTAGAATTGTCAGTTTACAAGTTGATGTAAAGTAAAAGTACCGATGATATTATCATAGCAGCCAAAAAGCATCATTCTGAATAACTACAGAAGATTGTTGCTACAAACGTATGAACCTTTTCATGCCCAAAGAACAAACAAAAAGCGTAATTTGCTCTTAAGACAAGACTGTATCCAGAACAATGATCGGATGTTCCAAATGGTGGTAAAATATAAGAGGCAACGCCAGTTCTCAACTTATTCCCAACAGGCATCTCTCCTGCACAGAGCATCACCCTGCTAGTGTAGGGGGAGAATTCAGAACTTCCCTTTGATAATCAGGGAAACTAATGACAAAAAGAACAAACTCATTGTAGCATTACCACGTACACGAAGTAAGATGAAGCGAACCTGAGAGGACTCTTCGTTTTCGAATTCCAGTGCGAACCGATATCCATTCATCAGAGGTTTCGACAATTTTTGCAAGATCATCATTTGAAACCTGGAGTGCAGGTATAGCCGAGCCACATCCAATTAGCTTGCAGCCTTTACCAATCAGTCTGTTGCAATATCACTAGTGTTCATAAATCGAGATAAAAAAATATTATTTTACTCAACACAGAATTGCATCAGATGGTAGAATCTATTAAGCCACAGTAAGAGCCAGCCTTCCAGCATGCTTCACCAAACAATGTGAGTAAAAGGATCCACATAATTACTCTTATATTTCATCAAGAGGCCTAGTATACTTACAAAGTTTATCTATCAGATTGAGAAGGCGAATTTAATAGGATTTTCTCCTTAAAATCAATTGAAAGTTCACCAGTAGACAGAATAAAAATAAGGTATCGAACAATCAAAGTGAAAAAAGGCAATCATCCCATTCTGATCATGACAAAAAACATTTGGGTAAATGCAATCATCCCATTCAGAATTACTTGAAGAATTAATTCAGAAATATCATTATACAACAAATGTGGATAAAAATTCAATCAAAACAGAACATTAGCTCGATCTTAGATAAGCAGGAAAAATAATTCTCTCATGACAAATTTGGTCCACGAAATAGTGGAAAGAATGAAACGAAATCTGTAGGGGAAGGCATGCAATTTCCTTTCTGTCCAAACTCCATTCCATTCGTTCGTTCAATATGCAAATGAAATGCTCTGTTACTTGCTACAGAAGTAAAGCAATCCCGAGAAAGACCCTCCATGGTTATGACTAAAATAAGCATAGTTAAGGTACAAAGACCCTTCATTACACCTCGACATCCTCCGATTGATTACATGCATAACCACAACAAATGTTTTTCGAAACCTCAACCCAATTAAAAAACTACTGTGCTGGTATAACCAATGTTACGATTCATCTCCTATCGAAGAAACAATAATCAGCCTTAGGTTCTTCACAACATTTACAGAAGGAATCAAACAGTGATCTCATATGTACATCCAAACACCAGGGAACCGAAATAGGACGGAATTCCTTAATCAAATACCACGCCTACTGTCCACAAGAACCATCTCTGGATAAAACTGATTACGATTACC
This sequence comes from Melastoma sanguineum, assembly GCA_029817735.1. Lineage (NCBI taxonomy): Eukaryota > Viridiplantae > Streptophyta > Magnoliopsida > Myrtales > Melastomataceae > Melastoma > Melastoma sanguineum. Next base: position 257,691 of record JARUPW010000159.1, on the reverse strand, counting down.
AACAAGCTCAAGCACATGCACCACCAAAACATCAAAATCCACCCAGTCGGGTCTTGCAGAACACCCAGAATCACCTTAAAAAAAAACAGCGAAACCCGCCTAACAATCAATCACTTCGATCCAATCAAGCAGAAAAAAACCAAATCAATCCCGTCCCCGGAATAAAAAACCCAACCTGGGCACCCGAGATTCGGACCCGGAGGCACCGACGGAATGCTTCCTCTGGGAGCCCTCGACGCTGCCAACACACAAAACCCTCCTAAACGATATAAACCCAGATCCACGAACGCCGACGCGGGGGTTGACCCTCCTCCTGACACTCGTCAAGGGAGCAGACACAAACCCAGGAGACGCATTACTGACAGCAGCACCAGCTGGAGCGGCGGCGGCGGCACCCATTTACTCTTCTTCTTTCCCTCTCCCCTGACACCGATCACTCGCAATCAATTCAGCACGGAAACGAAGAATTGGGTGAGGAGGGGGACGAAAAAGGATGGATCTTTGGGCCTTCTTCCTGACGAAACGAGGAGGGAAAACAATGTTGTGGGGGAGAGAGAGGGTGTGCGGGGAAAAAGATTGAATCTTTTTAATCTTGTTGGGCAAATGCAACAGCATTGGGTAGTCCGACACGACAAAAACACAAAACAAACACCCCCCCCCACCCAACCAGGAAGACTTTCGCAGAGGTTGTCTTCGTTAAAGACATTTTAACTCGGGTTACCCACTTCACTTACCTTTAGCTCGGTTTGATTCACAACCTAATGGCATGCCGCCTGTTAATCGAAAACATAATCCATTTTCTGTTTTCATTTTTTATTTAGTTAAAATTTTGTTTTTCTCAGAAAAATTTTAGAAAATGTTTTATTATTTTGATATTTTCTTATTTTTATATAAAATGAAAATAGGAAATAAACTTTATTTCTTTCTACTAAACACGAAGAATTTGACACAGTATGTTTTAAAGAAGATACTGATCAATTCCCTCTTCTTACGCCAAAGATCTTACCATTCGCGAATAAACTCGAGTTTCATATTTTTTTCATTTACATTGAAAAATTCTTATGTATTTTTGTACCCATTTGATATTATGAAAAATGAACAAATTTTTTTTCTTTTTTTAGGAACTAAAATTGTATATTACAAAAAAGGGTGCGGTCAGTACATTAAAACGTGACATTAACTAAAGCCGAATAGATACAACTAAATATGGGATAGTACATGTTTGGTTGGGAGGAGGGGGGAGGGACTCATTTGTTTTGGTGTCCTTGGATAATACGACAAAAGATGAATATTCGTCACTCCCAAACTTGATGAGCACAAGAGTTGTTGCCAAAGTTTGTCTCTTGTTACTAAAAGTTGAAGAGTTTTATTACAAAATAAGGTTAGGTGAAAAAATATCATGGAGTTAATTTTCAAATATCGAGTTTTTTTTGTGGTTGAATTCGGTATTTAGAAAACTTGACGAATTTGGTATAAATTGAATTGTATTTTTTGATATTATTTGACAAATTTTAAAAGTTTTTGTCCTACTTCGTAAGATATTTTATAGCAAAGTTACAAACACCAAACCCTAAACAAAACTTTAGTGCCTTGTAATGTAAGTCAAGGATGAGTCCTTCCAAAAACATTAAAAATAAAAAACATTTAGGAATCATCGTCAACGCCGTGCAAATTACAAGGGTTGTGTGGTAATCAATGTTCCTTCTCCTCCCTGTGCTGTCGCCGGTTTTTGTCGATATCCCGGACCTTGGATAGTTTCGAAAGACGACAGACGGGCGGTATGGGCGGAGACATTCACGGGAATGCTTGTTAGGAAGCAAGCCTTGCCTTGGATACGAACGACGAACACAAACCATCGAGTTCCCCGTCTACAACGACGAGAATTCGCACGATCCCCCGGACTCGTCTGCTCGACCGGACTCCGAGATCCAGCGACATTGCTGCATGAGTCCCTGTCATCTATTTGGGCCATGTCGTCGGCCCATTATCCTAAAATGGGCCTAGGGCTTCTCGGCCTTTATGAACATCTAACGTCCTAAAAATGGAATTTGGTTTAAAATTTCTTATTGACATAAGAATCGAACCGATTAATGCCTTTAGTATTTTTTTTCCCCACTATTTATTTTTAATTCTCTATTTTTTCTAAAATTCGAAGAAAAGTGTATGGAAAACTCAAAATTTTAGTTTACATCAAATAAAAATAATTAAAATATTATGAATAAATTGTTAATAAATAACTTTCATAATTCTTTGTTTTTTTGGGTATATATTTAAAATGTAAATTATCGATATTTGACCCCTCCAATACGTCAACTTTACGTTTTGGCATATCGTTTAAAAAGTTTTGAATTTGGCCTTATTTCGATTTTACTTTTGGATTTGGCCCTATTCGTAACGGCCGTTACCTATAGCTGACGTGTCAGTGACGGTTCTTTTGATTGTCTTAGGTGGTCTGACGTGTCTTTAACCTCACATTTTTTTGCGTACGTGGACATTAATAAACGAAAGAAATAAAAAAGGGCTTGTTGGGCTTGTCGGAGTGATCGAAAGTACGGACCCAGAACTCGAAAAGCTGCTTGATGTCGAGCCTGAGAGGTCATCCAGTCCCTTTCTGATCGATCAACACCACGTCGACCTCGCCGCCCATCTTATCCTTGATGCCATACTGGGTTTCCCCCCTCGTCGAACCCAACCAACCCCGCCGTCCTTCGGGCTTTCCCGGCTGTCCTCGATCACAGAAGCCTTAGAGTACAGGCAACCCATGATTGAAGGAGCAACAACAACATGGGGAAAATCCCCTAACCCCACAACACCAGAAGAAATCAACAGACCACAACCCAAAATCACAACTCAAACCTAGAACATAAAAGATACCCTAATGAATCCCAGAAAAAAGTGACATTTCTGGGCTGATTGTTCGGCTGGTCGCTGGTCGCTGGTCGCTGGAGGCGGAGGAGGACATGGCGGCTGGTCGTTGGAGACGCCATGGGGTGGGAGGCGGAGAGGGAGGGAAATTAGGTTATAAAAAAAAAATTAAGGAAATTAGTCCACGTTAGAATAAAAAAAATTAATGACACGGCCCTAGGGCCAAATCCAAAAGTAAAATCGAAATAAGGCTAAATTCAAAACTTTTTAAAGCCAAAATGTAAAGTTGGTCTATTGATGGGGTCAAATATCGATAATTTACCTATTTAAAAAAGTAAAAATATTTTCTTTTTATGAATTATCGATATTTGACCCAATAAATATGCTAACTTTATGTTTTGACATAATATTTTAAAAATATTTTATTTTATTTTATTTTAATTTTACTTTTAAATTCAGCGTTATTTCCGACCGCGATCGTCCAAAACGAACGAAAGTGGTAGTAGGGGAGGGGGGGTTGGGGCAGAGAGTGTATTTAATTGCTCAGCTATGACCAAAGTAATAAACGTGATTGATTCATCATCTGCCCTCGATTGCCCGCCCCTTTGCCGGATTCTCAACTCGTTTGATTTTCTTTTAATTCCAGGGGTTTCTTGTCATAATTTTTTTTTTAACAAGCACAGAAGATTTCTCGAAACTAGCGAAGAAGATCGAGTGTAATCGGATAGAATCGCGGAAGTTCGTGAAATCAGAAGGACTCCGACTATGGCTTCATCCTGTGCATACCCAGAAACAAGAAGAAGAAAGGAGGAGAGAAGAAGAAGGAGGAAGAACAAAACTGTTTCATTGTATGTCGTACTCAAAAACGTTTCTGTACAGCCTTTCTGTTTTAAGGGCTATCCACGTAACAAACTCAGCTGCTTTTACAATTTTATCCTAGCATAAGATAACTAATAGGCCTGGATAATAACAAGGCCCCCAACACACTTTCTCTTCCTCGGCTCTTACTCCAGTCTCCGGCCCCTGCATCTCTTCATTCCTCATGTTTCTTTTCTTCTTCTTTCTCCGCTAGACCTTCCTCTGTTCTCCTTGTGTGNTGACGAGTTGATATTCGTCCACGTCCACTGTAGGTGGTCGGCCAGGTTCATCTTGTTCGGAGTGTCGTGGATTTCTGGTTTGCGTCGTCGTTGGCCTGAAGAAATGGAAAGTGTATTGAACGCGGAGAAGTCAAGATTCGGTGAAGAACGTGATGTTGATTCTGCAATTATTATTCATCATCCCTAATATATTGATAACCTTTCATCATTAATGTGTATGTAGGTGAGAAGGATGTTCAGCACTTCTTCAATATAGTCAGTGATATGAATGAAGAACAGATGTTGAATATGTCATTTTGTACTGCCGAAGAAGTTGAAGAGTTCATTAAAATGTATGCAATGGTTCATGGGTTTTCAGTTCGGAAAAGAGATCGGCAGAAATTAAGAAACGGTGAATGCGTCATGAGAAAGTGGGTTTGTTCAAGGGAAGGCGAGTGTTCCGATGTCCCTGTGTTGACAGCGAGAAGTCGAGTTAGAGCATCTTTAAAGAACGGTTGCAACTGTTTCTTTAAAGCGAGAGTGGAGGTTAATGACAAGTGGAATTTGGTTGCAGTTCAGTTGGAACACAATCATGACATGGTGAGCGAACGTCTGTCATATTTCATGCGAGAAAGGCGACAAGTTTGCAACGACGATATGACCTTTGTCCGTCGAATGCTTGACGTTGGATTTAGACAGTGTGATATTATGCGACTAGTAGTACACGCATCTGGTGGCCACTCACGTGCCGGTTTCCTCATGAAGGACCTCAATAACCGGAAGTTGAAGGAAGAGTCTGCTGGGGTGGCTGGTCGTTGTGATTCAATCCTTGCATATCTCCTGTCTAGGAGGAACAGTAACAGTGGTATGGCGTTCGAATCACATGTGGAAAATAATGAAGTGACACGCATATTTTGGGCGGACAGTACCTCAATCACTGATTACCAATCATTCGGCGATGTCGTAGCACTGGACTCAATGTTCAAGACAAACAATTATGGAATGCAAATGGTGATCATCGTCGGTGTCAATCATCACCATCAAACTAGGGTCTGCCTTAATGAGTTATGAAACCATTGCGGACTACACTTGGCTCCTACGTACTCATACACAGATCATGGGAAGCAAACATCCGCTAAGCGTGGTCACAGACGCCGACAAAGCGATGATTGCTTCTGTGAGAGAAGTATGGCCATTGTCAAGGCATAGGCTATGTCTTCGTCGTTTTAGTCGTAATATCAATTGTCATGTACAGGACCCGGGTATGCGAGCTCGTATTTCGTCATTCATGTACAACAGCAGACTAAGTGAAGAAGTTGAAGAGGAGTGGTCGTCTTTAATGAGCCATACAGGATCCATAAGCATTAGATGGCTACAACAAATTTATGCATGCCGACATATGTGGTGGCAAACGTATCTGCATGGTCATTTCTGGGCAGAGCTTAGAAGCACTCAACGATGCGAACGAGTGCACCGTTACATGAAGGGATATGTCGACAGGAAACATAAACTGCATGATTTCGTTAACAATTTTGAGCGCGCAGTTGCTAATCTTCGTCACAAGGAATACAAAGAAGACTTCAAATCAATGCAGAAGGCATTCAAGCCAAGTACGATGTTGCGCCGACTGGAAGAGGATGCAAGTCAATTGTACACCCTCAGTTCTTTTCGTAGAGTTCAGTCCGAAATCCAAAAGGAAGCGCGATTTTATGTGGAAGATATAGTTGATGGGAATATAGCGAGGGTATACACTCTTTCGTGTTATGACGGTGAGCATAGATGCGTGCAAGTGTCATCTGGCAAAGAAAATGTCAAACTCAGTTGCAGCTGCTTACATTTTGAGACATTTGGTTTTCCGTGTGCCCACATCTTCCATGTTGCGAAAGTTGAAGGATTCTTGACCATACCAAAGCATCTGGTCAATAAAAGGTAGACAAAGTTAGCTAAAAGTGCAAGCTCTGAAGTTCTATCTTGCCGTGAATACGGTGTTGACATCAATGATCTACGACAGGGTATTCTCATGACTGCATGCCGGTGGATGTGTTTTCTCGGTGGAAGATCAGACAACGCATTTCGGATGGTTCAGAAAAAAATTCAATCATTGACGTTGGAGTTGGAGAGTAGTACTGTCGAGAAGGAAGGTTTAACCGGGGTTGATAATCGCGTCGCGTATAATTTTGGTGACCAGATTCGTAAAGAGTATGTCATTTACGGTAGCAAGGAAGAAACTGCGGTGGCTCCCTCTCAACATTTTTATGAGAGTTGTCTCAATAACGAGAATATACCAAACGTCTGTAGTGAAAGTTGTTCTGAAATAAAAGAGGATGTGCGCTGTGAAGATAGCTCTGTTTATGGACAGTTGAAGGTGTACCCATAACTTAAAATTTCGACAGCATAACGGCAGTATTTTGACAAAACATCAACCTGTTCATTCAGTTACCAACGGTACGTAATTAAAACACCGACTAATCTGTTACAACATTTATGTATTCCAAAATTGCAACTTCGATTGAGCAGGTTGCCAGCAGGTCTAATCTGTTATCAAAATCAGGTCGTCATCTCGTCGAGAACGCAGGTTGCCAGCAGGTCGTCAGATTGTATTCAAAATCAGGTCGTCATCTCGTCGAGAACGCAGTTTGCCAGCAGGTCCATTCGGTGTCTATCGACCTGCATCCCATGTTGAAGCATCACTGCTCTCCGGCTTCTTAGTCCTCTTGTGCGCATCATCTTTAACTTTCTGCTGTATTCTTTTCTTAACCTCATTTCCAGGCCATTTGATCATGCTAACAACCAGCCGCAACCTATCAGCAATGCCTACGGTCTAACACACACATACATGCATTAAGAAAGCCCAGTTTCTATCCACAATAGCATAAAAAATACAGTCCAGCACAGTTACGATAATACGGTCTAACTACACAAAGACTATAAGTGTTTCGACAGTAATTACGTTGCATGAGTTAATGAACTTACCACTTGTTCAGCACCAAACGGGGGTTCAGCCAATGTCATGAATTTCATGACATATATTCCACATTCGCTTCTGCAGGAAAAGCAATGCATAGTATTTGTAAGGGCTGGTAACGTTCATACAGTTGATAAGAAAATCGGGTAATGTAGTTGGACGTACTCATTCCCGGCAGCCATCTGGTCGGGCACGTTAGTCGGATATGTTATTTTCCAGCTTGTAATGTTTGGTAATTGATACCCTTTTACCTTTGATTTGACCCGATTCTCTTCCATAACGACGCTAATAAGCTTTAATACACGATTATGAAGCTCTGATCTGCCCCCGACGTTGGACAGTTTTTGGTACATTGTGTCCATTATGAGGACTTCTTCTGTCCTGAATGAAACAATCTATAATGCCCAATGTGATTCCGCAACGCAAAGCGGAATAAAAATCTGCAAACGGGCATAGCATTCAATTTACGAACACATTTCCTGGAGATTGGTAGGAAGACAGTTTCAAGTGACTGGATGCTTACCCATTGTGCTTCCTGGTTCTTCCCAATGTGAGACTTGAAGTGCGCATATAAGGCCGCGGAACAAACAATGTACTATACAAACGTACCAGCAATAGATGGACCCAGCCTCCTATATACTTCGCGTGATGACCTTTGAAGGCCCTCACTTGACTACATAGTGTATCGACAAGGTGAGTGGCCCAATCAAACTTACAAATGGAGGCAACGTCCCTTGTCGCGAGCAGGTACTCCTTCTCGATGTCGAAGGCCGTCGTCGGGCACAAGTAGCTTCCTAACATGAATAGTACGACCTCTACTTTCCATACGTCGTCCAGAATATCTCTTCTGAGCATACTACTTTTAACTGACTTGAGAGAAATCTTACCCCTCTTCAGATGCTGTTTCAGCTCATCCCGGACGGTGTCCATGTGTCCGCTAAACGGGACACCGACTTTCGTAGCCGGAAGGCCAATCAGGGCCTCGACATCCGAAGAAAGCATACGGTGTTCCACACCGTCAATTACCATAACTCTCTTAACGGGGTCGAACAACTTCAGAAGGCACTTCAGAGCCTTGTGATGAACTTGCCGACTAACCAGATGCAGTAACCCATCAAATCCTAACTCACACAGGGCAGCCCTCTTGGCATCGTTAAATGTATTCAGCACGGCCCACAACTTTCGCGGACTACACCTTGTATAAAGGTAATCCTGTAACAATATATCCGCGACACCGTCAATACTACAATCATGAATACTCAAGACACTCAGAAAAGATGTTTCTGGAGTTACCTTCGAGACAGGCACAGCCTTCTCCTTCGTTTTTTGAGAAGAAACAGGTGTCTTGCCTTCATTTCCAGCTTCTGGAAGGTCTACCCCTTGTACCTCGGGTGAAAACTGCCCTGCCAAATCTGTAAAATGCTCTTCCATTTCTGCACTTTCCAACAAGTACAAATACACGAAATACCCTATTAAACCGAAGCTAATTAAACTGCGAACCATAACTAAAACGAACCGAACTTCATTTTATTCCTACAGTCCCACTCAAACAAAACAAAATTAAACAAAACCAACTTCAACCCAAGGAGCCAAGGAGCATCCATCACAAATCCATCACAAATTAACATCAAACCAAATGAAGATCGGACCCCACTTCAACCAAACAAAATGAAAACAAACACAATCCAAACAATAACAAAACCATAACAAAACAAAAACACAAAGCGAAACCAAATCAACTGCGAAACAAATAAACCGAACCAGCTCAAACCCACTTCTGCTTTCGCCAAATTAAACCAAACCAATAAAATCAAACCCAACCATTCCCACTCCAAGGTACAGACAACACCATAGACCCAAACAATACCTCAGGAAGCCTACCTCCGACTAACAACACCCAGACCCAAACAAATCAGGACGAGGCTGAAGACGGATTCCAGGAAAGCGCAAAACTCACAAACCCAAATCACACACGAAAACAAACAGGGGACAACGGCCGCTTTCAGGTTTCGATAGCGGACAACCCATAAAACTACAAAACCCACAAACCCATAAACCCGCAACACCCACAAACCCATATAAACCGCAACACCCACAAACCCATAAAACCACAACACCCACAAACCCATAAAACTGCAATACCCATATACCCACAAACGACTACCACCGCCCTCGCGCTTTCAGGTTTCGGAACTTCTCCAACGTTAGGATTTGAGGTTTCGGAACATACCCATTTGTCGATTAGGGTTATGGAAGCAATGCCAGGAAAAACAACGACAAAAACGGAAGCGGAGTACAAACCTGATCTCCTCCTCACCACTTCCACAACACACGCACCGACTTTGGGCCGGCAACAGCAGACGCGGCGGCGAAGGCGGAGGATCAGCGGGACGATGGCCGTGCAAGCCAAGAAGTCTGGGAAACGAATGACAACTTTCGACCCGTAAAATTAGTAATAAGTTTAGTAACCAGGGTAAAACGGTAATTTCACATCCAAAATAGGTTCGGAGTTAGGTTCAGAAACACCGTTCTAATTAGTAAATTCATTAGTAAACACGTTTATTTTTTAGTAACAGTTTACTAATATTTTTAGTAAAAACATGTCAAAATTAGTAAGCATTTACTAAAAACGTAGAACTTTACTAACAGTTTTACTAACTGGAAGAGTTTTTTTACTAAAAAGGACACCAGAATTAGTAAACAATTACTAATTATCGACTTCTTTCGCACAGTAAAAAGTAGTAAATTTTACTACTTTTTTTAGTAAATTTGCGCTTACCTTACTAAAACTTTTCCGTTAGTAAAAGTCAACCCAGATTTAGTAAAAAAAGTAGTAAAATTTACTAATATTTTTACTAACAATACGTTGACTTTACTAAAAAACTAACAACTTTTAGTAAAGTCAACGTATTGTTAGTAAAACTATTAGTAAATTTTACTACTTTTTTACTAAATCTGAGTTGACTTTACTAACGGAAAAGTTTTAGTAAAGTCAGCGCAAAATTAGTAAAATTTAACTTCAACGAACAGTAAAAAAGTAGTAAATTTTACATACTTTTTTACTAATTCTGCATTGACTTTACAAAAAGAAGACCGGATTTTAGTAAATTTTACTACTATTTTTACTAAATTCACGTTAACTTAGTTAGTAACGATCAACTTTTAGTAAAATTTACTAAAAAAATTTAGTAGTAATTAGTAAAGCACGTAACCGTTACGTGCACGTGCCGTTAGCCGCTTCCGGTTGTCTTCGTTAAAGACATTTTAACTCGGGTTACCCACTTCACTCACCATTAGCTCAGTTTGATTCACAACCTAATGGCATGCCGCCTGTTAATCTGAAAACATAATCCATTTTCTGTTTTCATTTTTTATTTAGTTAAAATTTTGTTTTTCTTATTTTTATATAAAACGAAAATAGAAAATGAACCTTATTTCTTTCTACTAAACATGAAGAATTTGACTCAGTATGTTTTAAAGAAGACATTGATCAATCCCCTCTTCTTGCGCCAATGATCTTACAATTTTCGAAGGAACTCGAGTTTCATATTTTTTTCATTTACATTGAAAAATTCTTATGTATTTTTACACGCATTTTATATTATGAAAAATGAACAAATTTTCTTTCTTTTTTTAGGAACTAAAATTGTATATCACAAAAAAGGGTGCGGTCAGTACATTAAAACGTGACATTAACTAAAGCCGAATAGATACAACTAAATATGGGACAGTACATGTTTGGTTGGGAGGAGGGGGGAGGGACTCATTTGTTTTGGTGTCCTTGGATAATAAGACAAAAGATGAATATTCATCACTCCCGAACTTGATGAGCACAAGAGTTGTTGCCAAAGTTTGTCTCTTGTTACTAAAAGTTGAAGAGTTTTATTACAAAATAAGGTTAGGTGAAAAAATATCATGGAATTAATTTTCAAATATCGAGTTTTTTTTGTAGTTGAATTCAGTATTTAGAAAACTTGACGAATTTGGTATAAATTGAATTGTATTTTTTGATATTATTTGACAAATTTTAAAAGTTTTTGTCCTACTTCGTAAGATATTTTATAGCAAAGTTACAAACACCAAACCCTAAACAAAACTTTAGTGCCTTGTAATGTAAGTCAAGGATGAGTCCTTCCAAAAACATTAAAAATAAAAAACATTTAGGAATCATCGTCAACGCCGTGCAAATTACAAGGGTTGTGTGGTAATCAATGTTCCTTCTCCTCCCTGTGCTGTCGCCGGTTTTTGTCGATATCCCGGACCTTGGATAGTTTCGAAAGACGACAGACGGGCGGTATGGGCGGAGACATTCACGGGAATGCTTGTTAGGAAGCAAGCCTTGCCTTGGATACGAACGACGAACACAAACCATCGAGTTCCCCGTCTACAACGACGAGAATTCGCACGATCCCCCGGACTCGTCTGCTCGACCGGACTCCGAGATCCAGCGACATTGCTGCATGAGTCCCTGTCATCTATTTGGGCCATGTCGTCGGCCCATTATCCTAAAATGGGCCTAGGGCTTCTCGGCCTTTATGAACATCTAACGTCCTAAAAATGGAATTTGGTTTAAAATTTCTTATTGACATAAGAATCGAACCGATTAATGCCTTTAGTATTTTTTTTCCCCACTATTTATTTTTAATTCTCTATTTTTTCTAAAATTCGAAGAAAAGTGTATGGAAAACTCAAAATTTTAGTTTACATCAAATAAAAATAATTAAAATATTATGAATAAATTGTTAATAAATAACTTTCATAATTCTTTGTTTTTTTGGGTATATATTTAAAATGTAAATTATCGATATTTGACCCCTCCAATACGTCAACTTTACGTTTTGGCATATCGTTTAAAAAGTTTTGAATTTGGCCTTATTTCGATTTTACTTTTCGATTTGGCCCTATTCGTAACGGCCGTTACCTATAGCTGACGTGTCAGTGACGGTTCTTTTGATTGTCTTAGGTGGTCTGACGTGTCTTTAACCTCACATTTTTTTGCGTACGTGGACATTAATAAACGAAAGAAATAAAAAAGGGCTTGTTGGGCTTGTCGGAGTGATCGAAAGTACGGACCCAGAACTCGAAAAGCTGCTTGATGTCGAGCCTGAGAGGTCATCCAGTCCCTTTCTGATCGATCAACACCACGTCGACCTCGCCGCCCATCTTATCCTCGATGCCATACCGGGTTTCCCCCTCGCCGAACCCAACCCAACACCGCCGTCCTTCGGGCTATCCCGGCTGTCCTCGATCCCAGAACCCTTAGAGTACAGGCAACCCATGATTGAAGCAGCAACAACAACATGGGGAAAATCCCCTAACCCCACAACACCAGAAGAAATCAACAGACCACAACCCAAAATCACAACTCAAACCTAGAACATAAAAGATACCCTAATGAATCCCAGAAAAAAGTGACATTTCTGGGCTGATTGTTCGGCTGGTCGCTGGTCGCTGGAGGCGGAGGAGGACATGGCGGCTGGTCGTTGAAGACGCCATGGGGTGGGAGGCGGAGAGGGAGGGAAATTAGGTTATAAAAAAAAATTAGGGAAATTAGTCCACGTAAGAATAAAAAAAATTAATGACACGGCCCTAGGGCCAAATCCAAAAGTAAAATCGAAATAAGGCTAAATTCAAAACTTTTTAAAGCCAAAATGTAAAGTTGGTCTATTGATGGGGTCAAATATCGATAATTTACCTATTTAAAAAAGTAAAAATATTTTCTTTTTATGAATTATCGATATTTGACCCAATAAATATGCTAACTTTATGTTTTGACATAATATTTTAAAAATATTTTATTTTATTTTATTTTAATTTTACTTTTAAATTCAGCGTTATTTCCGACCGCGATCGTCCAAAACGAACGAAAGTGGTAGTAGGGGAGGGGGGGTTGGGGCAGAGAGTGTATTTAATTGCTCAGCTATGACCAAAGTAATAAACGTGATTGATTCATCATCTGCCCTCGATTGCCCGCCCCTTTGCCGGATTCTCAACTCGTTTGATTTTCTTTTAATTCCAGGGGTTTCTTGTCATAATTTTTTTTTTTTTAACAAGCACAGAAGATTTCTCGAAACTAGCGAAGAAGATCGAGTGTAATCGGATAGAATCGCGGAAGTTCGTGAAATCAGAAGGACTCCGACTATGGCTTCATCCTGTGCATACCCAGAAACAAGAAGAAGAAAGGAGGAGAGAAGAAGAAGGAGGAAGAACAAAACTGTTTCATTGTATGTCGTACTCAAAAACGTTTCTGTACAGCCTTTCTGTTTTAAGGGCTATCCACGTAACAAACTCAGCTGCTTTTACAATTTTATCCTAGCATAAGATAACTAATAGGCCTGGATAATAACAAGGCCCCCAACACACTTTCTCTTCCTCGGCTCTTACTCCAGTCTCCGGCCCCTGCATCTCTTCATTCCTCATGTTTCTTTTCTTCTTCTTTCTCCGCTAGACCTTCCTCTGTTCTCCTTGTGTGTGCATGGTAAGAGTTCCATGCATCACTCTGCTGACACTCCCCCTCAAGATGAGATGTATGAATGTCATACAATCCCATCTTGCTCACTAAATAATTGAATCTCGAAGGAATCAAAGCCTTAGTCAGAAGATCTGCCGTCTGCTCTTCCGTCCTCACATATCTAACATCCAGCTCCCCATTAATCACTTTCTCTCGCACGAAATGCAAGTCAATCTCTAGGTGTTTTGTCCTCTCATGGAACACCAGATTTCTACTGAGGTGAATAGCCGACCTGTTGTCGCAATGGACAGCCATTGTCAAGTTCAACTTAACATCAAAATCCTTCAACAGTGCCTTTATCCACATCAACTCTGCTGTCACAGCCGCAATGGATCGATATTCAGCCTCTGTGGAACTCCTTGAAACTGTGGGTTGTTTCTTGGATTTCCAGCTAATTAGAGAGTCTCCCAGGAAGACACAAAACCCCGTTGTCGACTTCCTTGTATCCACGCAACCAGCCCAGTCACTGTCCACATACGACTGCAAATGAAGTTGTGAGTAACTGGACAGCATGAGACCCTTTCCTGGTGACTGCTTCAGATACCTTAAAACCTGCACAGCCGCTTGCCAGTGCTCAGATCTCGGCTTTTCCATGAACTGTGCCAACTTATGCACAGCAAAGGCAATGTCTGGCCTCGTCACTCCCAGGTAGATCAACTTCCCTACCAGCTGTCTGTACATGGTTGCATCCACCGCAGGCGTGTCACCTACTGTGCTGAGTCTTAAGTTAGGCAGCATAGGAGTAGAGCTTGGCTTGATTGCCAGCTTACCCTGTTCTTCCAACAGCCTTAAAGTGTACCCTCTTTGAGACAAACAGATTCCTTTCTTGGACCTTGCTATCTCGATGCCAAGAAAATATTTTAATTCTCCCAAGTCTCTTACCTTGAAATACCTCTGAAGATGCAATTCTAGTGCAGAAATAACCTCTTCGTTTGACCCTGCCACAGCCATGTCATCCACGTAAACCAAAACTGCAACAAAACCAGTCGCATCATTCTTGGTAAATAGAGAGTAATCTGCTTTCGACTGTTTGTAACCAGCCACAAGAAGACACTCAGTTAATTTGCAATTCCACTGCCTTGAGGCCTGCTTGAGACCATAAAGGGACTTTCTAAGTTTGCATACCATGCCTTGACACTCCCCCTGCAGCTGCAAACCCGGTGGGAGCTACATAAACACCTCTTCATTGAGATCGCCATTCAAAAAAGCATTGTGGATGTCAAATTGTTTGAGAAACCAGCCCTTGACAGTCGCCAAGGCAAAGAACACGCGGAGAGAGGTATGCTTGGCCACAGGGCTGAAGGTGTCATGGTAATCAATGCCGGCGCATTGAGTGTACCCCTTTGCTACTAACCGAGCTTTGTGTCTCTCAACTGTGCCATCAGCACGTAATTTGGTTTTATATACCCACTTGCAACCAACAAGATGTTTATTTGGTGGTAGAAACACTAACTCCCAAGTACGGTTGACCGCCAAGGCAGCCAGTTCATCCGCCATTGCCTTTTCCCAATGAGGAATACCCTGAGCCTGCTTATAAGATTGTGGCTCATAATTGTTCTCCAATGACAGAATGAAGGCAGAATACGGTTTAGACAGTCTAGTATAAGCAATGTAAGGGTCAATGGGGTATAGAGGTGAAGAATGTTGAGAAAAACTTGGGCTGACCTGTACCTTGGAAGTGACTGAATCAGCTGAGGCCAAGAATAGACTATGATGACAGTCCTGAAGGTAACCCGGGGCCTGTCGAGGTCTGGTGCTCCTTCTCAGAACAGTAGGTGGTGCAGTCATTGTGGAAGATTCAGGGACAGTGGGACTAGTAATAGGAGAAGAGGGTGAAGCAGAAGAAAGGTCATGTGGATCAGTAGTAGAGGGTACAGAAGGTATAATGGGTGACTCTAAGGAAGGAGGAATTGCAATGGGAAAATCGAAACTGGGTGCAGGAGAAGGCTGGGCTGATAGAGCAAAAGGAAAGATAGACTCAAAAAATACAACATCACGAGATGTAAAAACTTTGTGAGCCTCTAAATCATAAACAAAGTAACCCTTTATCCCATGTGGGTAACCTAGAAAAACACATTTCACAGCCCTTGCGTCCAGTTTCTTTCTGTGATGATCTAATGTACTTGCATAACAAAGAGAACCAAAGACTCTGAACATATGATAGTCTGGTGGTTTGTTATGAAGGGCCTCAAAGGGAGAGCTATTGTGAGGTAGGACTCTGGTTGGTAATCTATTAACTATATATGTGGCTGTGAGGAGGGCATATCCCCAGAAGTGATGAGGTAGCTGAGATTGGAAAAGCAACGCTCTGGTGATCTGCAACAGGTGCTGATGCTTTCTCTCAGCCACCCCATTCTGTTGGGGGGTTTCAACACAGGTTTTGATGTACTATACCATTCAAAAGGTAAAAATCTGGCATGTGAAACTCTCCACCATTATCACTCCTAAGAACTTTAACTTTCAAATTGAAATGGGTTTGAGTAAAAGCACAAAACTGTGTGATTAGCCCCTGAACTTCATATTTGTGTTTCATAAGATGTACCCAAGTTACCCTGGTATAATCATCTACTATGGTGAGAAAGAACCGAAAACCACCTAAAGCTGATATGGAATAAGGCCCCCATACATCACAATGCACCAGATCAAAAGCAGAACATGAAGAGTTAGTACTCATTGGAAAAGGAAGTCTTTTCTGTTTGGACCTGTGACAAGTGGTGCAAACATTGTGTTTCAGAAACCGTATGGTAGGTTCCATGACCTGTACAATCTGAGACTTGTCATGTGAGATATGACCTAGCCTAAGATGCCACAAATCAAAGACGTCCAGTGTATGATTGAGGGCAGGACTTGGTACTACTAGTTTATTTGGTTTGGCTGTGACAGACACTGTCCTTTCGCCATGAGAAGAAGCACTTGCTCTGGCCCCAGTATCAAGAAGTTCGTATAGTCCATTCTTGGACTCAGCACGCCCAATCATCCTCCATGTAACCAGGTCCTGAATAAAACAATCAGTATGTGAGAAAATGAAGCAACACCGTTTTGAGGCAGTGAGCTTGCTGATAGAAATCAGATTGAAGTGGAAAGAGCTAATGAGAAGAACATCATGCAAGACTAGGTTATCATTTAGTCTTACGATCCCAATGTGTGTGGCATGAACTTTGATGTTATTTGGGAGTTGAACGAGTAAAGGAGCAGACAGTTTGGCATATGAATCGAATAGATCAATGTGTGAAGCAACATGGTCTGTAGCCCCTGTGTCAAGATACCAAGTGGTGCTACAGGGTTTTGAAAGATCTGAAGAAAAGGTGAGTATTTTGGTATAACCTTTTACATTACCAGAAGGGTAAGGTGTTTCTGCTGTTGAAATTGGCATTGGGTCGGAAGATTGTCCTTGGAGAACCTCATGAGCCTGCAGACCAGTATTTTCCTCACTAAGAAGAGCCATCAGCTTTTGGACTTGCTGCCTTGAGAGCCCCAACTGAGAAGATAGGTCCTTTTTCTGCACTTCATGTCCTCCAATACTATCCAGCATGTTTATTGTTCTCCTCCCTGTCACCTCTGGGGATCTTTGCTGGAACGAACCCCTTCCTCTGCTTCTTCCACCCCTCGAATTAGGTGGAAAGCCTACAAGGTAGAAGCACCTTTCTTTCAAATGACCTCGCTTGCCGCAATGGTCACAGATCCACTCCATTCTTCCTTGTCTTTTATCAGTCACTACAGCAGCTATGTGAGTATCCTGCTGTACTACAGCTTGTGACTTTGCTTCCTTCACATTATGAGACACTTGTAATGAGGCTACCATCATGGGCACCTCTGAAAACGGGCTGTTGCCACTTTTCAGATCTTTCTGCGATTCTTCTCTTTGAACTGCATTAAATGCCTCTCCAATTGTAGGCAAGGGCTTTCGCATAAGCAATTGTGTGCGAAGTGGAGCATAATCACTATTTAAGCCATTTAGGAATCTGAACATCATGTCCTTCTGCTCCTGCTCAGCATAAGTTCTTGCCCAGTTACATTTACAAACTCCACATTCACAGCAGGGCAGTGGCCTGTAAGTTCTCAACTCCCTCACTATTGCAAGCAACTCATTATAGTAAGCAGACAATGACCTATTGCCCTGTTCCAAGCTACAATACCGCGACTGCAAGTGACAAATTTTTTAGTCATCTGGTTGTGCGTACCGTTCTTTGAGTTCATCCCAAATATCCTTCGCCGATTCCAGGTAAAAGATGGTAGAAGCGATCGACACAGACACCGACCTTTGTAGCCAAGCCTTGACCAGACCATTGCATCGTTTCTAGGCTGGATAAAGTGGGCTCTGTTGCTCTGGCTTCGTTATGCTACCGTCGACGAACCCCAACTTGTTCCTGATAGTCAGGGCGAGTTCAAACGACGAGCTCCAAGAGCTGTAGTTCCCATCCGTCAGTTCTGGAGTTACGATGGCACCAGCCTGGTTGTCAGCCGGCTGGATGAAGTACGGCGACTGGGTGCTCTCTATGACAGGCAAGTCTGTCCTCTGTCCTTCCATCACGCTTCGCAGCGCTCTGATACCATGAAATCAGAAGGACTCCGACTATGGCTTCATCCTGTGCATACCCAGAAACAAGAAGAAGAAAGGAGGAGAGAAGAAGAAGAAGGAAGAACAAAACTGTTTCATTGTATGTCGTACTCAAAAACGTTTATGTACAGCCTTTCTGTTTTAAGGGCTATCCACGTAACAAACTCAGCTGCTTTTACAATTTTAACCTAGCATAAGATAACTAATAGGCCTGGATAATAACAAGGCCCCCAACACACTTTCTCTTCCTCGGCTCTTACTCCAGTCTCCGGCCCCTGCATCTCTTCATTCCTCATGTTTCTTTTCTTCTTCTTTCTCCGCTAGACCTTCCTCTGTTCTCCTTGTGTGTGCATGGTAAGAGTTCCACGCATCACTCTGCTGACAGTTCGAGACGAAATTTATGCGGAGGTTAATATGAGTTGTAGCGTCGTGCATTTGATTGGTTCTTTGAAAATCTTCGAAAGATTTGATGGAAGTCTGCGATTGTCAAACCGAGATCTTGTCTCACCGACGGCGGCTGCCTGCGACACTCGTTGATATTATTTGATTACATTATTGATTTTAGGACGTTCAAAGTCTATAAAGCCTTTTGCGCTTCTTCCTCGTACTCGGTCTTCCTCCTCTATACTTTCGCCGAGTCCCGATTGCAAATTTAATTCTCCTTCCATGGCGGTAGGATTTCATTTCTATCTCTTCCCGTCTTGTTGGTTCGGAAGAATTAATGTCCCTGAATTCTCCGACAATTCTTCACAACAATTTCGTTCAGGGCGAAGAAGGTGGTGGTGATGATAATTCAGTCCCCGGGTGGCTGAGATCGTTGCTGGAGGAGAGGTTCTTCGAACTCTGCGACCGTCATGAGTCCGCGGCCAAGAAGAACGAGAAGAACGTCTTCTGCCTCGACTGCGGCCNATTTTGAAAGTTTTCGCCATATTTCGTAAAATATTTTATAGCAAAGTTACAAACACCATACCCTAAACAAAACTTTAGTGCCTTGTAATGTAAGTCAAGGACGAATCCTTCCAAAAACATTAAAAATAAAAAACATTTAGGAATCATCGTCAACGCCGTGCAAATTACAAGGGTTGTGTGGTAATCAATGTTCCTTCTCCTCCCTGTGCTGTCGCCGGTTTTTGTCGATATCCCGGACCTTGGATAGTTTCTAAAGACGACGGACGGGCGGAGACATTCACGGGAATGCTTGTTAGGAAGTAAGCCTTGCCTTGGATACGAATGACGAACACAAACCATCGAGTTCCCCGTCTACAACGACGAGAATTCGCATGATCCCCCGGACTCGTCTGCTCGACCGGACTCCGAGATCCAACGACATTGCTGCATGAGTCCCCGTCATCTATTTGGGCCATATCGTCGGCCCATTATCCTAAAATGGGCCTAGGGCTTCTCGGCCTTTATGAACATCTAATGTCCTAAAAATGGAATTTGATTTAAAATTTCTTATTGACATAAGAATCGAACCGATTAATGCCTTTAGTATTAATGCAAAACCTAATTTATACCTCCTCAAAGAAGCCGAAGACGAAGAACAAACCGCTCGACTACGCCAATCCCAAACTCAGCGCAACCCTCCTCCCGCAATTCACCTACGGATACAACAACCGTGCGCCACCGTCACCTCCGTCTCCCTCATCTATCGAACTCGTCTTCTCCGTGAGTGCCAACTACCTCGACCGTGCATCAACGTCTGCCCCTACTAGTAACAAATCAAGGTGCATCCCGCCACCGGACCTTGTAGCCGTCGCCCGGCGGAAGAAGGGTGTCCCTCAACGTTCTCCGTTGAACTAAAAACAATCCTCACCTCCCCCCAACCCCAACCCTACTATTCTGAATGTTTGTGTTACTGATGGTGGAAACCATGCGACACACATTAATGTTGAGTCGACCCCAGTTTGTAGTAAAGCTAACCTATTAGGAGGTCCTCCGATGTCGTTGCGTTTCAGTTCTTCGTGTCCGTAGAGGAACACGATTGGTGGTTCGTATGTTACTAGAGAACTCTCTCAATTATGGCTGCTATGGCCTTCTCTTTATTTTGTTTACTTTAGCTCTTTCGTTCATAGGATACTTCATGAAATATTAAATGTTCCTATGTAGCTGTCCACTTAATATTTATCGTAGTCTTATTTACGAAAAACGTGTCGGGGTTTCATTTATTTTATGTTACGGTATAACAACATTAGTCACGAAAATTTTAACCTTTTAGAGGAGAGTTGATGCTCGGAACCCCGATTTCTCCGTTTTTACGAGGAGTTTCAAACACTGTGTTGACATGGCAAATGATTTTGGGCCTGGGCTTAGAACAGAAACCCAGTAATCACTCAAGTCACACTCCGAGTCGGCCCAAGATACAGTCGTCTAGGCCGACTCACGACAAAGTCGATTAGGTCAACCCATGACGAAGTCGACTAGGTCGACTTATGAACGGAGTCGACTAGGTCGACTCACGACGAAGGAATATGGTAATCAAAGTCAACCGAGATGACTCAACAGTAGCTAAGTCTACTAGTAGGGTCAAGTCGACGGAATTCTGGATAAGTCGACCAAGTCGGTCGTAGTCCGTACAGATCAGTCAAGTCGACAAGGTTGGAATAAATTTATTCATTTATACGACGTGATCCGTTCTATACGCGAACACACCGATTTAGGACACAAACGATCATAAGTACCGTGAATAATTAGTTAATTAGGAAATATAGGCTTTTGGTCCATGGCTTTTCATTAACCGTCGGGAAGAGGAACTGAAGTACACACCAAATTATACACAATAGAGATGAATCTCCCCGACTCCAACTGGCTGACTTCTATTTTCAGACTTCACTGTCAGGTTTTAGGACAGTGGGAGTGATTTTTGTCTTCTGTCTGTCCGTCTCATTTATTATCATCAGTTCAGTACACACGCTGCTCCAAACCTATTGGTGTTCCGCAGATTAAGGGATTCGTAGTTCCTCCTTCAATGAGTGTATTATTGTCCCCGCCAAAAAGGAAACGCCACAATTCTTACCCGTGAAGAGAAAGTTCATTGTCCGAGAACTGTGTTCTCCTGTCCAAACCCTTGTTATAGAACAAGTTTTACCCAGAAATTGTTCTGCTATTTCTCATGACCGGTCCGGTTAAAAGATTTCGAGCTTCGACCTCCGTCGGCTCGCGCATCGTCCATCACGTGTTCTAGAGAATTAGAATTCGCCTCTTGTCTCTTGGCCTAGGTTCGCCTCTTGTGAAGTTATTAGCATTTGACCTGAAAGCTTAAGTTAAAATTACACGTAAAATATGGGAATGATAATTAAATTGAAATGACAAATAGGCATTGAAGGAAAAAATGTAATTTGTTGGCCTGTATTATTCATTTCGGTTTATTCCAATGGGATGGTTTCAGGGGTTATCTATGTAATCCAGCAACTATCTTGGTTCGAAGTGTACTTAGCCAAGTCCACGTAGGCTTCCGCGATCCATTCGTGATCGTCCCATTCGTCGCGATAAGTCTCCGGCCTCGCATGCCTGTTTAGGGAACAGGCACGGTACATCTGTTTCCGCCATTCCTCGGTGGGGTCACACCCGGTCTCGCGGGCCAGCCAGTCGTTGTAGTAAAATTGCAGCCTTTACCAATCAGTCTGTTGCAATATCACTAGTGTTCATAAATCGAGATAAAAAAATATTATTTTACTCAACACAGAATTGCATCAGATGGTAGAATCTATTAAGCCACAGTAAGAGCCAGCTTTCCAGCATGCTTCACCAAACAATGTGAGTAAAAGGATCCACATAATTACTCTTATATTTTATCAAGAGGCCTAATATACTTACAAAGTTTATCTATCAGATTGAGAAGGCGAATTTAATAGGATTTTCTCCTTAAAATCAATTGAAAGTTCACCAGTAGACAGAATAAAAATAAGGTATCGAACAATCAAAGTGAAAAAAAGGCCATCATCCCATTCTGATCATGACAAAAAACATTTGGGTAAATGCAAGGAACTTGAAGAATTAATTCAGAAATATCATTATCTAACAAATGTGGATAAAAATTCAATCAAAACAGAACATTTGCTCGATCTTAGATAAGCAGGAAAAATAATTCTCTCATGACAAATTTGGTCCACGAAATAGCGGAAAGAATGAAACGAAATCTGTAGGGGAAGGCATGCAATTTCCTTTCTGTCCAAACTCCATTCCATTTGTTCGTTCAATATGCAAATGAAATGCTCTGTTACTTGCTACAGAAGTAAAGCAATCCCCCATCCATGGTTATGACTAAAATAAGCATAGTTAAGGTACAAAGTCCCTTCATTACACCTCAACATCCTCCGATTGAATCCATGCACAACCACAACAAATGTTTTTCGAAACCTCAACCCAATTAAAAAACTACTGTGCTGGTATAACCAATGTTGCGATTCATGTCCTATCGAAGAAACAATAATCAGCCTTAGGTTCTTCACAACATTTACAGAAGGAATCAAACAGTGATCTCATATGTACATCCAAACACCAGGGAACCGAAATAGGACGGAATTCCTTAATCAAATACCACGCCTACTGTCCACAAGAACCATCTCTGGATAAAACTGATTACGATTACCAACAAGCTCAAGCACATGCACCACCAAAACATCAAAATCCACCCAGTCGGGTCTTGCAGAACACCCAGAATCACCTTAAAAAAAAACCGCGAAACCCGCCTAACAATCAATCACTTCGATCCAATCAAGCAGAAAAAAACCAAATCAATCCCGTCCCCGGAATAAAAAACCCAACCTGGGCACCCGAGATTCGGACCCGGAGGCACCGACGGAATGCTTCCTCTGGGAGCCCTCGACGCTGCCAACACACAAAACCCTCCTAAACGATATAAACCCAGATCCACGAACGCCGACGCGGGGGTTGACCCTCCTCCTGACACTCGTCAAGGGAGCAGACACAAACCCAGGAGACGCATTACTGACAGCAGCACCAGCTGGAGCGGCGGCGGCGGCACCCATTTACTCTTCTTCTTTCCCTCTCCCCTGACACCGATCACTCGCAATCAATTCAGCACGGAAACGAAGAATTGGGTGAGGAGGGGGACGAAAAAGGATGGATCTTTGGGCCTTCTTCCTGACGAAACGAGGAGGGAAAACAATGTTGTGGGGGAGAGAGAGGGTGTGCGGGGAAAAAAGATTGAATCTTTTTAATCTTGTTGGGCAAATGCAACAGCATTGGGTAGTCCGACACGACAAAAACTGATGCATGGTGAGGGGGGTCGAGATGCGGAGCGGGAGCTGGGACCGAGTGGAGCAGCGGGAGCCCTAGGCGATGTGGGACTTCGAGTCTCTGGAGACGTGGGGGTGGAGGAAGCAAATGGGCCGCTGCTGGAAATGCTGCAAACAAAAGAGACGAAGTCCGTCATGAAGCCCAAATCGGGGGAAGAGGGACGAAATTGAACAAACAGGAAGATAAAGGGGACTCAAGTGGCATTCAAGGAAGTCAGTAACAAACTCACGCACACACCAACAACCCAGAGAGGAATAAAAAAGGGTAGGGAAGAAAGAGAGAGGGGATATGCTGTATTCTGGATATTTTTGGGGGGGGAAGGCTTGGGCGATGGGGAAGATTGGGGGGTGGTAGAGCTTCGACTATGGAGGAGCTGTGACCGGAGTAGGAGTGGCCGGTTTGTAAATAGGGAGTCGGGAGTTGTGGGTCTGGGTGGTCTGGCTGTGTTGGGTGTAATTGCTGACCTTGAATGCAATTCTGGGATTCTAGCCTTTGTGGGTGTGTTGATTATGGATCCTCGTATCAAAAACACAAAACAAACACACAGACACCCACCCAACCAGGAAGACTTTTACAGAGGTTGTGTTCGTTAAAGACATTTTAACTCGGGTTACCCACTTCACTTACCATTAGCTCAGTTTGATTCACAACCTAATGGCATGCCGCCTGTTAATCGAAAACATAATCCATTTTCTGTTTTCATTTTTTATTTAGTTAAAATTTTGTTTTTCTTATTTTTATATAAAACGAAAATAGAAAATGAACTTTATTTCTTTCTACTAACATAAAGAATTTGACTCATACTGATTAATTCCTTCTTCTTGCGCCAAAGATCTTATCATTTTTGGAGTAACTCGAGTTTCATATTTTTTTTCATTTACATTGAAAAATTCTTATCTATTTTTGCACCCATTTGATATTCTGAAAAATGAACAAATTTTCTTTCTTTTTTTAGGAACTAAAATTGTATATCACCAAAAAGGGTGCTGTCAGAACATTAAAACGTGACATTGACTAAAGCCGAATAGATACAACTAAATATGGGACAGTACATGTTTGGTTGGGAGGGGGGAGGGACTCATTTGTTTTGGTGTCCTTGGATAATACGACAAAAGACGAATATTCATCACTCCCAAAATTGATGAGCACAAGAGTTAGGCCAAAGTTTGTCCCTTGTTACTCAAAGTTGAAGAGTTTTATTACAAAATAAGGTTAGGAGAAAAAATATCATTGCGTTAATTTTCAAATATCGAGTTTTTTTGGGTGGTTGAACTCGGTATTTGGACAACTTGACGAATTTAGTATAAATTGAATTGTATTTCTGAATATTATTGGACGAATTTTGAAAGTTTTTGTCATATTTCGTAACATAGCAAAGTTACAAACACCAAACCCTAAACAAAACTTTAGTGCCTTGTAATGTAAGTCAAGGATGAGTCCTTCCAAAAACATTAAAAAAAAACATTTAGGAATCATCATCAACGCTGTGCAAATTACAAGGGTTGTGTGGTAATCAATGTTCCTTCTCCTCCCTGTGCTGTCGCCGCTTTTTGTCGATATCCCGGACCTTGGATAGTTTCGAAAGACGACGGACGGGCGGTATGGGCGGAGATATTCACGGGAATGCTTGTTAGGAAGCAAGCCTTACATTGGATAGGAACGACGAACACAGACCATCGAGTTCCCCGTCTACAACGACGAGAATTCGCACGATCCCCCAGACTCGTCTGCTCGACCGGACTCCGAGATCCAACGACATTGCTGCATGAGTCCCCGTCATCTATTTCGGCCATGTCGTCGGCCCATTATCCCAAAACGGGCCTAGGGCTTCTCGGCCTTTATGAACATCTAACGTCCTAAAAATGGAATTTGCTTTAAAATTTCTTATTGACATAAGAATCGAACCGATTAATGCCTTTATATTTTTTGTCCCCACTATTTATTTTTAATTCTCTCTTTTTTTGAAAATTCGAAGAAACGTGTATGGAAAACTCAAAATTTTAGTTTACATCAAATAAAAATAATTAAAATATCATGAATAAATAGTTAATAAATAACTTTCATAATTCTTTGTTTTTTTGGGTATATATTTAAAAGGCAAATTATCGATATTTGGCCCCACCAATACGTCAACGTTACGTTTTGGCATATCGTTTAAAAAGTTTTGAATTTGGCTTTGTTTCAATTTTACTTTTGGATTTGGCCCTATTCGTAACGGCCGTTACCCATAGCTGACGTGTCTGTGACGGTTCTTTTGATTGTCTTAGGTGGTCTGACGTGCCTTTAACCTCACATTTTTTTGCGTACGTGGACATTAATAAATGAAAGAAATAAAAAATGGCTTGTTGAGTTTGTCGGAGTGATCGAGGGTACGGATCGAGAACTCGAAAAGCTGCTTGATGTCGAGCCGAAGAGGTCATCCAGTCCCTTTCTGATCGATCAACACCATGTCGACCTCGCCGCCCATCTTATCCTCGATGCCATACCGGGTTTCCCCCCTCGCCGAACCCAACCCAACCCCGCCGTCCTTCGGGCTATCCCGGCTATCCTCGATCGCAGAACCCTTAGAGTACAGGCAACCCATGCTTGAAGCAGCAACAACAACACGGGGAAAATCCCCTAACCCCAAATCCAAAAGTAAAATCGAAAGGTCAAATTCAAAACTTTTTAAAGCCAAAATGTAAAGGGGTCAAATATCGATAATTTACCTATTTTAAAAAGTAAAAATATTTTCTTTTTACGAATTGTCGATATTTGACCCGATCAATATGTTAATTTTATGTTTTAACATAATATTTTAAAAAATTTTAATTTTACTTTTAAATTTAGCGTTATTTCCGACCGCGTTAGTACGAAACGAACGGAAGTAGTAGGGGGGGGTGGGGGCAGAGAGTGTATTTAATTGCTCAGCTATGACCAAAGTAATAAACGTGATTGATTCATCATCTCCCCTCGATTGTTTCTTGTCATGATTGATTTTTTTTAACAAGCACAGAAGATTTCTCGAAACTAGCGAAGAAGATCGAGTGTAGTCGGATAGAATCGCGGAAGTTCGAGACGAAATTTATGCGAAGGTTAATATGAGTTGTAGCGTCGTGCATTTGATTGGTTCTTTGAAAATCTTCGAAAGATTTGATGGAAGTCTGCGATTGTCAAACTCACCGACGGTGGCTGCCTCCGACTCTCGTTGATATTATTTGATTACATTATTGATTTTAGGACGTTCAAAGTCTATAAAGCCTTTTGCGCTTCTTCCTCCTCTATACTTTCGCCGAGTCCCGATTGCAAATTTAATTCTCCTTCCATGGCGGTAGGATTTCATTTCTATCTCTTCCCGTCTTGTTGGTTCGGAAGAATTAATGTCCCTGAATTCTCCGACAATTCTTCACCACAATTTCGTTCAGGGCGAAGAAGGTGGTGGTGATGATAATTCAGTCCCCGGGTGGCTGAGATCGTTGCTGGAGGAGAGGTTCTTCGAACTCTGCGACCGCCATGAGTCCGCGGCCAAGAAGAACGAGAAGAACGTCTTCTGCCTCGACTGCGGCCACGGAATATGCCATCACTGCCTCCCTCGCCACCCTAAGTCGTCGCACCGGCTCTTGCAGGTTTCGGTTGAGTTTTTTATATGAATTTTGTTGGGAGTTTCGTAACGTTTTCGTTAGCGATCAATCTCTTACGCCGACGCTACGGCTGCGTTTCGCTCTCGCCTTCCAGATAAGGAGGTATGTGTACAACGACGTTATCCGCCTGAGCGACGTGCATAAACTGCTCGACTGTTCGCTCGTCCAGGTACGGGAAAGCGAACTCCCCGAATGGAAGTCTAGGTCAGGGTTCGATGTTATGTTATGCCCTAAGACCCCTGTTTCAATTGCAGCCTTACACGACGAACAGCGCCAAGGTGGTGTTCCTGAACCAGAGGCCAATGAGCCGGCCGTTCCGGTGCTCCGGAAGCTCGTGTTGGACCTGTGACCGCAGCCTCCAGGACAGTTTCACTTTCTGCTCCCTCTTCTGCAAGGCGCGACCCAGCCACACACCCTTTTTGTATAGATTGAATTATCTTTCCACCACGTCGGTCGGCTTTTGATTCGGATTTCTATCCATATCTCCAGGTGCAAAACCTAATTTATACCTCCTCAAAGAAGCCGAAGCCGAAGAACAAACCGCTCGACTACGTCAATCCCGAAGAACTCGGCACAACCCTCCTCCCGCAATTCACCTACGGATACAACAACCGTGCGCCGCCGTCACCTCCGTCTCCCTCATCTATCGAACTCGTCTTCTCCGTGAGTGCCAACTACCTCGACCGTGCATCAACGTCTGCCCCTACTAGTAACAAATCAAGGTGCATCCCGCCACCGGGTCTTGTAGCCGTCGCCCGGCGGAAGAAGGGTATCCCTCATCGTTCTCCGTTGTACTAAAAACAATCCTTACCTCCCCCCCAACCCCAACCCTACTATTCTGAATGTTTGTGTTACTGATGGTGGAAACCATGGGACACACATTAATGTTGAGTCGACCCTAGTTTGTAATAAAGCTAACCTATTAGGAGGTCCTCCGATGTCGTTGCGTTTCAGTTCTTCGTGTCCGTAGAGGAACACGATTGGTGGTTCGTATGTTACTAGAGATCTCTCTCAATTATGGATGCTATGGCCTTCTCTTTACTTTTTTTACTTTAGCTCTTTCGTTCATAGGATGATTCATGAAATATTAAATGTTCCTATGCAGTCTTATTTACGAAAAACGTGTCGGGGTTTCATTTATTTTATGTTACGGTATAACAACATTAGTCACGAAAATTTTAACCTTTTAGAGGGGAGTTGATGCTCGGAACCCCGATTTCTCCGTTTTTACGAGGAGTTTCAAACACCGATTTAGGACACAAACGATTATACGTATCGTGAATAATTAGTTAATTAGGAAATATAGCCTTTTGGTATATGGCTTTTCGTTAACCGTCGGGAAGAGGAACTGAAGTACACACCAAATTATACACAATAGAGATGAATCTCCCCGACTCCAACTGGCCGACTTCCATTTTCAGACTTCACTGACTGGTTTTAGGACAAGGGAGTGAGTTCTGTCTTCTGTCTGTCCGTCTCATTTATTATCATCAGTTCAATTCACACGCTGCTCCAAACCTATTGGTGTTCCGCCGATAAGGGATTCGTAGTTCCTCCTTCAATGAGTGTATTATTGTCCCCGCCAGAAAGGAAACGCCACAATTCTTACGAGGATTGTACGGATCAACAGTTAGCTTTAAAAAAAATTCGCGAAAAATGGTCAAAGTTTCTTCGTAAATTACCGAAATCCCGTTTTTCGCGAATTTTTTTGGAAACGAACTGTTCATCCGTACAATCCTCCAATTCTTACAAGTGAAGAGAAAGTTCATTGTCCGAGAACTTGTTCTCTGTCCAAACGCAAGTGTATAGAACAAGCTTAACCCAGAAATTGTTTTGCTATTTCTCATGACCGGTCCGGTTAAAAGATTTCGAGCTTCGACCTCCGTCGGCTCACGCATCGTGATGCAAGCAGCGGTACGTCACGTGTTCTAGAGAATTCGAATTCGCCTCTTGTCTCTTGGCCTAGGTTCGCCTCTCGGCCCGTTTTTTTTTTCTTATTAAACTGGAAATTTCGCGTGTGAAATAATTACCATTTGACCCGAAAGCTTAAACAATTGAGTTAATATAACACGTTTGGTTGAAATGATAAATAGGCATTGAAGGAAGGCCTGTATTATTCATTTCGGTTTATTCCAATGGGATGGTTTCAGGGGTTATCTATGTAATCAGCAACTATCTTGGCTCGAAGTGTACTTAGCCAAGTCCACGTAGGCTTCCGCGATCCATTCGTGATCGTCCCATTCGTCGCGATAAGTCTCCGGCCTCGCATGCCTGTTCAGGGAACAGGCACGGTACATCTGTTTCCGCCATTCCTCGGTGGGGTCACACCCGGTCTCGCGGGCCAGCCAGTCGTTGTAGTCAAACTGCAGGAACATAGCAGGGGAATTGAAAGCAAGTGTCAATAATAGGAAACTTCAATATGGACAGGCGAAGCCCGGAAAGTGAGATCGGTTTCCATAGGGGTACCTGATTGTTGGCCATGTTGTGAGTGTATCGTTTCGGGACACCGGCGGCTTCAAGGTCGGAATAGAAACTATCGACGTCTTCTGACATTGCTTTCTGTGATGGAAGGGCAATCCTACCGGACAATGCCCCGGCTATCCACTTGGTTTGGTGTTCAAACTGGGGAAAAGGGATGACCTGGACAGCGAAATCAACGGCAAATTAGAGCCCCCTGTGAGACTAATATTATGAACTGTAGCAGAACGCTATGTACCGACCTTCCATGGTAACCCGACAAATGAAAGCCAGGGAGCCAAAAGTGGAGGGAACACATGCTTGTATAACGGGCCAACACGATTGTCATCCACCGTGACGATGCCGTCCGTTTCGAGAAAAGGAAAGTGGTATTTGTACCTTCAAAGGTTGACCAATAACCGGTCATTAGATGTAAGTTTTCTCTACTGCCTACAAAAATTGCCACAAATTTTGATGGCTGCATACCCAGTGCAATGCATGATAACATCAGCTCTGACAGAACTTCCGTCGAGAAAAATAACAGTGCCGTCTTCGCATACGCGATCTATCTGCACCAACCAAAAGATATTGCTATAATCATCTCGGGCAGATACTGGTTGGAAATGGAGTTACTCATTAGGCCTCTCTTTGGTCGAGGCTAAGTGGGAAGTTTACCATAGGATGAATCCACATGTTATCGTGTCCGGGCTGTTTCCCAAGGGATCCAACCTCAGGGCAGCGACAAGCAACGTGAACTTCACTAGCAACTGGCGATATATCTCGAGAAATATCCACCGCACTTGCAGAGCTGCCTATTAGAACAACCGCCTGATATAGCAGCAGAAAAAGAAGTATATACCAAGGAATATTAACTGGGGCTGATTCTTAACTACTCAAAGGCCCGCAGTATGAAAAGATATGAACAAGTTCAGGCTCTCAATTATGCGTACGACTGCGGCGTAGTTGAGTATAGGGTACGAATTATTCCAGTAGTTCCTCGGACATTAAAGAATATGCACATTGTTCACAGCAGAGAAAGCACATTATCTGCAAATCCTGAACAGAGAATCCCCAAAACTAGGAATCCATGATCACCGGATATATCCTACCAAGTTATTAGAGTATCCTGCCGTAGCAAACAACAGACAACCACAAATCTAGAGAATCTTGAGCAAAAGTTAGAACCTGATACATACTTGATTGTGAAAGGGCTCCGGCGTTCGATAGTTATGGCTGTGCATCTGCTTCCCCGGCCATGTATCGATTCCTACGGAGGATTGAGAACAATTGTGGAGATCAAAAGAATAAAATTACTGAAAATTTAGTCATGCTTTCACATGCAAGCAACATCGGATTCTTCATGTCAGTCAAGGGCAAAAGAAGATTCCTCCACATCGATCAATTGTCCACAATGTCCTCTTTGCTCGACCATCATTCATACATCGAATGGATATGACGCAGGACAAGTAAGAGACCATCTCAGATTCAAATTCAGATTCAGATTCATATTCAAAAGTGTATCTTCCCAAGAAGTAAAAAGGCCAGCATAAGCAATCACCGCAGATTTCGGCCAGCCGAGGCTCAGTGAAGTGCCCGTTGCACACGACCACGGCATCGAACACCTCCTCAGCCAATTCCCGACCATTCCTCCACGCCACCTTCCACCTCCCGTCCTCCCCCCTCCACACCCGACGTGCCTCCTTCTCGAACCTAACGATCCCTCCCTCGACCAACCCAAACTCCCTCCCAAATCTATCCAGGTAACCCAAAACCTCCTCGTGCCCAGGGAACCTCCTCGGATCGCCCCGAAACCCCTGCCCCGCGGCAACGAACGGGTAATCCCTAAATCCCATCACCTCCCGCGGCAGGTTCGTCCTCAGGGACGAGTACATGCTGGACTGGATCACGTTCCGGGCCGCATCGATCCCCAGGGGATCTGACTCCGTCTCCTTGGTGTACACCCATGTTCCGCCCACGCGGTTGCTCCGCTCAAAGACGACGACGCCGTGGCCCTCCCTGCGCAGCTCCCGAGCGGCGACCAGGCCTGCTGCGCCAGCTCCAATCACAGCCACGTGGCGGGTTGTGACTGGTAAGGCGGCGGGACAAGACATCTGCGTCTAGGACTGACGAATTCTTCGGATCTAGACTTTACGCCTTTTGTCGGAACGCTATTTCATTAACTTTTGGGAAATTTTCGATCTTTGTTTATCCTTTCCGCCCTCCAAAGAACATGTCCCGACCGCAAACCCCGGGATTCGATCAAGATCAACTTTTTTGTGAGGCGCGTAAAATAGTTCGAGTCGAATTATTTGCCGGGAATGTTTCTTCGACTCCTACATTCCGTTACTCGTAGTTCTCAAGTTGTTGGGGCTGCATCCGGTGAACATCCGGCGAACTCCTCGTAAGCTTCGTATTCTTCGGGCACATTTCGCATGTCTCGCGGTTTGCTCAGCCTGCTCGGTGCCTGGATGATGATCGCTGCCTTTGCCCACATTCGTTTCCTCCATTCCTCGATGGGTTTGCCTCCGCACTCGCACGCTAGCCAGTCATAATACTCGAACTGCAGGAACTGAAAACGAGATCGTGAGGCGGAGTCGGCACGACGTGTTTGGTGTTCGAATAAATGTGGTCCCATCCTCCAGGGGGGTGTGTCATACCATATCCTCGGAGTTGAAGCGCATCGAGTGGGTGTGATGTTTCGGTACGCCATTCGCTTCGAGCCGTGCGTAGAATTCCTGGATGTTGGTGTTCATGTCCTCTCGAGAGGGAAGGGTGACCCTGCCAGAGAGAGCACCGGCTATCCACTTACTTTGGAGTTCGAATTGAATGAAGGGTATGACCTGGCCAAGACGACTGACTGTCAGCGATGACTGCAGTAAGGTGAAATGTTTGAGGAAGTGAAGAACGTGGAGATGAAGACCTTCTGGATTAGCCCAACGAATGACAGTCGAGGGGCATAGCTTGGGGGGAACACATGCTTGTACAACGGCCAGACGCGTTCTTCGTCCACAGTGACGGCACCCTTTGTTTCCAGAAACGGGAAATGGTAGTTGTACCTTCACAAAATCAGAGCCAAACAAAGCAAGGGATGATTGTCCATTACTAAATTACAGCCCGAAACGCAAGAGCTCGACAGAAGCAATGCATACCCAGTGCAGTGCAGAATAACATCGGCATGGACAGAGCTCCCGTCAAGAAAGAGGACATTGCCATCTTGACAAATTCTTTCGACCTGAGCACCAGAAATCACAATAGATGGTCGGTCGGTCACATGGGGAGAAGTCGAGCTTTGTTATTAGGGGAAACCAGGACAGGGGATCCAAGCTGTAGCTTATACCATCGGGTGAACCCAGAGGTTGGAGCATCCGGGCTGCTTGCCGAAAGGGTCGATGTTGGCGGCTCGACACGCGATGTGTACTTCCCGAGCGAATCCAAGGATATCATGAGAGATGTCCATGGCGCTGGACGAGGCTCCTATCACAACAACGACCTTGACAGGCGCATCCCGAAGATTGGGTCAAGTCATGAAATCAAATGCAGATACCAGAAACTAAAAAACCTCCATGAACATCTTATCATACTTGATCGCGAAATGGATGGGGAGTTCGATAATTGTGACTGTGGATCTGCTTCCCTCGAAATTGCTCCACCCCTAAATCAAGTCAACTCATTCATCAAGATCTGAATGTGTCCAA
Organism: Melastoma sanguineum; assembly: GCA_029817735.1. Classification (NCBI taxonomy): domain Eukaryota; kingdom Viridiplantae; phylum Streptophyta; class Magnoliopsida; order Myrtales; family Melastomataceae; genus Melastoma; species Melastoma sanguineum. Next base: position 224,682 of record JARUPW010000159.1, on the reverse strand, counting down.
TGCCTTCAGAATGTGATTGCCATGGCATTATCTTAATGATAATGCTAACATCAATCTGCAATTGTTTCTCAAGTATAGTTTGATGCTTTAATTGTACTTGAAGCATAACCATAGACAACAGATCCGATTGATCAAAGTGTTAAGGTCGTATGTACCGGGGATATTGGCCAGGCGAGGCACGGCGAAGTGGCCGCTACACACAACCACCGCGTCAAACACCTCCTCCTCCTCTGCATTCTCGCAGTTCCTCCACGCGACCCTCCACCTCCCATCACCGTCCTCCCTGGCCCGCACCACCTCCTTCCCGAACCTAATCACCTCACGGATCCCGAACACTTCCGCGAACCTCTCCAGGTACCGCAACACCTCCTCGTGGCCAGGGAACCTCCTCGCGTCCCCCGACCAGGACTCCCCGGCAAGAAAAGGGAGCTCCCGGAACCCCATCAGCTCCCTCGGGAGGTTCGTCCTCAGCGACTGGTACATGCTTGAGTGGACCGCGTTCCGGGACGCGTCACCCCCGGTTGGGTCCGAGTCGGTCTCGGTCTCCGGAGTGTAGACCCAGGTCCCGCCAACCCGGCCCTCCCGCTCAAGGACAACGGGGTCGTGCCCCTCGAGGATCAGCGCGCGGGCTGCAGCAAGCCCCGCGGCCCCTGCTCCAATCACCGCGACGCGACAGGCCGTGGAGGAAGACATACCTGGCATGGTAATAGATTAGTGGCAGAGAAGGCGGTGAAAGCAAATATATAATACTTTACGGAGCGTTGGTGGCACGTCGGGCAAAACATGACCCCGACCGTATATAAATCACTTTCAAAATCGATATTTGTAACACCGAATTAGCTTCGTGTAATATATTTGTACCTAATTGTGTTCTGTAGGTTAGCGTATGTCTAAAACCAGGAACATCAATATTAAAAGAAACACGAGCCCAAAATGTCTGATCTGACGGTGAACCTCGTCATCCCCCCATCACATGCGCATATGTTGCTATGTTTGGATGAAGATCCGCCTTTAGGTAACATGACACGAACACGCAAGTGCCACCCATTGTCTCATCTCATTCATACATACACACGCGCGCGCGCACGTATCTCCGATCGCCGTCTCGTCTCGAGCGACGGCCGTCGTAACGACTACGACATATTCGTTTACGGACTAACACTCAAAAGTGCCAAAATAATGCCAAATGTCGGATCGAGCCCATAATAATTTACAATGGGCCTCAGGCCCGGAATCACACCAAGGCCCAAGTTACAAAAGACGAAGTTAATATGGATAAAACCCAATTCGACGACAATATCCGAGATTAGTAGGACCTTTTTTTATTATTATTATTTTCTATCCATTTCTTCTTATTTTATTTTTTGTTTTGTTAAAAAAAATCATATAAGGAAAGGATGAATTGCTTTAAGGGAAAGTGCTCTAAAAGATTCCGACAATCTATCCAATGTCTATCACTTGTACTTTAGCACGTACTAAAATGTGTCAAATTTGGATCACTCGGAATGAGTCGATAGAGGGTGTTGGAATTGGAAACTCATCAAAAAAATCAAAATTTGACATCATCGGTTTTTGCTAGATTTCAAATGGACAATGAGTGTAATAAAAATTTTCAATTTATTTAAAATCCATATGATGTTTAGAGTTGGACTCTTGCTAAATACATGCTTACTTACAGTGTGACATCGCGTGGTATTCTGTTTTATATGTGTTGTACTTAACTTGGGGATTCTGTACATACTGCCAAACGAAAGCCACGAGGAGATGGCGGGTCCGTCTCACGCCAGGCACGTGCCGGGAGCCCACCGGGATGCCTTCTTATACTAGCGCGCATGACCTCCCGTCGTTTTCCCAGACCGGTCCACCGGGGAAGACCTTGTCTCGTTTCGTTGAACCTGCGGAAGAATGGATGACCAAACCTGGTGAAGTATCACATCGATGTGATTGGTAATGAAGGGATTGGATAACATATGCAATTCAGGTCGAGTGTATATTGCCATGCCTATCGAGTCTTGTTTTAGGTTATTATGTTGTTGGGGCCCCGAGCTTTGTGAATTGCCATTTAAGACAAGAACTAAGAGGAGCACCAAACCATGAATATGATCTCTGACGAGATCTCCCACCCAAAAACCCTAACTCTCCCCATCTTATTTATCCAAATAGATTGGATGGATCCAACAGTGGTGAAACAAGACAAGAATGAGATGAGATGAGATGAGATTCTCTCCTAGATATCTGATGATGATGGGGGTGGAAGAAGTGTCCAAATAACCCTACGACAAGATACTCAGCAACTTAACTAAGTGCACAAACACCACCACCACCAACAGCATCATCATCACTTCATACACAGCATAAAGATTTACCTATACATACCCTCACAAAGAAACAAAGAGAAAGGAAATTGAGTACAGCCTTGCATCAATGTTATGTTTTTTTTTTATAATATACACAACATGTGTGACCACTTTTAAAGAGGGACACACAGCCAGCCAGCCATCACCAATCTGGTGATTGTGGTCCTAGACCTAATGCCACCTCCCACCGACAACTTGCTTGCTTGCTTTCTTTCTTTCTTCATTTCTAATCCCATTTAGGACAAAAACTTTGGCCTGCCCAAGAAAGACCCTTCTAACTCTGGTCTCTCTACTATTTGATCATACTATATATATACACCCCAGTGTAAGTATAGGGTTTCTATTAGAGTAACTTATAAGAACCAACCTATGACATGTTTAGGTAATATGGGTTTAGGCTATTTAAGTATAGGGTTAGTTGTTCTTGATCTGTACTTTAAGTTCTGACAGTAAACTAAACAGGTATCCTTGCCTCAGAATTGATTTGAATATACTTTTTGTGTGTTAGGTAAAGGAATCATAACAGCCCAAAAAGGAAAATGACATTTACTATTCTGAATCAGAATAATAAACACAGATAAAACTGCCAACAACCCTCCAAAGATCCAAATTTTCCAACATTAAATTCTATTCAGATTTTCAAATAATCTTTAATGGGCAATTTTTATATAAAAAAGGGTTAGGTTATGAAGGAGAGAGGTGATTGGCTACATTCCTTAAAACCCATCAAATAATAGATAGAGGAAAAAATAAATTTTTTTTAGGAAAACCTTAAATATGATTTGGTAATTGTAAATGGTGTAGTTAACAAGTTCATATTCTAATGTGAACTCCAAAAAAGTGATTGATTATGATTAGGATTAGCATATTTTCAAAATCAATAACATTTGTTTAATGAAAATCCTTTTATGTTTTTTTTATTGGCTCAATTTGTGGTAGTTAAATGCTTCCCAACTTCACTTGGTTTGTGTTTTTTTTTTGGTTAAATCCATAATTATCATTAAAAGATACTTCAATCACACCAAACATTTCCTAACATTATCATCATCATGTGTGTCGTCTTGTGTGGATAAACTAAGTAGTTGATTAATAACCCCAACTTTTTTTATATTTCTTGACATTTAGTTATTGATATTCCAAAGAAATTAAAAAAATGTTCATCTTGTCTACCATTAAACAAAGTTCTAACTACAAACTTGAAAACAATTATTTTATTTTATAAACAATTTTGGAGACATAAAAAAATTAATTAATTTGTATAGTTACAAGGTATCCTCATGAAATCTCTATTTATTTATTTTTATATATATAATATAATATGAATGGCACTTATATGTCATCACCACCACCCCCTCTTTCTTCCCTACACACAACGACACACCTTTTGAAATTCCCCCTCCCTCTTCAAGTTCAAACCCCCAAGTTTTCACCTCTGTGTCCCTTTTCCCCTTTGCATTCTTCCCTCAGTCCCATAAAAACCCAACATCAAGAAAAACAAAAATTAAAAAAAAATCCAAACTTTGGCCCTTTATCCCCCCCCCCCCCCACCTGCTTTGCCTCCCAAAAACCTCGTACAATGTCGGCTCCCAAGGTGGGCGAAGATCCCCGTATCCGCGACATCATGTCCAGGATCCGGGTCGTCCCCGATTTCCCCAAACCAGGTCCTTCTGTATTTTGTTGTTGTTGTTGTTCTTCTTCGTCCTTTATGTTTTTTTGGGGATTGAGTGTGATGGGTAGCTCGAATGCAGTGTTGTGAGATGACCCGGATGGATTATGTGGTTGCAAGTTTGGATTTTTTTTTGTGTCCCGGAATTGGGTATCGATTAGGAATGTTGCTCCGATGGGGTGAATGGATTTCTTCTTTGTTTTTTTTTTAACAGGCATAATGTTTCAAGACATTACGACCCTGTTGCTGGATCCCAAGGCGTTCAAGGACGCGATCGACCTGTTCGTCGGGCGATACAAAGGCAGGAACATCTCGGTCGTGGCGGGTAAATGTTTAGAGAAAACCTCACAACCAATGCTTCTTGACTGTTATGTTCGTGTTAACCATATCGCATATGGACGATAAAGTGTTTGCCTGACTTACCGGGTGGCGTGAAGGATTGAATATTGTTAATCGATGGCGGATTAATTTTTCTCGTGTTGGGTTTTTAATGATTAAACGGGCGTGAAACTAGAAGGATTAGAGTAATATTGTTGATCCTCCTGTTATTGTTGTGGTCGATTGGTGAAGTGAAACTAATGAGGAATGATACTGGGATTAATGATTTGCTCTCACATTATGGGTGGAAAGAAAAAAAGGCCTCTGTTGCTTGTCTTCTTTTTCTTTTCCTGTTTACATTTTTTTAATGGACAGCATGGGATGGAGGAAGGAGCAATCATGGCTGCTTCTTCTTGTGGGTTTTATCTTCTTTCTTTCTTCTTCCCGGGATACATTGTTTTTTGAAAGTTTTGAGCCTTTTTTTCTTCATTCCCTCCTTTTCTTTCTTTGCTGGGTGATTTGCCTGTTGAAAATGTGTGCTCAAGGTGTTAGTGCGTTTTGCCATCATTTTACTCCCCCTGTCCCCTCCCTCTGAACCTTACTGAGCGGCTAATCTTTTTCTCCCCCATCTTTTTTTATCTTGTCCCTGTGCATATCCCCCATGGGAACAACACTTTGTGGGCATGGGGGCTGGATCAGATTTGTGTTAAAAAGGAGGATAATGATGGAGTGGGCGGCAACTTTTATTTATTTTGTTTAGAACAAAATTTTGTTTCTCTTTCCTTTTAAGTGGACCCTGATGACATCATCAGTGGGTGAAGCCGATCTTCTCTGCCATTATAACGGTTGTCTGTTTTTCCTCTTCACAGAAGGGATAAAATGTGAAAAAAGAGAACGTGATTCTTGTTGGGTCCTCTGTAGGTGACGTGCTGCTATGCTGGAATTGTGATTTCTGTTATCAAATTTTAGTTCATTCCCTTTGGTAATGATTAAGAAATAAGCCTGGCCATAGGACGAGTGATGTGATGATTCTAACGTGAACATGGTGTTAAATGAACCCTCTTCCAATAGTATCTATCGTATAGAAGTTCAATTGGGTTTTGGGATCCCTACTTAATCACCGGAGTCGACATCTTTGTGAGTTCTGAATTGTTCTTATGAATGACTCGTTTATGCATTGTTCGTGCTTACAAGGTTGATGACTGTTCCCTGTTTATATTTTGGACGAATATTTGGTTGTCTGCAGTGAATGGAGATTTTTTAGTCAAGAATAAGATTTTTAGTCAATGGATATTTTCTGTGTTTCCTTTACTGTCATCCTGTCCTTTTTGAATTCCCTGCCATGTTGTATTTGTTGGATCTGTTTGGAGAATCTTGACTTCCTCCTACACATGCTTTTCATAGCCAAATGGATAGAGTTGCGACCTGTGCTCCCTTTTTTTGAGGATAAGGCTCTGTTAGTCCTTGTCATCTGCCGAACAAAAACTGACTTCATTTCTTCCAATAAGAATTGATAGTAAGGACAAAGCAGTCATCTTACTCCATTGTCAAAAGCACTTTGTGATGTTACCCCCATTGTTATAGATTTCTTTCATTGGCTGCCTCCATCTTCCGAAAATCGGATACTGGTGCAATGCAAACAGTGAGTCCTTACATCGAAGATATAATGCTTCTGATTGACTTGAAATGAACTTGGTGTTTGGGACTCGAAGATGTTGGCCTGGGACTTCCCGTTCAATCCCCCACCTTAGCTCTTCGTCTAGTTCATCTTCCTGGCATTGATGGCAGTCTTACCAGATAGATTGGTTTGTGGGGTTGGTCGAGGTGCATGCAAAGCATGACATTCGGCTTGAAGTTATTTTGTACCTTGTAGAGCTGACTTTCTAGTTGGTTAGTAAGTCAAAGCTGCCTACTTAATTGCCTGATAAGAATAAAAATTCACATGAGATGGCTCCTTGGGACTATTGCTGAGGCTAAGGGGGGTTGCCGCCTTCTCCTTGACTGGTAGTTGAAACTCAAAAATAATTCACAAATGTCAAAGTGTGTGGATTGATAACAGTTTCAAAATTACCATCTGTTCCTGAACCGTGGTGGATCGGGTCAGTCCAGTTGATCGGGTAGGTTATTGTTCGGCTTTGCGGTAGCTTCTTGCATGCAGAGTACTCGCAGCTTAGTGCAGTGTAAGAAAGAGTGGATTTACACTTAAGCGGCCTTACTGACTGTTTCCATTACGTAGGACCCGATTCATAGAATATCTTTATTTGAATATGTAGCATCACGATGACTTTTTATTTCTGCAATTTTTTCCTTTATGCTATCCATAGTAACCGGCTTTGTTACGTTCTTTTTACCTTTTGTCTAGGCATCGAAGCTCGTGGCTTCATATTTGGTCCTCCAATCGCTCTGGCCATTGGGGCCAAGTTTGTTCCCTTGAGGAAGCCGGGGAAGCTACCCGGTAATCATTTCCTTTTGATCTCATACATACTCCTATCCATGATGATATATTGGTATCAGTGTGAAACTCGGATATGAAGACGGTGATGTCATCAGCAATTTGACAAGATTTGATGAGGAATCTTAATTAACATTTGTTAATGTCTGCCAGGTGAGGTTATCTCGGAAGATTATGTCTTGGAGTATGGGAAGGATTGTTTGCAGATGCACGTCGGAGCAGTCGAGTCAAAGGAACGGGCTCTAGTGGTGGACGATTTGATCGCTACGGGTGGTACCCTTTGCGCGGCTATGAATCTGCTTGGTAGGCAGTACTTTCTCTCGGTAATTGGCTTAAACTAGACATTCCAATTCTCAATATTTACTCGATTTCTTCTTATCCCCAGAACGGGCCGGAGCTGAAGTTGTCGAGTGCGCTTGCTTGATAGAATTGCCGGATCTTAAGGTAGTGTACAAGCATATCCATACGCGATTGCTCATTTCGCTTCGCCCCTCTTATTTAATAGCCTGTGCATGACTTGAAAGATTCTATCTTCTAGGGACGCGAGAGGTTGAAGGGCAAGCCGTTGTACGTACTGCTGGAGGCGCATTGATTTTCCTCAGGGCGATCCTCATCGATCCAAAACGTACATACTGGGGGTTTGGGGGTGGGGGAGGGTGGAGCGGTCTTCGGTGGCATCTCACAGTGAACGTCGTGGACGTTGTTTACTACAAGGTTTCGATCCCTGTGATTCTATTTTCGATGCATTGGATTCGATAGATGGCTATGGGGAATTACACTATTCTGATCCGGACATGAACAACTGCTGGATTGTCATAGCTTCTGATGAGTAATTCCATCGCGGCCGCTTGTCTGCACATCACAGTTTCAAACAACGAATCTCAGTTAGTTTCAAACACGTTGATCTTCGTGATCCTAATCCTAAGGAAAGATCACAAAGTTGCAACATGAGATGAAAGGCGAGATAGTTGTTGCCAACCGAGTGGGCCCAAAGCCCACTCATATAAGACCTATCTTGGACTTGGGCCCATAATTGGGCTCATGGGCCTGTTTGATCCGGGCCCAACATTAATCGCGATCGTGATGATGCCGAATTCGTAAGGCTAAAGATTCGGATTGGAAAGATGTCCACACTGTAATAACAAACGACAGCAACTAGAACGCAGAATCTCCAGCCAAAGTAGTGGCGGAGAGGACCGACGTCGAATCAAGCGCATTGGCAGTCGGACGGGACCTTCTTCCCGCAAGTGTTGACGAGCAAGCTAAGGGAGATGGGTATGTTAAGGTTGATCCCGTTCTAGACTACCTTATTACAATAATAGTAATCGCGAACCGGGTATTGTTGAATATCGTCGTAGTTGTTAGAACAATGTTAGTCGTTGATCTTTTATCCTATTTAAGTTACCTTTCATTAGGGGTGAAGTAACAACCAGTTAACCGAGGATATTAACGAAGGACCACTTCGGACGAAAAGTTGGCGGGAAAGTCTTGTCGTGTCTTGTTATAGTTTAATAATAATGTCTGATATTTCCTTTATCATAATTCCCTTCATGATCTGTCACGAGATCGATCCAAGATAGCAGTTTACTGAGCTTAGGGCAACCCGTGAACGATTTTTGTAAGTTTGTGCATAAAAGTAACGTAAAAACCATGTCAGAGCCCATCGCTGGCTCTCGCGAGGAGTACTCAATCCTGCAATAACTGGGGAAGAGGTAAAGGCTAAAACATAGTGTGTCCGAGTTTGGACATACTATAAAAGTACGTACGTATGTTTGAATAGTAAAATGATACGTAAAAAAAAAAAACGTACATATCTGAACCATAGTTGTTAAAGCGCACAAAAAGCGCAAACCTCTCAAATCGCTTTAAGCTTAAAGCGGAAAGCACAAAGCGCGCTTTTGACATGTAGGCATCAATGTTAATCTCTTTTCGAAGATTTGTCCGATAAATCCATTCCTAATATCAATCCCGACAAACAGCACAAGATTTGATCAGAAATCAAAGAAATCAAAACCAACAGAAATTGAAACACACATATATTTGAAAAGAGACAAAGTGAGCGGGGAGTGGGAGTTAAGTATGTTCAACCCCAGAAATCAACCCCACATAAATCAACCCCACAGAAATCAAAACGCCAACCCACATAAATCAATCCCACAAAATCAGAACTCGCATATGCAAGAGATAAGAAATCGGAAATCATAGCAAGAGAGAGAGGGAGGGAGGGAGGGGGGAGGTCTTCCGTCTGGCGCTGAGATGAAGTGCTTCAGACAAAGGAAAAATAGGGTTTAGTATAGGGACCGTTGCGCCTTTGTCTCTTCGGCTGCGCTTTGCGCATCGCGCTTAAAGCCTGAAGTGCCTCCTAAGCACGCGCTTCATGCGGGCTGCTTCAGAACTTGTGAGCGCAACGCTGGGGATGCGTCTTGCTGCGCTTAAAACGCGCTTTTGACAATACTGATCTGAACAAATCACTATCATATCTAAATAGTTGTTAATATCGGCGATTGTATATTCGAACTCACGAGAATTCCGAACACATGAATGAAGAGGTAGTCAAACTCAAGGAAAGAGGAGGAAAGAAAACGAAGACGACCACATCAAATGATGCGTGATCTTGTCAAGTTCTTCGAAAGATTATAGTTTAAGGACAAGATCCACCCTACACTCACGAGATTAGCGGGGGAAGAGAATTCCTGGCCACGAAATTTTCTTACTAAATTTATAGGTGGAGCCCCCGCCTCTTACCAAATAATTTTCTTAGGACAGGGAAGAAGTCATTGTCCTTGTAATAATGCTTGTCACCGACGTCATTTAAGTAGACGACGTGATGCAATTAAACCATGTATCGACTTTATACTTCAGTCAGACTCCCTAACCTCTACGTCCTTACGAATGGCTATTCGTAACATCTACGGCGCCGAGCCCTACGCGACCATTGGATGAAGCACGCCCTGAAGATGATTGTCGTAGTAATAGTAATATCGCGGGGGGTACTTGTAGGGTCTTACACTTTGTAATCGATAAACGTTCCTTATGAGATATCTTTTGGGGCGTGCTGACTAAACTCTCGTCATGGTGAGAAAATGTAAAACGTTTCTAAACCTTCAAGCCGAACCACGAGTAGATCCATGTATTACTTCATCCTTTTGATGAAAGATGATTTGGGTTTGATGGGAAATCTAGTTTTTTGAGGTAAAATTAGTAGAGAAGTAGTTAAAGATCAATAAAAATACAAAGGTAAAAGGTAAAATATAAGTTTATGACCGTAATTTTATATTTTGCCATTAATTTAATATGTTATATAATTTTATCATTAACTTTTATATTTATATTGATATTGGCAAATTTTGAATTTTTTCTACCGAGAGCCAAGCGTTAATATGGTATGACCCGTGTCTTATAATGATGGAGTTCCAACCTTTCATTCATTCGCCTCAAGATCCACTTTACACGTAGCAGCTGCCTCCCAATAATAGAGCTATCATCCAGCCTTCATCGATTTTGCGTATTTTTGATAGTATCGGTAACTGTTGTCCAATTTCGACTTCCAAATCACTTGATCTGATCGTTTAAATTTTAAAATAAAATAAGATAAGAGCATTTTAATATTATTTTCCATTTATTTAATTTTTTTCTTCTAAATGAAAACCGTCTGTCAAAGCATTTTCGCAGGATAAAATTTAAGATTAGTCAAAATAAAAATAAAAAAAATTAAATAAATAATAAAAAAAAAGTTGGCTGAAATCGATAACATGAAAAACGAGTAGGCGGTGGGGGTTTGTTCATAATGTTCTCTCGTGACCGATCGATCTGGAATGACAGATCTAGAATATGATGTTATTTAGGGGAATTCACACACATGAGAATGATGTGATCACTAACATCCAAAGACCACCCCAATCTTCTCCCTTAATTCCTCCATAATTTTGCCAGCTCCTCCCCCACGATCACATTCACACATGCATGTAACTTTTCAATCCCTTTTGTCTCGTCCCGCACCGTTATTTCGGTAACTTAATAATATTCCATGTAAAACCCCCGAAAGAGACAATCACCCACTGCTTGTTTTGAGTCCCCCCGCTGTTATGCTCGCTGATAGAAATTTGTCTGCTCATCATGAATTTGTCCTACATTTGTTTTTATTAACTTATTAATTTTGATCGATCTTGAATTACATCATACGAAATCCATCATTTATGGACCAAAAAAAATGAAAAAAAGGGAAGAATAAAAATCGATGAAGGCGCGAGATGATGGATCAGTTTTGAGGGTTGTAATATTAGAATGATAAGGTAGAATATGAGGTGGAGAAACACGAGGAGAAGGTCTTATTATTATTATTATCTGATTAAGGAAGTGAACGCATTTTATAATCCGTATGCATGCAGACGTAGAATATCTTGGGGAATATTTCCCATATGTTCTTAGTTTATTAGTGTTGTGTCCATCGTATAGCAATTGTGTTTTAGTAGGCATATAGAAGATGCACTTGATCTAATCTCTCGTGCCCAATTATTGCGAAATTTGCATCATCCTTGTCGGACACTAAACACGCTTGTATATAAAGCCCTACTACTCTCCTCACTTCACTTCCTCCTCATCTCAGCGTCAAACAAAAGATTAATCCCTTGATAATCTACTTGGGATTAGCAATAAGTTATAGTTATAGTTAATAGTCGTCTCCTCCCATGGCTTCCAAGGCCCTCGCCATCCTCCTCTGCGTCAACGTTCTCTTCTATTTCACCCTCGTCGCGGCGTGCAACACCTGCCCTCCATCCCCCAAGCCGAAGCCCAAGCCGAAGCCGAAGCCCACCCCTACCCCCACCCCTACTCCTACCCCGCCGACCCCTACTCCCTCCACAGGGTCGTGCCCCAGGGATGCGCTCAAGCTAGGTATATGCGCCGACCTTCTCGGTAGCCTGCTCAACGTGACGATTGGGACTCCCCCCAAGACCCCATGCTGCTCGCTTCTCAGTGGGCTCCTGGACCTCGAGGCTGCGGTCTGTCTCTGCACAGCGATCAAGGCCGACATTCTCGGGATCCACCTAGACATCCCTCTCTCACTCAGCTTGCTCCTCAATGTCTGCGACAAGAAGGTCCCGTCCGGATTCCAGTGCACCTAACAAACAACATATCGTGTTACATAAGTGATGGCTTTTGATGAATACTGTGCCTCAAAGTAATATGTATTGTCTTCGTTTTTCTCGTTGTTGTTTCGTGGCCATGGGGAGATTCGTGGGGTTGTAATATTATTCTAAGAACAGAAACAAGGGTTTGGATTGGACTGGGGTTGGGGTTGGGGTGTGATTGTTAAGTCGTGGAAACATCTTGATTCCCGCACTTTTTGTCGTTGTGGTGGTTTGTCTGTCTTTCTGATTGGGAAGAAATCAAATAATAAGCTCTTTTTTTTACTTTGCGGTTTGTGAATGCTACCTAGTATCCGGTGATCCAAGCTCAAAAATTCAATGCCGGGCCTGAAAACCGTTAGAAATCTTGTCGGGTTACCCCTTCACCTAAAATAGGTGAAGGGTAACCCCGACACGATTTTTAACATGGTATCTGAGCCAAGTTAGTCCCGTCGGACAAAAATTCCAAACGAGGATATCTCACCCTCGGACAAAAGATCCGATGTGAGACTAAGGGGAGGTGTTGAGGGAATAGTCTCACACCGAATAGAAACAAGCCTGCGCCATTGTATATAAGGAGTTGTGACCTTTCACCTAATTGCTAGCTTTTAGGTGAAGAGGTAACCCAACCACGATTTCTACAAAAAACCATGGTTACGAGGGGGAGTGGAACATACCTTTTGGTCCAAGTACGAGATACGTCCATGTACTATGTCCTCCTCGATGTTTTTTCTTTCTTTCCCACCTATCTAAGTAGGAGGGCGACATCCCATGAATCATTTGTTCCTCTTTACATAATGAGAGATCAAATCTTTTATTGGTAAGATAGTGGATGCAAGCTGAGCAAAAGAACATGGTCCACACGATTTGTTAAGAACCGAATAAAGAAAAGGAAAAGGAAAAGATGAAGCAAATGTCCAAGCACACAACAGTGAAGCACCCCCGTGAATCAGATTCATGATGACCCCAATGTTTATTTCATTTCATGCCATGCGAAGAACACGTCCATTCTCATCTCTTCCCTCCCTCCCTCCCTCCCTGTCAATGAGACAAGAAAATGGGAGGAACTTAGTAGGGAGCCACAGATCGTGATGCCCTCAAGAAAGCTTCATCATATCATCTTTTTGGAAAAAACTTTTTCCGTACACGGGCCACCACGAAGAACTCGACTTTTATGTTCTTTCAAGGGATTCAGCATTTGCAACCCCGTGACCACCTCCTCCTCCACTTCTCTGTCTCTCTGGGTCCTTATTTGACCAGATATATCCTCCCCAGCCATGTTTGTTTAATCAATATTATATGAAGATCCACCCACGTCGTGTTTTTAGGAACTCGTTGAGTAGACACGTAAAATTTCTTAGGGTACGATGATGTAATAGGAAGAATCTTGATGTAGAGTATGAGTTGTTTACATAGTTTGTGAAATGGGTTAAGGGTATGCCAAGTTCTTTCCCAAGTTGAAGTGTTCCATGCAACATTTGTAGGATCCAAACACGAGAAACAACGTTAGACCAAGTCACAAAGTCGAACAAACACCACAAGAATTTAGGCAAATATAGAGAGAGATAAACAAGCAATGACACGAACACAACTAGCTAACACACCCAACTCGAATGGAATGGTACCACCAGAATTACTTCTTGATTTTCTTCTTTTCGAAATCATAAGACACTTGTTGATCCCATGGGTTGATAAAAATATAAAGATATATCAAAGAGGTGGGCAGGTAAAGCCAGGGGGAGGGCTCTTGCCACAGGTGATTAGGGCTTGGAGTGCAAGTGGGATGTATATGTTCAAGTTTAGTAGCTTCAGCCTTATGGCAAGGCACAGGCACACCGCCGCCTCGATTTGCAGCAGCCCTTGGATAACGGGGCAGCACGTGTTCTCGACCGGGTTCCCCAGCCCAATGTGGATCAGCCCTCCCAGTACGTCCAAGCACAGCCCTAGCTTCAGCGCGTCTATGGGGCAAGTCCTCGGTGTTGTCGGCGGTGAAGGGATTACCCCGCCTCCGCCTCCGCCTCCGCCTCCTCCTCCTCCTCCTCCTCCACTCCCGCCGCCACCTCCACCGCCACCGCCACCACCGGGGGGACCAACGTAGGGAGGATAGGTCGGCGTGGATGGCGGCGTGATGACCGGCGGGACTATCACAGGAGGTTTCGGGGTCGGCGGGGTAAACACGGGAGGAGGTAGCACAGGCGGGGTGATGATCGGTGGAAGGACGATAGGTCCATGTCCTCCTCCGCCTCCGCCGCCACCTCCATGGTGGCCCTTATGACCACTACCCTTATGATGACCTCCTCCGCCTCCACCTTTATGATGACCACCACCTCCATGGTAAGGAGAAGGGGTAGGCTGAGGGTGAGGACGCGGTGGGACCACGGGAGGGCGAGACGGCGTGGGGTAGGTGGGACGCGGGGGAGCGCATTTGCCGGACGCAGCATAGATGGGGGGCATGGATAGTAACATGACGATCATGAAAATGAAGGTGATGGCTACGGACTTCTCACCCATGACTATGACCAATGATCCTCTCGTCGTTTCCACCAGGGCAAATGTTGATGCAGAACCAAGGAATCAAATTTATAGCAAGAAGAATTTGGATGCCAACCCGTGACCACGAAATCATTCCCCATATTTTACCTCACTTACCCTTTTCGTTCGACATTTATTTATAGCAAAGAGGCTTTGAGTTATATCTCGGGTACGACATTTATTTCGCGAATTCCGATGGTGAATCCCGTGATCCTCCATCCTCTGTCTGAATTTTCGTTTTATTTGTTATCCCTTTCGAGTCCCTCGATGTAACCACGTTTTGTCCAAATCTTAATGCCCAGTTGCTAATTCTGGAATAATTTCCTCTCCTTAATATTTACTTTTGGACGTGTCCAACTTCACTTCACTTTGTCATTCATACTTTCGTGTCCCAGATGAAGGGACGATGCATCCCATTCTCATGGTCATATTTAAGCCTAATACAAATAACCTTCTAAACAACAACAACACATTATACTATCATTCATGAAACAAGATAGATAATTTCCCCAAAGTTCAAACTTTATAAGATAACTTTGTTTAAGAAAGAAATCGAACTTATATAATGCAGCGGAATATTAGTTACGAAATTTCAAAACTATTAATGAATCTTTCCAATAAAAGTATTTGCTAACATAACTATGTACATATATCAGGCGTGGTTCGTCTCGATTTGATGATGCGACCCGTGAACCTTTTTGTAAGCTTTTCTTAACATGGTGGGGAAAAAAACATCAGGGCTTCCTGTGATCTCTAGTTAAAAGTAAAAAAGTACAAAAAGGGAGGGGGAGGGGACCCCACAGTACCTTAAGTGCGCATCCCATTACCTCTTCACCCAGGATTATCATCAATGAATGAGTAAATGCATTTGTTAGGCACCCGGAAAAGATAATGCAATGCAACTAAGTTCCACAACAGGTAAGTATGTGAGCTCCTAGGGACTCGGGGAATATCGGATCTCAACCTTATGTGATATATGTGTTTATCCATTTTGTTCGATGACAAGTACTTATTTATGAGCATAGCACAACAAAGTCAGACAACATTGCCAAAGCAAAAGATGATGAGAGCATGACCTTTGAAGGAAATAAAAGATCAAGGAGTCATCCTCAGAATTCCATCGAGTGAATTCGAACACATGTAACAGATGCCAATGTACCCAGATTCAGCAACTACGGCTCCCCGCCAAGTTCCACGCGTAAGTTGTCGTAGGGATATACCTTGGGCGTCTGCAAGCCATGCAGGAGATTTAAAAGGTAACGTGTGCGTGAGAAAAAAAATCAAACACAGATAAGCAAGAAGGACCTAAACACCAGGGGGAAACCCCCCCTCCCCCCCAAGTCAAAGGAAACAAAGGAAAAACTGGCGAAGGCGAAATCATGAATAGATTCCAGAAAGTTCATATTACTAGATCAAACAATTTCTAGACTCAATTGCGGAGTTCCTCCACCAGATCTTATAACCTGTGTGCCAGTGGGATAAAAGTCTGAAGATCCTTGCTAAATCTATTTCCTTGACATGGTAGACCTACAATTACTCTTGTTGCCTTCTATTTATCGGTATCAATCTCTTCCCATGGCACACTGTTGTCAAAGAGGAAAAAAATGAAGAAGGAATCACTGAACTAGACATTCGTGCTGGCCATCATGAAGTCTCTCTTGACTCGCATTCATTTCACCAAACCAAAATTTCGCAAAAGACCAGCATAGTCAACCCATAGAAGCATGACGCCATTCACTCTTTTGGTTGAAATGACACTGTCCGCATCAACCCCAGTTGGTTTCATTTACGCATTCACAACCTTCAGGTTATTGGGGATCAAATAAGATTGTCACAAAGAGTTCTTGAAAAATCCCTATTTCTGACCACTAGGAATCATAAGTTTCTCAAGTTTCTTCACACCTTCACTAGCAGTTAAACCAATTATCATATACAATGCTAACTGCATAACCTTGAAAAAGGATGAAATATCAAGTAGGATTAGCATCACTTCCAACAACAGCTCTACAAAGTGCCACCTGTCTCAGTGATATTTGGAGAAAAAAAAAATCTCAGTCAGACGACTTACAAAGGGTATCTTGGAAGCTTTGTCATTCCACACAGCCAAAAGACCCAGGGATGCGAAGAAGCCCAGTCCTCCACATAACCAAGCTAGTGCTTCATACTGTCCAGTGAGAACAAAATCGACCAATCAAATGGAGAAATAATTGAGCAGCCCTCCACAACACACTACTTCGATCTTCCCTCAACTCTTACTAATAAAAAAACTCAATCACATAAAGGATCATTTCTAAAGTCCACAATACTACGATGCTGGCAATTGATACAGAAGTTCTCAAAAGTGATCCCTCAGCCCATTCCAGAAAAGACCTAAACGTCCAACCTCCCATCACATCGAACTAGTCGCGACATCATTCCAAAAGACAAACAAGGTGGCGAACCTTTCCGACGGTTTCGGCAATGCGATCAATGCAGGGCTCCGGGAACGGCGTCCCGTTGTCCCAGACCAGCTCATCATTCACCGGCAACTGCAAAAAAAAAACCAAAAAAAATCAATCCAAATTGGAAAACCCTAATCGTGACCCCTCGGAAACGGGGGCTTAAGTACTCCAAATCCTCACAGGCTTGTCGGGGACGAGGTGCTTGCCGACGGGAAGTCCCATGCCCGATCGGAGAGGTGTGGACGAAGAGATCGAACGGCGGAACACGCCGTTCCGAGTAATCGCCCTCGAGGCCGCACGGGTCAGTCCGCTCGCCATGACTCTCCCTTCCGTCCCGTTCCGCCCCTCTCCTCCTGTCTCTAAAACACATCTAGATGTGTATAAGAGACAGGGTCGCCATGACTCTCCCTTCCGTCCCGTTCCGCCCCTCTCCTCCGGGGAAGAAAGAGTAGACTAACAAATCTTAATTACATTACCAGTCCCATATTTTTCAACGTATTCCAATTGACTCCTTAAATTGCAAAGTCAAGGATCTTCAAATTCAAATTCCCCTTCCCTTTCCTTCCCCTCTCGCCTATTCACGACGACTGGAAGCTTCCGCATCGAAGCAATCGCCGGGGAAAGAAGAGGAGATTTGGTTGGGGGTTGGATGGGAATATTGAGGAGCGGGTTCTCCTTCTTGCTGGGGACGGGATTCGGCATCTACCTCGCTCAGAACTACGACGTCCCCAACCTCAGGAAGATCTCCGGCACCGCCCTGTTGATCGCCAAGCACCTCGAGGAGACTTACAGGAAGCCTCCCCGGAAGAAGGACGATCGAGACGACGATTGATGATCCAACTAGGGTTAGGTCAATTCGACCCAGCTGGAGATGCTTTTTCTTTTTGGTCCCCGATCCATTATTTTCTCTGAGATTTTGATGATATGGATATGAATATTTTGATGCTTTGTTAGGGTTGGACGTGAGCTTTTTTCTTGACGCCTGTCTATTCCTAGTTTTGCTGCATCACTCTGTTAACAAAGCAAACACCAAGCAGCAGATGATGATCGATTGCATCTTCTTCACATCTCTTGCTTCTGCCCTTCTATCACCGGCGTGTTGTGCTCCTGGACGACCTTGACGTCTTCTTCCTTGCTCGTCCCGGCATGTCCACGTGGAGGTAAAGGGTGTCATCCTCCTCCTTCGCGTCCCAGTTACGGTTCAAGATGACAAACCGGGTCCGAAAGAGATTTGATTACCTAGCTGAGAAGAGGTGCTGAACGAATGACTGAACAGTGGTGCAGCAGCATAGCACGCAGAATATGCCGGTCGGATGTTGAGGAGCCTGGGTGGCGAGAGCAGCTTCCTCAGAGCAATCCTTGAAACTGCCATGTTTCTTTCCTATAACGTCCTGGTAGATGTGCTCGGGGAGACTTTACGGACCGTAGATGTTCATGTTATATCCAACTATAACATGAAGACCTTTTACCTCGCCTGCCTCCCGGCCGGAAGGTTCACAGACAGTTTCCCAGAAAGATGGCATCAAATAATGAGAAGAAACCAAATTAGATTACATTACACCAACATACTACTAAGTCATGAAACCCATCTCAAACGATCCCCATCAATTGTCATCATCATCCATCGTCTTCATCAGACTACTACAGGGAACCGAAATGGGTAAGAATAAGTAGTTCTACCACCAGCTACAACAGGTCCTTTCTGCAACTCCTAGAGAAAGAAAAGAGACAACTTTGCCCGGTTCACAAAATGGTTAACTTTATGACCCAGAAAGAAACAGACCAAACCTCCGACCAGATTACTTTGGTTCTTTAACTTCTCATCGTTTTTCCTCTGATGATCACAAAAAGGGAAAAAGGAGATGACTAATAATGGTAGAGAGATATGTGGCGAGAAGGGAGGGGTTGTTCAAACTTAAGCCGGGACTTTCGGGAGTGCTTCATGTTTTCTTCATGAAGTATCCTAGGATAATCCCAAGCAGCCCGATGATGACGACAGTCATGAACGAGACGCCCCCACGGCTCCTGCCACTGTCGCGTCTGAGCATCTCCTGCAGAAGGGCAAGTCCAGTCACGTGAGTGGAACAATGAACGGGAACTAAACAGCAGCAGCACCGGAGGTACCATTGTCAGAGTATGAGAAGAAAATAAAATGAGAGGAGCAGCAATAAGGGATATAAAGGAATGTGCTTTCTGACAAAAGGAGAATCGTGTTGATAGAAAGACAAGTCAAGTGGTTATATGAATTATGATAGACTACTCAAAAATTTTATTTCGTGCTACCATAAGCCATCACATTGCAACATCAGAAGGTAAACAAAGATTCACATGCCGAAAGCACCTTCCAGAATAGAATCACAAGAACCACTGGACATAAAGCATTGAATTACTCTGCCAGATTACTGCACTCACCAGTTCCTGATGAAGTTTGTTGCTCTGCTGAACAGCATTGTTCTTCTCCTCCGTCAACTTGCTTATGAGAGCTTTTGCCTACAATGACATAATCCTCATCACTTTGCTACTCAGCTTGGAATAAATGCAACCAGATTTATTTTTCCTCGCAGATTTCTACAGCAAGGTCATATATAACTAGCTTATCCATAGGGCACATAAAAGTCGGGTGGATTGCTAAAATTGAGGGATATACGGGTACCAGCGCAACCAACTGACAATATAACGACAACAATTTGTGTGAAAAATCTAAAGAGAACGAAGATATGGGTTCAAACATAGTACAACTAGAACATGCAAAACAAACAGAACTAAAGGAAAATACATCGTTAAGATAAAAGGCTACGATTTCAAGGAGTTGTAATCACTTTACCAGCTACGCTTACTGAACTAATGCATAAAAGCAAGCGTCAGATTGCCCATGATACGTATTCACAACAGAATGTGCAATGTGCTTTCAACAGCTGCTAAAACAAAGGGTTTCCGCTTCGCATCACTTTCACAGAACAGCCATTGACAAAAAAAGTTTAAACATCAACTTGCAAGCATTGTAATGAAAAGAAAACACCCGGGGGAGTAGGATAATATTCAGAAGGGACATATTGCTACATAGAGGAAGCAAAAAGGGAAGATGTTCAAATGCATCACTGGTAATCTGAGGTAGAGGTAACTTTCACTGTGAACACAAGACCATTCACTGCTCTTTAGCTGGGTGATCTCAGAGCTACCAGATGATAAAACCGGTAAGTAGGAGGTACACAACTAGACCACTAACTACGGAAGTAAGACTCCAAAAATTTAATAATGTCATGGTTGAGTTTTGAGTAAAGAAATAAGCACCAAGAGTACTGGCTTCCGGAAGAATCACGTGCCCCCACACAATCAAGCTACCATTTAGTCGCAGAGAAATATGGATAATCTCTAGAACTAGTTCAATTACATGATGTGTGTGTAACTACACGGAAATTAACTATACCTCAGCTGATTTTTGTTGAGATTCGATGACAGATCTTGGAGCCTGGAGAGACCAAAGAAGACAAACGAGTCAGCACACTTGAGAGCATCGACATAAGAATATGCAGAAGGGTACTCACAGAAGCAGCCTCAGAGATATTAAGATTGCCATTATCTGACACAGATCCCCGAGGAGAAGATCCCTCTTCAGATTCTTCTGGAACAGGAGAGGGAGGCTGAGGTGGGGAGACATAGAGAACCCGCAACTTGCACTCCTCTATCACACGTCCAGCCTCCTTGCTGAACTGCAAATGTCATCCCATTACACTCAGAACACCAGGAGAAGCCGCCATGGAAATCATAAACGCAAAAGCAAAGATTACCATTTCGGCGGTAACATCTTTCGCGGTCACCCCACCATCGACCCGGACGCTCTGCAACAGGAATTTGTCCCGGCATTGCATATCCGGAGGAGACTCCTTCTGTGCTTGCATGGTGACTGAAAAAAACCCCCCCAAACGACAGAGCACAACAATACACATCCCATCAGAACTTCACCCATTTCCACGAAATCAAACGAAAACATCACAAGGCGTCCCTAGCATGACCCAACCTATGACACTGCAAGTAGATCGAGGCAAGACGACCCCGGTGTTCGGCCGAACGCAGTACTTCTTCGGATTCGTCGTCTTGACCTGCCCACAAACAAACAAATCAAAACCCAACCCAACGAATCCCCATCCAAATCGACGGCATCCATCGAAAAGAAGGGATCACCTTGAAAGCCACATAGTCGTCGGTCTTATTGGATAGCTGGAGGGAACAACAGATCTGCTTCCTCAGCTCAACTGATCAACCCACCCACCCCGCCCCCCCAAAAAAAATCAGACAAAAACCCCATCAGATCCTTCGGACACCACCGCCAACAACAACAACAGTACTGTAATAAAAACCCAAAAACGAAAAGAAAAAAAAAAACATCAAAAATCAAGAAGAGGAAAAACCCACAAGCGAATTTGAGCTCGATGGGGTCGATACTGAGCAACTCTCCGGCATTCATCGTGGTCGATCGGGGAGGTAAGGGGGGAAAACGCGGGCGTGGGGTGAAAGACGGGGATCTTTCTAGAAGAAGGAACTGCTAGGGGGGGAGTGTGACTATTCCTCGGTCGGTTGTTTTGGTAAGAACAAAGTGTGTGCGCGTGAGAGAGAGAGACGGAGAGAGCGAGATTATTCCCCTAACCACATCCCCCTTCTTCTTCTCACGTCAAAACCCAATAATTAATCCTGACGTCATGCCACAAATCTGATACGACCGAACACGAGTTCAAAAATAATTCATGCAAATTTAATAAACTGGACGTAGTGAAATAATGTCGTTCCGTGGTGGCCAGATAAATTGGGCTTTCTAATGTGGGCTTTAAGCCCAAATTTAAAAGGCCGAACAACTCACTCCCTCATTTCAAATAGATTAAACTATTTAATCATGTGAAAACGCGTAAGGGGGAGAGGATGAGGAAGAGAATCTCACGTGCGGATTAGGAGGAGGAGGAGGACAGCTGTGTCCAGTCCGGACCAAATAAATAAATAATAATATATACTAATAATTAGTACTACTACTAATTGAATAACGTTTCTCGAGAAAAATTTTCGATCGTAGTTTTAAAGTTTAAAAAAAAAATAATGAGTCCTTAATCGGACGTAAATTTTATTTTGAGATATTATTTATAAAATTATGAAACCAATATTTTTTTAAAAGAAAATGAAAGAAATAATTCCATCTTCCAGAATATTCGTAAAATCAAAGCTTTTTTATTATTTAGTTTAATAAATCAGTACGCGACCAAATATGGAGCAAAGAGCAAACTATATAGAGAGAAAAAAAAGGGCTTTTGCGTCAAACAACTAAATTTTATAATTATTAGTATGTTTATTTGATCTTAAATTTTTGTGTGATTTTAGTAACAAAGCTAAAGCTGGACTGACGTCACTCGCTACTATTCACTTTTGACAGCTATATCTCATCATCGGGACTTTCACCATTAATAAAAATATATATAAAAATAAAGAACGCCTTAAAAGCAAGGCTGGCATTTAATGTAATATATTTTTTTTGGCAAAAAGAATTCACTTATAGGTTTTTGGGTTAATTGATGCATTAAATTTGTCAAAAAATCGGATACGTTATCCATTGAGATATGTATGTACCAGAATTCAATGAAAAGGAAATTCATTGGACCATAATTTAATGTTTTTTCTTTTCTTTTTTTATTACTTTATATTTATTGATTTAAAAAAAAAACATTATTAGCTGCACAGAAAACGCCCCTTGCCCTGGACTATAATTACGGTCTTAACCACCCAGGCTGACTTCTAAATAAAAAGTCAAAACCCCGTCAGCGACGGCCGAGACCGTCCCAGAGGGAAGCGCAGCGTCTCCGGGCGAACCCGACCCTTCTCTTCTCCAAGTCATAGACCACCTCGAACCCCTGCTGCTGGTAGTTCCCCAGTATCCCCGCTGGCCCCGCCTCGTCGTCCCCCCCGTCCATCATCATCAGGCACCCCACCCTCCTGCCCTTCCCCCCGGCAGCCTCCGCGAACTCGTAGAAGTAGTTCCTCCTCGGCAGCTCCACCCCCGACGTGTTACTACTCCCTCCGAAATGCAGCACGAGCCTCGGCACGTCGGACGAGGTTCCGCTGTCCATGTAGTAGCACGGCTGGAGGCCGGTTCTCGCCTCTGTTTCGCTCGCCCTTTCGTGGAGTTTGCCCAGTCTCCGCTCGAATTCAGACACCAGTGACTTGTAGAGTTGGGATGGGAGCATGGTGTAGGTCGTTCCCGAGTCGACAACCATCCCGCCGTCACCATTGGCGTCCACCCTCTTGAGGGTTTCTGTTGCGGGGATTTTCGTCCCGTCGACTGAGATTGCCTCGAGGCCGACGGAGTAGAAGTAAGGGTGTTTTGGGTTGTCGAGCATGTTGGTGTAGGAGAATCCCCCGCCGAGGGATCGTTCGGGAGTCGTTTCGGACTTCGAGTCGTAGCCGTGGCGTCCCAGGATGAGGGGGCTAGGTCGGCGGACACGGTCAGAGTCGAACGAGTGGGAGACCAGGCAGTAAGAGAAGCTGTTGCCTAGCTGGGGCGATGTCATGGCGAGCTGGGCTGGAAGGGACAGGACGCTGCGGCCGAACCCCGCTACACCTACGGGTTCTCCAAGCGCGGAGTGGGCACACCCGAAGGTGAAGTTGTCGATCAACAAGGAAGGAGCAGACGTGGCCTCGATCGAGATCGGGTGATCGTACAATATGGCGATGAAGCTGCCATCCCCGTAGGCATAGTAAAGCTGTGGGCAGTGGTGGGAGGAGCAATTGGACATCTCGATGGAGTCAAGGGGGCAGCGGGCGATGGCGCAGAGGTCGGAGGAGGAGGCAGAGGAGTGAGCTGCGGAGCACTTTGGAGAACCACACGGAACCCTGGAAGCCGTGGAGGTAAGGTTTACAGGGTAAGGCCTCTGTTTACCCTCGCAAAGGATGCAGGAGAAAGGGGAGCAGGGGAACCAGACGAGGTCGCTGCCGGTGTCCATGAAGAGGGAGACAGTCCGGGACGGGGAGGTGGGGAGGGTCAAGGAGAGAGTGTAGTCACTGCCGGGAGACAAGGAGAGCGAAACAGGGGAGGGGCGAGGGTGTTTGGATTTGCGGAAGTGGCCGTGGAAGCGGGCGTAGGAACGGGCCGACATCGACAGGAGGAGGTGGTGGGTGGAGTTGAAGGCGGAGGAGGAGAGGGAATGCGTTAAGGGGAGGAGAACAGGCTGGTGGGATAGGGAGATGGAGGTGGAGGAGTTGGACGAAGAAGAAGAAGAAGAAGGTGAGATGAAGAGGAGGAGGAAGGATAAGAAGAAGAAGAAGAGAGGAAAGGCCATTGAACTCGGAACTCAACTCAACACTCTCGTTTTGTACATCTAAGAAGAGCTTCTGGGGGAGATCGGGCTTGGTTGTTTATTTGCTTGTTGTTTTTGAATCGATGCTACAGTTGGATAACTGGATTGGGGAGTGAGGGAGGGAGGGAATTTGACAGGAGGTTGGTTTTATTACCAGGGGAGGAAGGTTCTAGTTCCAAAATGTCCTAATTTTATAATATTGCCATTGTTCATCATTTTCTCATTGTCCCACACCGGCCCGAAGTAAAACTACCAGGGCATTCAGACTGAGGTCAACGGCGACTCGTGGGCCGGTCAGATATGGTCAGGGCCTCAACTGGGCCTTGGGAGGCCCGGTCAGAGATGAAGATAGATGAAGAACAAGATGCATCTTTGCTTCTTCCCCAAGCTTTCATAATTTCGCTTTTACTCTTTAAGCATAAATCCAAAGTAACCCAATGGAAAAGGAAGCATCCCATTCCATCCCCCTAAAACTATGCACGCAGCAATTGCTCTTGCGAAGTTGAAGCTCCTCCTCTTATCACCATCCCAAGCGGCGTCTCCCTTCTTCCTCCTCATCCCGTTCCTCGTAAAGCTATGTGCCAGCCTGAGGCTCCTCCTCGGGCACGGCCGTGGTGACATTGTCCACGAGTCGGCCGTGTTCCTCTTGCAGCTACGAATGATCATGGAAGGCTCCGGGCCCGCGGGTTCGAGGCTCCGGAGGGTCGCGAGGCTGTTTCGGCAGAGGATTGTGAGCGTACAACAAGGCTCGGAAGGCCCCGACGAAGAGAGCATGCACACGGTGACCGTGGTCGCTCTCTGAGCTTTGGATCCCTTATAGAGAATGTGTAATGGAACGGAAAACGGCGATTTGCAAGTTTTAGATCAAGTTCTCTCCTTCGGGCGGGGGTGTATATGTAATTTCATACTCAGTCACGAACCTCCTTTATAGATTTAAATTAGTTGCTACGATTGGGCTTTATGTATTAACCGGGCCGCTTATGTTTGGGCCCGGCCCAGTAAATTCACGACCCAATTTCAATTCCCGAATATTTTCCGAAAGGCCATCGAAAAAAGAATTACTTAAAAAATCATAGAAAAGGGAAATGGAACGAGAAAGAAAATCTCTTATCACGAATTAGGTAACTGACAATTCTCTTACTCGTTACGTTCATTTTCCATTTCTCTTTTTCGTTCTCGAACTAAATGTACGATTTTTTAAGTAATTCATTTCTTAATTATTACATTTTTTATTCAATTTTGCCCGAAATCTCATTTCGGAAACCACACACAAGCTATTATTGTTTTAGTATACGTTACTCTAGTTTCGTTTTATTTTGGCTAAAACCCAAAAAAAACCTTCAAAGTTTTCCTTGTTTGTTTACACATTCATTGGTGATGAAACAAAAGTCCAAAAGAAAAGAAATGAATCTTGTGTAGGGGTCAAATGGAATAAATATATATTTGTCTCATTCCAAAAGAGAGGGAAAGGGGAAAGAAATGGGGTGGTTCACATGTCCCAACGTTCAAAAAACAAGACCATATTCCAACAAATAATTAATTGAATTAGCCATGCCTTTTTTAGGACCATCCTTGGCGTGCACATAATTAGTTGAGACCCACTTCACAAGAATGCATTAATTAAAATACATATATCACCCATCATCTTGCATCATCATCAATCTCATCACATTGCATGAATGCCCTAAAGGCCCAAACTCTTACATCTTCGTAGTCTTTTCGAAGTGGGTTTTTGTTGTATTGGTGCAAAAGGGTTGGAAAGAACCCTAAGAACAGTTTATGTTTAGGAATAACCAATCAAAACCCGTTTGTTCATTTGAAATCGCTAATGGGATCGAAACCCGGGTATACTAACAAGGAGTCATAAAATATTCTTTTTAAGAGGTCATGGCAGGCGTTTTTGGTAGAAAATCCAAGTGGGATATGGCCAAAAGAAGGAATTAGGGGGTGAGTGGTTGAGGTCGAGGCGAAGGAATCGAATTCGGAATTTTGAGATTTCGGCATCGAACAAGGAGAACAAGAAGGAAAGGAAGAAACAAAAGGGAAGAAGAGAGTGTGTGTGACCCACATGACCCGGCGAATATGAATAAAGTTGTAACCCCTCACATGCATGGATTAAGACTTTTGGTGTCCTATGTTGTCTGTCTGGAGGAGGTTACCGTTGCCCGCTTCTCGTATCGACCGATTCTACTGATTCGAACTATATGTTCGCGAAAGTTAGGACGACGACATGTTCGTTATCGTGCCGCGGTCGAAAACATGCGCCCCTGCGTTACGGGGTACCCGAGTACTTGGACATTTTCCTAATGCCACACCCACCACGAAACTTATATATGAGCAAGTATTTTTGTAGGTTCGGTCTATTTTTGTTTCATGTACGAAAGTGGAAGAGTGAGTTACATTTTGATATATGTGGTGATATCAATGTGATTAAGCACTAATTATTCTTTTTGTTTCTCTAAAAATGGGTTTACAATGACTAAAACCCCCATATATAAAGAAACTAAGCTCCCTCTTACAAATTGCTGTTCTTACAACCTTTGATGCCCCTGTCTCTTATACACATCTAGATGTGTATAAGAGACAGGCTATCGTCGTCTTACTCATCACCCTTTCTTCTTGTTCTCAATCGCAGGTCGATGGACTCAGCAGACGTGGCCTCGGGGGCTCGTGTAATGACTCCTCCAACACAACCCCTAATGTCACTATCCACGGCCACAGGTGGGTAGGTCCGGTAGGGCACCGCACGATTAAGGTCAACGCCAACGGTTCCGCTCACTTCACATCGGTCCAAGCCGCCGTCGACTCAATCCCGGATAACAACACGATGAAAGTCACTATAAGAATTAGCGACGGATGTTATGTGTATGTCACACCTTCTTTTTTCGAGTTTGCATTTATATTCTCGCTAGCTCTATGGAAGTTCCGTGAATTGTGTATGGCATTCTCAGCGAGAAGGTGACCGTGCCAGCGACTAAGCCATACATAACCTTCCAAGGGGAAGGTAGGGAGGTGACTTTCATCGAGTGGCATGACAGGGCGAGCGACCGGGGCGCGAACGGGCAGCAGCTCCACACGTACAAGACCGCTTCCGTCTCCATCTTCGCCAACTACTTCACCGCCCGGAACATCAGCTTCAGGGTAAGCCTACCTCCCACGGTTATCATACATCGCCCTAAGCCGCATTTAATTCAACGTGGGGTTCCTCCTGTTGTTCCCACAGAACACGGCGCCGGCACCGATGCCGGGGATGCAGGGATGGCAAGCGGCGGCGTTCCGGATATCGGGGGACAAGGCCTACTTCTCGGGGTGCGGATTCTACGGAGCGCAGGATACGCTCTGCGACGACGCGGGAAGGCATTACTTCAAGGATTGCTACATCGAGGGCTCGATAGACTTCATATTCGGGAATGGCAGATCCATGTACAAAGTAAGATCAAATAAAGCATCATCATCATCATCATCTTCTCCATCTTCATCTTCCCATGCAAAAACACATTTATTTGAATCTTCTTCTCTATTTCTTGGCATATTAAAGAGAAAATAAAATAAGTGATGGGTCACACTCGTGACTGACAACGACGTGTGCAATTGTAATTTCTCGAAAATTACGATATCGACTTTTGCCTGCTACGTATTTGTTATTATTCATCGTCTTCTCCAAAATTTGGCTTCTGACCAGTTTTTCAAAAGTTGTCGGAGGGAAACTAGAGAGTGCTGTTCCTAAGTAGAATATTTCGCGAAATAGAGTAATCGATATTTCAAACAAGTTCGTTTGAAAAGCAAATTTGACAAAATAGTTGGCCAAGAAAGTCCCACTTGTCTGATTCGTTAAAGGAATCGACACTTTAATGTAATCGTCGTGGGTGGCATGTTTTGTCGCAGGACTGTCAGATTCATTCAATTGCCAGAGTGTTCGGCTCCATCGCGGCCCACAAGAGGAAATCCCCCGACGATAAGACGGGGTTCGCCTTCCTAAGGTGCACCGTCACGGGGACCGGCCCCCTTTACGTCGGCCGAGCCATGGGACAGTACGCGAGGATAGTCTACTCGTACACGTACTTCGACGACGTTGTGGCTGCCGACGGTTGGGACGACTGGGACCACATCAGCAACGAGAACAAGTAAACAATTATCTCTCCCTCCCTCTCTGTCTAACGATGACACTACCAGTAACGACAGATGATTAACCGTGCTGCTTTGTTTTGGCAGCACCGCGGTCCTTGGTTCTTACAAGTGCTATGGACCGGGAGCAGCTGCAGTGCGAGGAGTGTCTCGGACACGCGAGCTTGACTACGACATTGCGCATCCCTTTCTCGCCAAGAGCTTCGTCAACGGAAGGCACTGGATCGCACCATTTGACGCGTAGTCTCCATCATTGTACCTGAAAATTCAACACGTACACATGCAGGGGTCATATCATTCTTTGAATCATTTTCTTTCCTGTAACAACAATTCTTTCATTCCATTCGTACTTGTATTCTGCAATAACTAGTGTTCAAGCTCATTCTGCAATATCAGTCTCGGGTTTGTCTCGGTGTTCAAATCATGAATATACTCCTTCGATGAGCATACAAGAGGGACGCCTAATTGTTCGAATGCATTTCCTAACATTGAAATTTGACTTGGTATCAAACACGTCAAAGAACGCTAATTGACATCGAAGTCAAATAGGGAAGGAAACCTCCAGGATAAGAATAACGCACTTACGTTGGCTATGAGGGGTCATGGCGAAAGGCAGATAGGACTAAGAGAAGGCTGCTCTGCAGCATTTGTGGTGGCCGTGGAGGTTTTCAATCTCTCGAGCAGTACCCAAGCATCGGAGGTTGAGCACCCCTGATCCATATCGAGGCCCAATCGGAAATGGCGTTGCTGTAAGCATGACTCCCTGGAACACAAACTGAAGCACTTCAGTTTTCTTCCTGTGAACAGTATCAATAAAGGAGGGGTGAGTGTAGTTTTGGGGAATAAAGAACTCGTCGACTACCTCAAAGCCTGTTAGGAAAGATCAAAACCACTTCAAGGTCTCCTTAATGTTGGCTACTATTGTCTAACTTGAAGAAGACAGAGTGGCATTAACCTCCTGCGAAGAATGCCAGAAAGTTTGCGAAACCAAATTATTAGCATCTACAGTTGCATAAAAGAGAATCATGATGAGTCAGAATGAGAATCTCGGATCCCATCATCTATATATACACAAAGCTCAGGGAGGATCCAAGTCAGCATTCACTCTATCTGGGGGAAGAAGGTCACAATGCATATCACTGGCTGATGAAACAACACCCTGTCCTGAATTGGACACAGTTGGTTCTGCAGAAGGACCAGAATCATAATGCATTCGCTCAAACACTGCCTCAGCATTAGTAGGAGCCCGTGCAGAAGCTGGAGCAGTATCCATGTGCATATCTTCAAAATCCGAGATAAAATTTGACTAGGGGCTTGGTATGGGAGGTTTCCCGTTAGTATGAGCAGTCAATAGATCAGATTTTGGATTTGGAACAACTTCAGCTGGTGTCTGTGCCTAAAGAATGAAGCCAACATGAGAAAAAGGCCTTTCAAAGAAGACCGAAAGTATTATGATATCAGATCTGAACGACATTAACACATTGCTAATACGAACAACCTCACATAAATGGGTGTAAATCTAACACAATCCGAGCACAAGAGAAATCCATGATTAGACGACTTTCTGTGGTGAACCTTCAAGGGAGTGTCTTTACATGTCATCAAGCCAACAAGCATAGCTGAGTGCCTCTACATATCTGGCCAACAAGCACAAGAACCATCCGAAGTTATGTCGTTCATAGGACATTAACTTATCCACATCAAAACTGAAAGACTTATCTACATGGAGGAAAGAAATTACTGCTTGCGTTTCAGACTGTCCATATCAAAGATGAATTACAAGGCAACCATAAAGTGTAACAGTGAAATTAAGGAAGAAGAGAAGTGATCTTCTGTCACTAGAATATGCCTCCGGTAGTTCGGATGCAACTGGTTGCACAGTACCTACACTGCCATTTTGTTGCGTCGCATAGCCGCCGATGTTGCTCTTGTTGCCAATGAAGGTGTTACATCAGATCTTGTTCTGCCCAGGAAGAACATCAGTCCTTGAGAACACAAGCTTCGAATTGAAAACTTGCAGAATAATCACACGGAAACAATAAAAAGCAACAACCGCAAGAACTTCCATGCCTTTAGAAACAAGTAAATCCCATACCTTTAATCCTGCCGGGGCCAATGGTTCAAGCACTTCCATTGCCCAGTATTCCATACCAAATACCCGTGAATGCCGTCCACAAACTCCTTATCGTCGTCGGAGGTCTCAAGTGCAACGGGACGCGAGCCTCTCCGTCTTCTTTGTCGGATGAGCATCCGGGTCGCAACCGCCGCCAATTAATTAGGGAGGGGTTTGGGATTCAAGGCGACGGCAGCGGTTAGGGTGCGAAAAAGGTCGGATCTTTTCGGATGGCGGGAAAAATAAGAGAATGGTCTGAAAGAACAGGGACTAAATACTAAGAAATACATCGAGGGGAGGGAGGGGCCTCGCAGGTTGTCCCCCGCTCGTTCTTCGGACTACTTTAATTCAAAAGTCTCGAGCTGTTTACTTCGCCGCCGCCGTCCCCTCTCTTTCCTTCTTCAAATGCTACGGACGGCTCTCCGAAGAACGGCGACGACAGCTAACAGCCCCCTCTTCTGTTCGAACCTCGCGTATCTGATCCCTTCGACGAGGCGACCCACTCTGTCCTCATCCTCCAAACCATCAACGTCAGCAGCAACGCCTCTAACCCAATCCCAAATCAAAACCCTAGTCCTCTCCCAGTACACCAAATCCACCACCCGCGGCAGCAAGTTCACCCATCTCGTCCTTAATGTCGTCGCCCAGCCCGCTTTCCTCCTCTCCGCCTGCCAGAACCTCGCTAAGCTGTCGCCCGAGGGGATGGGCCAGGCCCCTGCGATCGGTTCTTTTTCGGTCGAGGATATGGCACGGGAGATTGCCGAAAACAGGTTCAAGGTCGAGCCTTGCTATGTTCTGTTGACACCCAGTAGGAAGAAAGGCGAGAGCTTGGTTTTACCCGACCTTAGATTGAAGGTCTTGATCGAGGCCCTTAGGATGGTTCTCGAGGTTGTTTACGATGAGAGGCTCATGACGTTCTGTTACGGAGGTAGGGTCGGGATGGGACGGCATACGGCAGTAAGGTACTTGAAGAATTCAGTGGAGAATGCTACCTGGTGGTTCGCTGCAAAGTTTGAGAGGCAGAGTTTTGAGGTTTCACATATGGAGAGGCTCTGCAGGGTCCTGGAAGAGAAGATTGATGACTGTGTTTTTGTCGAGTTGATCAGGAAGTTGTTTGATTCCAACGTGGTGAGGATCGAACTCGGGAGGTTTAGTTTGGGTCGAGGGTTTCCGCAGGAGAGTGGGTTGTGTGGGATACTGATTAATGTTTACTTCAGTGGATTGGATCGGGAGATTCAGGAGTTCAGACTGAGAGTCAATCGGGAGAGCCGGAACGTCGATGCAACCAAGATCCCGACGTCCTCCAATGTGTCCTATAGGCCAGCGAAGGTGTATGCAGTCAGGTACTTGGATGAGATACTGATCGCGACTTCTGGGTCAAAGGTGTTGATGATGGATTTGAGGAAAAAGATCTTGGATCGTATTGAATCGGATCTGGGGTTGAAGGTGGATGGTATGAGGAGCACTATTCGTAGCACGGTGTCTGATAAGCTCGAGTTCCTTGGGATGGAGCTACAGGCTGTTCCACCTTCTGTTTTGAATCCGCCAATGACTGAAAAGGAAGTTAGGGCGAGGAAAAAGTACTTGAGACAGAAAGAAGTGCAGGCACAGGAGAGGAGAAACGCAAGGGAGCGGAACAGGAGGAAGCTCGGGATGAAGATCTTGAGTCATCTGTTTAGGAAGTTGAAGCGCAGCAACGGGTTCAGACTCGATCTTCCAATTGAGGACGAGGTTCAGGCCATTTTTAGTAGGTGGGCCGACGAGACCGTGCAAGAGTTCTTTCATTCGTTGGAGGAGCGTTACAATTGGCATCGCATGCTAACGGCTGGAAACTTTATGTCGCTAAGGCACATTAGGGATCAGTTGCCAGCAGCTCTTGTTGACGCTCATGATGAGTTCCAAGCACAGATAGAGAAGCACTTGTCACCTTATGCCATGATGGCGGCATTGGAGGAAGAAGAAAGAGAGAAAGAAGAAGAAACCGAGAGGAAGTACGCAGATCAAACAGCCAACGATCTGACAAGAACACTCATCAAAGTGGATGCCCCCATCCAGCTAATTCGTAAGGCCGTTAAGTTGGCTGGGTTCACGAACAATATGGGCCGTCCCAGACCGATCAAATTACTCCTCGCTCTAGAGGATGCGGATATCATCAAATGGTATGCAGGTGTAGGGAGGAGATGGCTTGAGTACTTCTGCTGCTGCCACAACTTCCGAATGGTCAAGATTGTCGTCAGTTATCATCTCCGTTTCTCCTGCATTCTTACCTTACAAGCAAAGCATGAATCCACGAAACAGGAGGCAATCAAGCATTACACCAAGGATCTAATTGTCACTGACGAGGGCGAGAACAAAGTGGCATATTTTCCTACTGAGAAGGACGTGAAGATGATGGGCGATCGGAATCTCTCCAATCCTATGCCCATTGACGGGGCTCTTACATTGGCTTTGGTCCGGCTAGCTTCAGACGTAGAGCCCCCTTATCCCTGTGCGGCTTATTTCTGTACTGATAGGGATACAAGATGCTATCGTATACGATTGCTTCAGAATCGGTTGAACGTGAACCCTGCAAATGACGAGAAGTGGGTTCCTGGGATGGGCGCCATTCACGAGAGCTTTAATCGCAAGCTCCTCGCCCTCTGTCCTCGTCACCGGGATGATTTGTTCTTGGGTGGAATCACTCTTCAAGACATCGATATCACTACGTGTTGGGAACTGGATGCAGATTAAGTTTTATCAGCAGTTCCATGGTGGATGTGGTAAAAAAATTTTGCACGAACTGGTGATAGGATGGCAGAGTCCGATGCCAGAAAACTTGGAGTCGAATCTGCATCTTTCTTTGGGAGAAAGTTGGCAGGAGAGTGTCTTGCCAAGATAGCAGGCCGTGCTCTGCAACCTATCTATCGAAAGAGGTGGGAGTATCTGCTTGGTGTTGGCCTTGGCACTCGTTCGTGCAGGAGAAAGACATACATGTAGATCAATACAATTGATCACGGCCATGAACACCTAGGTTTGTGTTGATTTCGAATACATCATCCTCAACCAGGAAGAATGAATGTGCGACGGAATCTTGATGCATATGAGAGACTGGAAACTAACAAAAACTAAGGTTAGTACATACTCATCTCCTCTGCCATGGATATACAGCAATGGAGCGAGGAACTGAGGAAAACAAAGATGTTGGTACGCGCCAACGAAACTCCTGTATTGAAATGCCGACGCATCGCTTCGATTGTCGGCATGGATCGGCTTGATGACCGAAGTCAGGATGTTAGTAGTAAGAGTCAGCTGCCGGATCAAATTGAGTTCAGATCATTGCTCTGCAAAACACCATTGATAAGAAAAGAGACCCAAAAGAAAAGGTGAAGGAAATGCGAATACTATTTACATCATGATTCATGGATTATAGCAGGTGAAACACGGGATTCGACCAATAAGGTCGTCCATCAAATGACGTTGGCGGGCAAAGCCGCGAAGAGCATGAACATTTGCGTATGCCTTAACTTAGAAGAGGCTTCTCCCGGCCGAACTCACTTTCCGTTTTGTCTTCGCTGTTGTTGTTGTTCTCCTTCCCTTTTGCCCATAGCACAAAGTACAGGCCTACGAACAGGAGGAACATCCCTGCAAGGCTGCATAAACCAACCAAAATAATGCGATCAAGACGAGGATTCATCGATCGTTGTTCGTGTGCACTTGCTTTAGCCTATGGTTTTACCTTCCTAGCTGAAAGCTCTCTCCCAAGGTGATGATGGAAATAACGACGGAGCACACAGTTCCGATCGGACTGAACATGGAGACGAGAACTGGACCTCGCTTCTTTATTGCCCACCCGTTGAAGCTTGTGCATACTCCACTTATTGCACCTCCCTGTTCGACATCGTCAAATGAAGTGTTGACTAGTCTAGACACCACAACTTTGTATGATCAAGAGTGCTCAGTTCAGAACAGCGTACCACTGCAGAAAACCCAATGAGGCTCCCGAATGTCGTGGCCGAACCCACGAAATCTATCCTATGCCTTTCTATCAATTCCACCGCCATGGTTGTAAACACGCCAATCAATGATGTTACCGCGCTGAGTGACATAGGGGCTGGGAAATTGCCCAGGGTTGATGCCTGCAAGACTACGTTGGTTGACAAGCAGACAACCGCCGCAATGAGATACAGGCAGCCTATGATCTTGTCTCGATCAAAAATTGTCCCTGAAGGTGAAGATGAGGAAGACGTGACATTGCTGTCCGGCACCAACGTACTGTGCATGAGGCTCATTGTGATCGCCCCTGCTACGCACAACAACGTGCCCATGATCTTTACCTTACTGTACAGACAACCTATGTTAACCTTTTCTAATCTGCGCTAGAAACATAACAAGAATCCGATCAGTTTGTGCCTAATAAAAAACAGTCACATTGACAGACGGAGCACGAACAACTACCGGACACTCCATGCGATGATGAAGATCAGCCCTGGAGCGAGGTTCGGCATCGCTGTCGCCATGGCAGGAGACGTCAAATTGATCCCTTTAAGGAAGAGAGTCTGAAACAGAGTCACGCTGAAAACAGAGATATCAATCTGCGCCATTTTGATACGAAACCCGTTAAAGGAATTCGTTAGAACTCACCCGCTGAAAGCGATCAGGACGAGCTGAACCACCAGCTTAATGCTGACACCCTTGGGCCACAAGCTCCTGAAACATCGAATTCCCAGAATCAATCGAAATGAGCGACCACGAAACGCTGCACGAAGAACCCGAAAACGGTCCCAGACAGACCTCTCGAAATATACGGCGAAGGGAGCCAGGATGAAGAAGGTGGCGAGGGAGGTGAAAGCGACGAGGGTCAAGGGGTTGAACCCGAACGACATCAAGTAACCCAAAAAGATGGAGTTCCCGGCATAGATGAACTGGATGACGACGAGGCCCCCAAGGATGACGACGTCCTCCAACAATGCCGCACGGTTCTTCGACATGGCGTTCCGCGCGCCGTCGTTCTTTCTCGTACCTCAGACGGAGGGACGCAGGGACATCATTCGCGGATTGCGGTTACGGGAGGGAGGGAGAGGGGGTGTGTTTATTGTACGAGGAAGAAGGAAGAGAGATGGGGAGGTGGGTTAGATAGATGCAGCTAACTTTCATGGAGGAGTTTCCTTGTAATAGTAAATAAAGGATCAACCACTCACTCCTCTATATCTTATCAGTTGGTCGTTTGTTGTGGGACAAGCTGTCGGTCTTGGACAAAATAATTTGACGTGTTGGTGGACCCAACTTTGGAATACACAACCCCCCCTTTTGCTACCTATATATTTTCATCACGTTGCAAAATCACAGTCACAAAAGGTGTAACCTTTGGCTGATGTTTGAACACAGACGTGACAAGGCTCGAACCCCTTTTGTTCTCTGTGTTTGTTGTTTTGCTCAAATGTCTTCCTTTTTCGTTTTCTTGCAGCCTGAGTGGTTGATTCTGTCCGTTCCTTCAAGACATCGTTTTGTAAGAGAATAACCCAGAACACATGCAGGTATTGAGACCCAATAAACAAATCCTTCCTACTACTACTACTACTCCCATATCATTTGTTTCAATAGTTGGTGGAACTGGGTTTTGTATCATTTAAGCTTTTAGTAGATCGAGTTGAGTATGATTGATCCGGGAGGCCCTCGGCATCGCATATATTCGACCGAGTGTTGTTGCTCTCCTCTTACCATACATTTCGTGCTT
Organism: Melastoma sanguineum; assembly: GCA_029817735.1. NCBI lineage: Eukaryota > Viridiplantae > Streptophyta > Magnoliopsida > Myrtales > Melastomataceae > Melastoma > Melastoma sanguineum. Next base: position 188,505 of record JARUPW010000159.1, on the reverse strand, counting down.
CGAAAATCGACCACCCCGGCTTCTTAACATTGATTTATATCCACTCTTAACTATGTTTCATGTCTTAACTTTGACATCACTATGGACTGACTAATAATTTGGCTTTGGCATCTGTAGCTTAACTAAACTTAGCTATTGCTGATGCTGTTCTGTCAAGCTAACCTGGAAACGGATCGTGAATTAAGCTGCCGTAAATGCGCGATACTCTAACAGCTTCTGGTCCTCTTCGTCGCCGCAAATTAAAGCGTTCTGCCGTCGTCTCCCTTCTCAAACTCGAACTCGACTAAACTGAAGCTCTCGACCAGGAAGCACATCCCAATATTTCATACGATTGAGAAGATGTTTAGAGAAATTTGTAGGGCCCATTTGAATATGCCCAAATTTAGGCCCAGTTAAACCTTAAAAAAAAAAAGAACAACGTCGAACAGACGAAAACATCAGACGGACAGGCAAAAACCTCACCGGCCGACGGAAGATCGACGTGCCCAACCGTACATTCCGGTCAGCTCCTTCGCTAAAGCCATGCCCGTGAGAGACCCTTTCCAGTCCCTTACCTTCTCGTCGATATTGGCTACGGTGGGTGTCGTCAAGTTCTTACCTTTTTTTCTCGTTTGGTTGTTGTGTAGTTTGGTAGAACGGCGATAATCGAGGTGGAGCCGCCTAGCCCGATGAGGTATTTGATCGGTGCGGCTATCATGATGATTGGCGTTGTATTCCCGGTCGGTTACATGATGTTTCGGAACAAGCGGGTGCCTTCTTACTCATCAGCAGTCGCGGCAGCCACGGCTGTGGGGTCGTCCTCCTCGGGTTATTCGAAGCACACGTAGGTAAGGAAGTTGATCCTTTTTTCCTTTTCTGTTGGCTGGTTGCACTTGGGATTTTTGGAATCTTGTCAAAGTGTGTGGATCTGGGATGTGATTTTTCGGGGCATTGTGGATTTTAGTAATCTGTTTGAGGGTATGATTATTTGATGGAGATTTGTGTGTTATTAGAATCGTGGTTGTAATTGACTGGAGCTAAATGCTAAATCTTCTTAGGAAGCTCCAATTGGTTTGTCATTGTCTGAGCTCAGGAACTCTCAATTTGTCACAAATTGAGTTCTGAAGTTGGTTGACTATGGATTCGAGTAGTGCACTTTCCTCAAAATGTGTGATCAGGTTATGATACTGAAATTGATGATCTCGATCCTATGGTGGTGAGGTTGTTCATTGCGGCATTGTTTCTTAGTTGAAGTTATGTCCTCCTTGACCATCGACTTCAGCTGAAATGTTTTAATTGTGTCATTGGGGGACACTGTTGTTGACCCAATTATTCTAATAGAAGATGTTTAGCAGTTGATTTGTGTTACGTCAGAAGTCTAAAACTTTCTTCATCCGTTAATGTCAAGAAACATAGGCTTATGGAGGGATTATTCTTAACACAAGCACCAGGGTATTGTTCTTTTTTTATTGTATATTAATTCTTTGTTTTCATCAAATTGTACTGTTGAAGGATATTTCAGCAAATGGGTCATTTTGGATGAATCGGTGACTGATCCCTGCGGTGATAGTTTCTGGTAATCTATTGTTGATTTAGATGGGATAGATGTTGTTTCTCAACGAGTTAGTGGTCAGTTTCTTAAGATCTGCCAGGATGATCTGTATTAGAAGGGTTATCTATTTGTATGCTTGTCGTATTGGATATTCGCCGGTCAGCAGCAACTTGTATTATTAGAACTGGGTATTTTCATGTTCTTGTCTATATTAGTTTCATCCCTGCATGGTCATTTTAAAGTTCTATATTTGAATTTGCAGGAGCAAGGTTTTGATCGACCATCACAATTGAGATTTTTCTTTCTTTTTTGTCTTCTTCTCGATCCTGACCAGGCTAGAAAAGATAAATTGGATGAGAGCTGTGATACTGATATCCATTAAGCATATTTGTAAATTTGTTTTCAATTTCTTGCGTTAATGTCACACCTACACAGTCGCTGTTTGGTCCAAGCATGATTTTTGTTGATAACTACATTCTCCGAACTCGATGCCGAAAACTTATTTCCGTTTCAGTGTTTTCGGTTGCCTGCCTGCTTTACTATGAGCTAGCGCTCCATACCATGTATTCTTCAAATTTGTGCCTTTGTGTGCTGGTCCTATACAGATTAGATCAAGTGGTTCATAGCTTCAATTTCTCAAGTTTGATGGGCATTCCTACAGGTAGTTGCCACCTTGTTCAGACAAGTTGATGCATTGTAAAGCACTCGATCCCATGGACACCGATCTCATTGCATTTTTGTGTTAGCGAAGGATTATTCTACGACTGCGCTTCAAAATGGCAAGAGCCGAGGACGACAATGAGACATCGGTATGGATGAATGGGCACAGTGGATTTGTTTCATAGTTTGTCTTGTGTTGTTTCTCTTTCTTAAACTATTGAATCTAATAATCAAAATAATTTTGAAAAAAAATATTTGTAAATAGTTTCCTGGTACTACTTTAAGTAAGTTCTTTTAATCGTAATCATGTGCTATTAAGTTTATAGTTTTTTACACATTTATCATGAATCTTTGCATATTATATGGAAAATATGAGAAATATATTCTAAAGTTATTTAAATGTTGTATATTTTCGAAACAAATTCAATTAACTTCAAAAGGCTAATAAAAGAATATCGCTCTCGAAACATTGTTTCAGGAATTTCGAAAACGTGACTCAAACAGATAACATCTACAAAATCTAATATAGGTAGGTAATACATATCCTTGGGGCTTTAGAAGAAACTGGATCGTATAAACAAGCCTTGATCGAGTTTATGGTACCAAAGAAAGAAGGCAAAGCTGAAGAATTAGTTCTCCTGTACATATAGAAAAGGACAAGACATAATTCACATCTGCTGGTGAAGACTCTTCATTTTTGACTGTGCATGCACCAGCTTTGTTTTCTTCTTTCGGGCATAAGACAGAACAACAGACATTTTTACAACACGGCAGCACTTTGTAGTAGCTGCCAAAGAGGCCAAACAGCCTAGTAGACGTGGATGTCGACACTGATGCCTTTGATACGACTACTACGGACGGAATGACAGTTCCCGGTGCCCGACTTCTCTTCTCCGGGTATCTTCGAATGCGCATGGCAGCGGAGCCACAGGCAAGAGATCCTCTCCAGAGCAGCATGGCCGGCGACTCGCACCTGGTAGATGACCCGCAAGTCCGCCCATATTTCCGATCTCAAAGCGTTGTGTTCTGCGAGTGGGTCATACCCTACTAGGTCTGACTCGGTTACCACAACTACAGAGGCATCATCGAATGATACTCGAGGGACAAGTTCGATGTTGCTTCTCGAAATGGTATCTACTTGATGACAGATGGAACTGTTCTTCATCTTCAGGAGATAAAATTGCTGAACAGCCTGCGACCAGGAAAACACATGAAAATCTCACCATAGCCAAATTTTCTTAAGAAAAAAGTAATAAAAGCAAAAAACACACATATTCCCAAACCAAAAAGTTGGGCAGATGAGTAAGTGTCCTAAAACAGAAGATACCAGTAATCCAACGTGAAAGTGTGAAGCAATACCTGCCACTGAGCAGAAGCTAACAGGACTCGCGGTCGAATAGATTTGAGATAATCATAGGCTTCATGAGGAGTCATCTCTTTGTGTTGAACCTTGAACAAAAAGAACAAGCTTTTCAGGAGAAATAGAACTTACCCAAAACATAATGAAGGTTCGAGATTTGTTACTGACCAGGTAGCAGATCACAACGGTTGTGCTACGACCCCGTCCAGCTTTACAATGAACATACGTAGATTGTCCACAGGAGACATTTTCTTCGACAAACAACCCATTAACAGATAACTCAGCTTCTTTTCATGACAAATAGATTAACATAAAAGCATGCTTCTACTAGCCACAAGTCAGACAACTGCCCTCATGCTACAACTCAAAGTCTTTATGGTTAAAGCTATGACATGGAACTTAAATAAAAAATGCTTACTATGTATAAAGTCAACGGCTAGGGAGATATCATGCAGCGATGGAGCAAAGCAATAGTCTCTAGTAGGAATCACCAAATGATTGATGTCATAAGCCTGTAAATGAATAAGATATTAAGATCCCAACTTAATAAGGACTTACGCAAGCTTACACTTAATAGAGATCACGCAACACCCGAAACCTGAAAACCCGGACATTCAACCAGTATTCATTTGAAGGGATAATAATATAGCATATGCATAAAGCCCACATAAAGGTTCTAGTACACATACACTAGAATAACTCCAACACAAGGGGAAGGGGCAAGAAAGCACAACTGCATGTACTACATGACGAGAACTTGAATTTTGGATGGACGCAGATAGTTGCCACATTCAACATCAGTAGTCTGCAGAAAGCACTATCACCTTGTAAAGGGCGGTCGGAACCAAGGTTTCATATGGCTCATTTAACGTTATAACCCCTTTCACACCAAGTTCCTTTAGGCAGGGCACATCAGCAGGGAATGGAACGGCACCAAGCAGTATGAACTGAAATAACAGAACATGGTAAGGAGTTAGCAACACTTTATCCCAACAGCATGTCCACACATACATCCCTGCAAAAATAGTAACAAGTTAATTTCGACAGGTACAAATCGGCAATCAATTATACAAAAACTTACTAATTATCTCCATACACAAAAAAATATTAGTATTCATCACCCGTCCTAAATTATCCAGTCATTCCCAGGATTTTGAGCAAAAAAACCGACCAACAGTTCAAAATAATCAACCAACATCCTAAACATCCCAAGTTATCCACCTAGATCCACCGACCTCAAAATCAAACAGAACCACTTCTATTCCCAAGATCGAGCATCTGAAATGCTGTTTCTATAACAGCGATTAACAAATCAATCCCCAAAATCACACAAACTCAACCCCCCCCCCNCTATTCCTAACGACGTTGTACAGCAACGTCGGATAAAACAAAAACCTAGCTCCGGCCCCGATCAACAACCTCTTCACGCCGCCACCATCGACGACGACGACCGCTCCATCGCGAGGACCCCTCTCGTCGCCAACGCTCCCTTCTTCCCGAGCGCTGCGACCCACCTCCCCTTCCTTCAATTCCTCAATATACATAATCGAAAGATATAATCTTTCCACAAGAAAGAATAAGGGGGGAAGGAAAACGAGGATCGGGTGCCCTAATTTCACATGCTAGCGGATCGACGGGAGGCAAAGGTTTGGTCGGAACGCAGGAAGATTCGAAGGAAAGGAAGGGATTTTGGTTGTGGGTGGGAGGGAAATGTCAGTGTTTGGTGACGAAATCGATGTTGGAGAGGAAATCAATGGAATCAAGAAGATGGGGAAAGTACCATTGGGTGGAGGGGAGGGGGGAAGTTGTGGGGTGGAGACAATTTCTGCTTGGTAAGTTAATTAATCCCCCCAATTTAGATTGTGATTAATAGTTAACCAACCTCCCTCTAAGTTCAAATGACAAAAAAGAGTAAGATCGTTTTTTTTTTCAAATAAATAGAACAATGCAATCCATCCATCCATCCATCCAACCATTTGTTTTTTTTTTCGGATGAGACGAAAATACTTCGAATAATTTTCTTAATTAATGACTTTAAATCGGTTTTTAAAATATATTTTATTTTTTTAAAAAATTAATATTTCGTACACCATTTCAACTAAGAAAATTGGGTTAAAATCCCTCTCAAAGGAAAGTCGGTGTCATTTTTCTAAGGCACAAGTTCCTTTAACGAAATTGGATAGCAATATTTCGCGAGAATATTCGGCACATTGTGCAATATTAATGTAATAAAAACAATTTATAAAATATAATAAATAGTTTCGAAATTTCAAAAATAATACTCCAAATTCGACTTCAAAAAATTATTTAAGTAAGACACTATAAGTTCGAATTATAAATTTCGATTTCGAAATATTATTTTTGAAATTTTGAAATTCCCGACGCTGATTCGGTGCTTCCCCCTTAACACAAGCTATTGTTTTTCATCATCATCCCCACTGCCAGGAAAAATGCAAAATTGCCTAACCCAATTTGTGATCTCCGACACCTCTCACGTGCATCTCATGTCCTTTTCCATTACCATTACCATTACCTTTGCGTTGCCCGCACATTTCGTGGTCCTAATCTCACCCCCGAGGAAACAGTAACCCTCGTGTGCGTCGTGATTTCTGAATCGTTCGTTTTTTTCGCTTTCACAGTTTCACGCTTCGAAGAGGACAGGACGGATCCGTGTCACCCATGACGAGGGCGAGTTAGCCGATATACGAGCCTGTCTTCGTCCCTGGTTCCCGCAACCACTTTTCTGGTGCTTTCTAACATGCAATGCATCATCCCCTGAACTGAACAAGAATGTAGCCGGGGGAACTTCTCGTCTCCGTATTCCCGTCGGTTTCATCGATCAGATTCACAGAACAACAGATGAATCAGCAAGGCATCAAAATGTTCTCCTTTTCGCGTCATTCAAAGAGTTTCTCGACTAGAAAATACTCTCCTCTTGTTACCACATCAAAGCCTTAAATCACCTCCCGGATCTACTCGACGACTGTATCAGGTGGCCACATCCTAATTTCTTCAGGTGCTCGACGACTACAGGATCAGCAAATTGAGATTTTAATGGGATACCTTTGTCGATGATCGTCCTCGCCATACTTGCAGCTTCAGTAAGACTACCTTGTCGGAGAAGGCCCTCCAGCAGGAGGGCGTAAATATCGGAATCAATAGAGGGCAAGAATCCCAACCTCTCAATTTGGTCAACCAAGTGAAATCCTTCTAACACTCTACCATCTACGCAGAGCGCCCTTATCACGAGACTGGACGCCAAGCCATCAGGCTCCAACCCGCAACCCAACATCACCTCAAACTGCCTTCTAGCATCTTCGGTGAACTTATACCTAATCAAGGAAACCACCAATGAGCTGAAACAATCTGCCTTGGGAACGGCACCCCAGGCAACAACTCTATCGATCAATTCATGGGCGTTCTCCCCTCGGCCTTCCTTGCAAAGGCCATCGAGCAAAGTACTTACAGTGACCCTGTTTGGGGCACATCCACGAGCCATCATCCTATCCAACAACCCGAGAGCTTCCGTCATTGAGTCCTTCTCACAGTAGCATCTTATCAAGGAGGTATATGTGACGACATTAGGACCACAATCCCCACCTTCCCTCTCCATCTCATCCAACAACTCCAATGCCCTCCCTGTATCCCCAGCCCAACAGTACCCTTCGAGAACAGCCGAATATGCCACCACATTCGGCGAACACCCATACCCCTTAATCATCCTAAGCAATCTGTACGCATCCTCCACCCTGCAAGCGCTAGAAAGCCCCTTGATAATCTCCAAGACTGTAATCATATCCGGATACAACCCCAACTCACCCATCTCTCGCATCAAATCCTCGGCGGTACCAACATCGCCCTTTGCACAAAACAACCTAATAACAGTATTATAGACATTCGTATCCGGCCGAAGGTCCAACTCCCTCATCCTTCGAAGCACGGCCAATGCCTCGTCCGAAAGCCCCGCTTCCTTACACAAATTCAGAACGACCTTCATCATCTTAACACTAATCGACCACCCGCCGATCCTACAACCCTCGATGGCATCGAGGATCACGCCCGGATTCTGCCTAACCCTCAACAATTCACAAGCCTTGCTATAACCATACGAACTGTGCCTATAACCTGATTGAACACCTGCCCATATGAAAAACCTCATGCCCATAACGAAATCATCGCCCGAAAACCTTCCGAGTACCTCATTGACGCATGAGGGATCAAGCCTGGCCCTTACGGTGGAAAGCGCCCGCTCCACGCCCTCGTCACCGCCGCCGCCGTATTTCATACGGGCGTAGAATTTCTCGGCGGCGGACGTTGTGGGTGATATGGAAGACGAGAACTTTTGATGGCTGGACGCGATTAAGGAGGGAATCAGGCGGGATTTCATCGTGGGTATTGACGGGACCGCCGTTCCCCCACCTTTTTTTCCCTTCCGACAACCTCGGACTCGGTCGGCTTTGTTTGAATCGGACAGTTCAGTTCAGTCCAGTTCCGTTCTGATCAATTGGTATTTCTGGAGACCCTTTAAACCCCCCAAAAAAACACTCAGATCTTCCTTTGACATAATATTGCTCCCTGATATGAATATATCTCAATTTCGACAATATTTAAAATTCTTGATGAGATTGTATTGGGATTACAGTTCAGATTTTGTTCAGACCAATCAGATTTTTTAATTGAATTAACAGGAAGCAAAAGCTGATGTTGTTACTAATTTGCATTGGCAAGTGGTAATCCGTAGTTTTAAACCGAAATACCCTGGATTTAGAAAAATTTAAGAGAAAAAGGGATTACGTGAAAAGAATTGAGCGAAATATTCGATTTAAATCGTCGCTTAATATGAGGACTTTAATTTTTTTTTTTTAATTTTAAGAAAAGTCGTTACTTAAACTCAAACATGAGCATTTTTTCACACCCTCTTTAACATCTATCAAGAATTAAGCGTAGATGAGATCACTCTAACGTGTCATTCGACCCCCTTTTTGGATTGGATTCCATTCTATTCTTCCTCTCCATTAAATAACTTATCCAATTGTCCTGTAAAACTAGCATTAAAGAGAAAAGGAAAAGAAACATACGCAACACATCAGACTGATTGGGAAGAGGGGTAAGTTACTCTGGTTAGCAAACTATTTCTAGGGTTACTAGTTTCAGATTAATGTCGTTAAATTGGAGTTTAGATTATCGATTTTGCTTTTGAGTAAATCGGTGTTTAAAATACGTATTTTATTCGAGAAAATGGGTGAATTAGTGTTTGAAAAACTGACTTTCCTAATTTTTTCACCGACTTCTCTAATTTTTTTCAGATAAAATAAGCGTTTCAAACACTGATTTAGAGACATTTGTTGGTGAATTTGTCGATGAAAAATGAGTAAATTAGTGTTTGAAACACCGAATTTTTTAATTTTTTCATCGACGTTCCCAATTTTTTTTAATAAAATTGGCGTTTCAAATGTCGATTTAGGGGAATTAGTCGATAAATTCTAAAGCTTATGATAGTAATTCACAAAATATTTTTATTACTAACGTTGTATTATAACAAACTCCACGAAAAAGACATAACCAAGTAGGACTTTGTTCCATTTTAAGGTTAGTCGGAAAAAAATTCGTGAAATATGGTAGAAAGCTTTCAATATTCCTGAAATACAGTCCCAAAGTTGAACTCTATAAGTTTAACTTTGCCAAAAAAGAAAGTCGAACTTATAGAGTGAGACTTCTAAAAAGGCTCCTTAAGAAAGTAGTTTGACTCTTCGACTTTACTTTTTATTTTATATTTTTTAAGTAGACTTTTTGAAAGTCGAACTCTATAAGTTCGAGTTAAGACTTTTTAAAAGTCGAACTCTATAAGTTCGACTTCCTTTTTGGGCAAAGTCGAATTTATAGAGTTCGATTTCGAGATTGTATTTCAGGAATTTTAAAGCTTTCTACCTTATTTACGAATTTTTTTCGACCGGAACATTCCTCCGAACAAGTGTTTTGTCTAACATTGTTCTTAAACTAGGGGTGAAAGCGTGTCGATCCACTCGCGAACTGGCTCGGCCAAAATTCGGTTCGAGCTCAACTTTAACCAAGCTTGAGCTGATCTCGAGCGAGATACTTACAGCTCAATAGTTCACGAGACGCTCGCAAGCGTAATATTATATAATAAAATAAAAAATAACTAAAATATAAAAAATAATAAAAATAAAATCGAGCTACATTCAAGTATTTCGAACCAAGCTCGAACTCTTCGTAACTGAACCGAGTCGAGCTCGAACTCCAGTTATTCAAGCTCGAACTCAGACTATTTTTAATCAAGCCGAGCTGGAGGCTAAGGGCATTCGTTCTCTACTCCACTCGACTAGTTTTCACCCTTCTTGAACTAACCTTGGACTTCCTCTTACACGACCAAAACCTTAGACCTTGTAAGAAGCAGCAACCCTCCTCCCATCTCCTTCCTTTCTTCACTCTCCCCCAAAAAGTTCCTTCCTTCCTTCCCTTTCCTTCCTTCTCGCCATTCTCACCCACTCCTTCCCCGGTCTCCTTTCTTTCCTCCTCCAATGGCGGATCCTTCCCCAAAAGCCCACCCGGGTCACGCCCACAACCCCTCGAGGACCATCGCCAAGTCCCTCCTTTCCTTCCTATACAAGGCCGCGACGGCGACCCTCTTCCTCGTCCTCGTCCCATTGCTGACCTCACGTCCCCCGGATTTCGTCGTCCTTCCCGTCAGGAGCTGGGAGATCCTCCACATTGCCCTCGTGGGCATCGCCGTTTCCTACGGCGTGTTCGGCAGGCGGAAGGGGGCCGCGGGTCGGGCAGAGGAGGAGAAGGATGGGGGGCGCCCGAACCCGAACTCGGTCCCCGGTAAGTTCGAGAATGCGCAGTCGTATGTCAATCGGTTCCTGCAGTTGTCTTCCCTTTTTGACGATGAGGGCGATGGTAGTGGTGTTAGTCCTACTGGATCTGATGTTGGGAGGATTCAGTCCACGGCTTGGAACATCCAATACATTAGGAACGAGCCGGTGTTGATCGTCGACGAGGATAGGAGCGTCGGTAGTTCTGCTAGGATTAGTGATAAGCCCCTGCTTTTGCCCATTCGGAGCTTGCGATCCCGTGTTTCAGATGAACCGATGGGTGATTCGGCCCAGCGTGGCAACCCAGCTGTTTCCTCGAGTCGGTTTGACTTGAAGATCCCAGGACACCATGTCTCGGATGATGCCAGGGATGATTTGGACATATACAGTGCTTCGGGTCCTTCCCTTAGTGTGAATGGCTCAAATGCCGGGTCTATTTTGAAGAGGGATCAGAATGGCTCGAATGCGAGGGGACATTTGGGTGAGTCCGGTGTGCTGCCAGCTCCCCTTAGTAGTGCTGGTGCAAATACTGGGTCAATTTCGAAGAGGGCACCTCAAGGTGGTTCAAACAGGACAAGGAACGGGAGGGCTCATGATTCCGGGTATACGGAGTTGGAGACCAATGTGAAGGACAGTGTTGTCCTCCCGTCACCGATCCCGTGGCGGTCGAGGTCCGGGAGGATGGATGCAAGGGAGGGCTTGGATTTGGTGGAAGACACAATCAAAGCTGATGATGGCGACAGGAAGTCTCAGCCAGTTAGGCCACAATTCTTCCAATCATCCTCAACAACTGCATCCAGGCTTGATCTTGTTTCGAGCGCTGCTACACCGTCACCGAAAAAGGTGTCTCCTTCCACGTCAGTATCCTCTGTATTGTCGGAGGCTAAGATGGTTGTGACTCCTCCGCTGCCTCCACCAGCTCTGATGACAACTTCTTTCAAGCTTCCGTCGGAGAAGCCAAGCTCACTAGACCCTGTTAATGTAGTGTCGACAGAGAAGGATATCAGGAAAAGCCAGTTGAGCGACTACATGGATGATAGCCGGAAACACCCGAAATCGGTGAGAACAGTCAGATCCTCCCGGGCAGCAACACAGACAAACACAAGCGGAAAAGATCTCGGGGAGAATTTCTTCAAAGGGGTCCTCGAGAACAAGAAGCGACAGCAGGAGTTCTTCAAGAAAATGATCATCAAACCGGAGGATGAAGAAACACAGTCTGAGGACGATTCCGACAATGATTCTGCAGCGGCCGACATGAAATACGACGAAGACGTCGTTTCCAACAGTGGCAGCGACGGAGGGCCGGATGTCGACAAGAAAGCTGATGAGTTCATTGCCAAGTTCCGCGAGCAGATTCGGCTCCAGAGGGTGGAGTCTATGAAGAGAGCAAAACCGGGAATCGGCAACAACCCTGCCCGCTAAGTAAGACTACCAACCATCTCGCTTGCTTAAAGCATGAAGACGACGTACATTTTTCGCTTGTCGCCGTTTCTCCAACTTAGTGCCCTGTCGCGGTTGTGTCGAAAGGACAGGTTTATGTACATCTATCTCCCTGAAAAAACTTGGCTTGTAGGCACAATCAGAGAAGTTAGTATTCCTTCAAATCTGGAAATTGCAGTAAATCTCAGAAAGAAGGGTTGAGGTTGAAGACATTCTTGTCTTAGTAATTAACCTTCAATAATGGGATTAGTACATTAACCAATCAACATAACAGAGTAAGTTTTACCTTCTCAAAAAGATGGGCCTCATTACAAAAACCTTTTCACTGAGACCCACCACCATATCTACACATCCTTGGAAACACCTTAAGCTAAGAATCCAATTCACTACATTTGAAGATATTCAAGTGTCCTTAGCCCGACCCTGCGTTCAATTAGAGATCGCGGGCCGCGGGCATCGCCGAACTCGTCGGATAACCGATGGGGCCGTGAGGGATCATGTTACGGTGGTCGCAGGATGGGCACGCTGTGAGGGTGGTCGGAGGGGACAGGTGCATGTAGAACTGAGGGGGCAGCAGCCTGAGTGCCCTCAGCTCCCTTACTTCCTTTTGCAACCTCCGGTTCTCCTCCGTCAGATTCTCGCAGCACCTCTTTAGGAACTCACAGTCGACCTCTGTCTGCTTAAGTTTTGTCCTAAAATGAAGAGATCAAGGATCCCAAATCAGAAAAATGACAGTGAAAGTTTGAGATTCGATTTGAAAAGGGAAAGGTCTCACCTTGCTCTTCTGTTTTGGAACCAGACTTCGACTTGCCTCGGCCTTAGCCCGAGTTGCTTCGCTAATGCGAGCTTTTGCTTCTGCAAATATTCAAAGGGAAGGAACAGATGAGCACCCAGTTTTCAAGGATCCATCGATCACGCCAACCAGCGCACGGTTTGAAAGGTACGAAATCTAGGGCGTGTTTCGAGATGCATCCGCGACTACACTTGCCATATAACTTGAGCCATCTCAGATCTCATTTTGACTAGCAGTCTTAAGCGTTTAACATATCTAATAGAGAAACCTTGGCATGCGCATCGGCTCGTTTGAAGCCGGAACGTAAAACACTTTGTCCTTCGTAAACATATATGACTTTACTGCTAGATCAGATGTATCCTTCTACTCGGCTAAAATCAGGCCAACCAACATCGGAAAGACAGTAAGGCCGATTCTATTGACGGGGCTATGGCGAGTATTAGAGCCTTACGGGATTCAGAGTGTTATGCTCCCTGAAGGTCTCTTCCAGCGTGGCGGACTGTTCTTTCGAGAGCCTCAGCTTCTTCCTACTATTCTCCCCATCCTCCTCGTCGCTCATGCCACGTGAGTCTCCCGGCTGGTTCTCCGGATCCTCACAGTTGGTCTCCCTATCTCCCCTTTTCCCGCTGACTGACGACACGGTGCTGTTGGGGGAGGATACCCCTGCCTCATCCTCGCACTCCGTCGACTCCAACGGGGGCCGGTTCACATCAATACCCCGGTGGAAGGCATGCGTCTCGGAGCTCCGGTCCACATCTGAGGTAAGACGAATCCCATCAACCATACCGCGATCCACTCCTCAAAATCATATACCAATCATGAGTCTCCATCGAACATCATTACATAAAAAAATAATCCTCCTGAGTACCAAACATCGAGCACCAACGCACGAAGCCGGAGAAGCTCCGAGCACCGAGCCAGTCACGGAGGCAAGTAAAAAAGCAGAACAGAACAAGAAGAGAAACGATGGCTGGTTGGTACCGGAAGAGAAGACAAGAGCAACAGGGTGTGGCAAGCTGATGGCGAGCCCCAGGTCGAGGCTTAACCCGAGATCAGGCTCCGTCGGCGATGATTCCCGCATCGGTTCCGGCCGGGCATTAGAAAAGGGAAGGGGAGGTTATGGTACGAAAGGTTTTATATAGGAATAGTTGGGACGAACACGTACAAACTTCACCACACCAATCATTGAGTCCCCCCCCTGCTTCAGAGGATGATAATGCATTGCATTAACACAATTATTTTAAGACAAAAACTACACTCTTAGTAAAAAATTGTGATTGTTATGATTTCGTCGTTATCGAATGAAAGGTGACAAAAAGTTAAATTGGGACATACGGGAGTGTCACGTGGGGGGGGAGAGGTTGGGAGGGGGCCACACGTGCTCCCCCCTCGAATACGACGTCGCATGATTTAATACGAAAAAAGAAAGTATTTGATAATACGGTCCCCACCAATGACTCCCACTCGTCAGATCTTTCGTATATTTTTGTTTAGATTCGAGTGGTTCCATTAAGATTAGGCTCAAACAAATTATGCTTGTGAGACATCCGGTCCGTAAATACCTCATGACGGCCGGTGAATACGAGAGACCGAGTCAAACCTCTTACAACCTTGGTCTTGATGAGAGGCTAGCTGTAGTATGTTACATTGTCAAGTGTTACATTAGTCGTTGTCTGGGGGGGAAATGCCAATCAATCATTTATCGTGTACTCTGTCTGTCGTTCCGTCCTTTGGTTTGATAGGGACAAACATCCCGGTCTTGTGGGGACAAATTATTATTTCCTTTGGTTCATAACAATCTCGATCAGGGGATGATCGTTCTTGCATGGGGGTGGGGGACACGACCCACGAGGGCAGACACCACCTCCCACGCGCACGTCACGTGAACTCGGACCCCCCCTCCTACTGTCCGAAAACTACTTCCTAATCACAATAAACAAAGAACAAAAACACTTGGGGTTTGTCATGATTTGAATTGATGTAAACTTGTCATTTTCCCATCCCATTCTCCTGTCATTTTCCTTTGTTCCATTTTCATGCCGGTGAGTAGAAAAAACATCTCAATAAAGAATATAAAATATAAATTAAGTTTTTATTTAATAGCTTAAATTTTCAAGTTAAATGGTAAAGTTTTCACATGGTAGCAGAATGATCTTGAATTCAAATTAAGTTTATAAGGTAAAAAAATATGAAATAAGGTAAGTAATTTTGAAATTTAAAAAAATAATCTTTCGAATTTAGATTTTATAAGTTCGATTTTTAAAAATTAAAGAAAAAGTCGGAGTTATAAAATTTGATTTCAAAGGTTTTCTGAAAGTCGAAATTTAGAAGTCCGACTCTTTCTCTAAATAAAGTAAAATTTGGGAGTATTATTTTTAGATATTTTGAAACTAAATATTTCTTTTTTATGGTACAAAGCCCATGAACAGAGTAAAAGAGTTCAACATGATGAAGCCAAAAAAAATAATAATAACAGTAATGGCTTAGAGCGGGCACACGTGCACGACCCTATTCGTGTTTACTTTCGTTTGTTCGTTTTGTTTTAATGCAAATGCTAATGACTTTAGGACAAAGCAGTCCAACACAGGGGGTTTTGGTTTTGTCGCCCGGACTAGGGGACAACATATGACCAATAACACGAGCTGGTTAAAACCCACATTAGTTTAACCACATTCGTCTTGATCTTAATCTCTAATTAATCACCTACAGGGTTTGGCCCAATATATTATTAACTTAGGGTTGGGAAACAAAGGTTTTGATCCAAAAATCAAGTAAGATATCTGCATCTTTTGCTATATTTTTAGCCGGTTTTCATGGGGGGTTGTGTGTCTCATTTCATGGATGGAAAACAAAAAACTTTGACATTTGTTTAAGGACAACAACTAAGGTGGTCTAGTTGCATGAAAACAACATCTCCTTTTAAGTTAAAAACAAGTTCTCGAGCTGTTAAATAAAAAACAATAGCTTTTTTTTGGGTTGCTTTGCTCAACCCTTAACTTAGCAAAAGGTTATAATACTAGGTTTAGACCTTTAATCAAAAGTTTTATTTTTGGAAAAATATTTCGCGAAATATGTTAAGTAGCTTCAAAATTCGCAAAGCCCTAAAATCGGAGTTATGAAAATTAGAGTTGAGAAATCGAATTTGATAACTCCGATTTCTTAAGGAGTGAAATTATATTTGCTAATTTCGATTTCGATGTAATTATTTGACGAATTTTAAAATTACCTACCTAATTTCGTGAGGCTCACCTTAAATTGGAACAAGCCCTAGATTAGTTAGAGGCGTAATTATGTTAGGGCCTTAGAGTTACTTTTTAATTAGACTGGGCTTTAAAATGAAGAGCCCAAAGGCCCAATTAAAGCCCACGCCTGCCCACAAGAAGCTTCCCTTCCCTTAAACCCTCTTGTTAAAAAATTCCCCCAGCCCTGCTTCGATCGCTCCGAGTTTCACCGGTCCGGTGCTTTGATCGTAGCTTCTGACTGCCCACGGCCACAGGAGAAGGAGCCGCGATGGACGGTCGGAGGCACTGCAATGGCTCCATCTCTGCCGCCGGGGCTGATGGATGCCCCGGCGTTCGTCCCCTGCAGCCGAACTACAGCAGCAGAGCGGTTAGGGTAGCTTCGAGATCTCTCCCCGCTCGCCGGCATTCGTTTTGGGTCTGATTAGGATGGTTTGGTTCTCGCTTTCTTCGGTTAGCTTTTAGACGTTGATGATTTGTAAGGAATCTCTCCAGTGCGAATGGAAGGAGCCTAGGGGTAGGGGAAGTCGAGGGATTGGGTGATATGGCTTTGGCGAGTGGGTTGGGAAGTGGAGCCCCCAGTTTGTGTGGGAGTGGTTTATTTTATGTGGTTGTAGGAAGTAGGACAGTCTTCTTTTTACCTACCAACACATTTACCTGAGGATACAAATGTCTGTGGAACGGCTGTTTTGGTGCCTGGATCCCATGACCATCTGTGATACATTCGTCGATAGCGTGTTTAGCTTTCAGAATTGCCACAATGCGGTTCCATTCCATCCTGTCTCTCACTTTCCATTTCGAAATCAAACACGCCTAAGTTTTGTTCAAGGGTAAAATTTCGGTGAAATATTCTGATGCTTTGAATTCTAGATTGATATTTATTCTACTTGTTCAACTTTCAGGAAGCGTTGGAACATTTATCGTCCATTGACTTAATTGAGTTGTGCAACG
This sequence comes from Melastoma sanguineum, assembly GCA_029817735.1. Taxonomy (NCBI): domain Eukaryota; kingdom Viridiplantae; phylum Streptophyta; class Magnoliopsida; order Myrtales; family Melastomataceae; genus Melastoma; species Melastoma sanguineum. The sequence continues at coordinate 171,698 of JARUPW010000159.1, read as the reverse complement.
AAGTGAAAATCGAGCACTGCCGTGCACCTAGGGACTTGAGAAGTTGTGGGCGCTATGTTCACCATGTTTTAAACTCTTGTGGTCATGCGTCTCTTTGTAAAGAATGTACACCGCGCTGTGATCTGTGTCCAATATGTCGGACCCCGATACCGAAAAGCCTTGATGCAATACGCCTGCGTCTTTATTATGAATGCATTGAGGCTGGCCTTATCTCAAAACGGTGTGACGAAAGGTTTCAAGACAGAGAAGATGGAGAGAGTCAGCTGAATGCAGATGTTCAACGGCTTTATTCTCTCTTTGACATAGCATTGGATAATAACTTGGTGTCGTTGATATGCCAGTGTATCCTTTGCTGTTCCTCTGCTACTTTCTCTTTGAAGCATAGTCTGATCAGTTTGTGGACTAAATAATGAAAACTTACCTCTTAATTCACTATTTTATTGAAGGTAGTTAACATCTTATATTAAAGCGACAATATAATTATCAGCAAGTTGAAATTGCTGTTATTAAGTGGATAATGATGAGTAGTATATGCTGTTTAGAGTCTTCTCCTTTTGGGTTTGCCCTGTCTACTTTGTTTGAACATGATGTTTCCTATTCATCAAATAAGAAAGGTTCTCCTTCATTTGTGGAACACAAATTCCTTGACAAAGATATACAGATGTCACCGATGTTTGCCTGGATGAGAATGCTGTTTCTAGCGATCCCGTGACTTCCTTCTTGCTGGATGAAGTGGTGATCAAGGATTGGTGCAAGCGAACTTTCAGCAATATTGTGGCAGAGGTTCGAGGAATTTGTATCCTTGGATGTTTGTTTGGGACGCTTAAGTGTTATCCAACCTATTATTGGACTACTTACCGTCCTTACTTTGTGTCTGGTGCGTCTTGTTTCCACTCAACCTCTCTGTTATAGATAATGTTGAGCCAGAGGAAATGAAGTGTCGGTCGAGTTCGCTTCTTAGATACTTGGCACAGCTAGCCGGATTGTCAAGTGTGCTTGAAGTCATGGAGTCTTCATTCAGAGGCAGTCTTTCGTCACAGATGCATGAGCTGCAGAATCTACATGAAAGCATAATGAAGACAAAACAGGTTTTTGGAGAGTTTCCTACAAAGCATTGATCTGTTGGATTAATTCTCATTTTAGAATTGAAGAATAATTTTTTATACTCAATCTGCTGCAGAGTTAACATAATTTGTTAGTCTTGGTTGCAAGCAACTTTTGCTTGCTTGCCTTTTTAACAATTCGACGACCACATCTTTTTTCCATTGCGCTGTTAATGGGCCAAGCATACTAACTGTGAGTAATGAAATTATAGTCAGAGTTGTTATAAACAGAGCCATTAATCGGAACTGGCCTTCACGTCTTGGCAAATTATATGCATTCATATGTCATTACCAGTATGACTCTGGGTTCCCTTTGGCTTGTTAATGTGTGCACAACCGATTTTTATCCCTTCCTTTTGACGATTTCTAAATGAATTTCTATGTACATTGCATACTATTATACCTGGTAGCTTTGGTTAAGTTATTCAAAATTGACTTGGCTCCATCCAATGTCTTCTGCCCTCTCTTCAGCATGCAGAGATCATGATGTGGTGCATAAGGAATGAATTTCTTGAGAATTTCAGACCACGATTTCCCAATTTTTCATCATGGTGTTCTACTGTCCGAGAAAGGAAGGCTGCTGCTGTAAAGCGTGCATGGCCTGATGCAGTAAATCATTCCTCCGAGTCCAGTGGGCAGGATGGTACCCTGTTCATAGAAGATGCACTTGCTAATTTGGAGGTAGATGATGTTTCTGGGGCAAAACTTGGAGAAGAGTCAGAACTATTTTCCTTGCAGAAGTTCGGTGGCTCATTGTTTCTTAAGTCTAAAATAGATGGGGTCTCCGGGAGTTACCCATTTGAAAACTTGCGGACTGCTGCTGATATGTTATTCTTAACTGGTAGTTCCGAGATGGAGGTTGCTAAGCGAGCCATTGTATCCTTGTTACCATTTGGTCTTTGATTTGCTCTCACTCACAGATTTTGTTTTCGTTTTATCCTGTTTCCTTCACGAATATCAGTTCCTTTATTACCTGTATGACCGTCATTGGACAGAAGACGGCAAAGGATGGAGGGATATTTTAGATGACTTCGCAGTTTCTTTTAAAGTGACCAGGCATTTGTTACTGGAATCTCATACTTTTTATCTATTGGATGATCACACGGAGCAGGCCCTGAAGGTACCATGCATTGTTCTAAATCATGTAGATGTCAGCTTTAAGTGGTTGAGAAAAGTTCCATTTTCCATGAGAATGCAACATAATGGCCCTGTTTACTATTTTGTCTGGTAATCCTCTCTTTAAGTGTTTTCTTCTACGCTGTGGGGCTTCCCCATGTGTTCATGAGGCATCCAAAAGAACTAAATGGATCATCGTTATTCTTTGAACGGCATTATTGTCGTCATGGAAAATATGTCACTAGTTTCGGTAACAAAGCCGGGCATTGATTTCCTACACATATTTAAGCCCTTACTCCTGTTAAGCTCCATTTCTCCCTAGCTTTCTTAGTGCAAGGTCTTTATGAAACTAAATACAACTTTAATTAATTTATGTTTTGGAACTTGTTAAGCTTTTTAGTACTTGAAAAATTATGCCAATTTGGATATATTAATCTTCCCTTTTATAGTTATATTTGACGTCCACCATCTTTCGTGCCACCTAATGTTGATTCTCATTTTTGGATTGTAGACATGTTATGGTTATGACATAATAAGGTCTGATATATACTTGCATAATGTTTTATTAGGAAGCTTGCCGCCTGCTTCCAGAGATCTCAGGCCCTACAACTCATCCTAAAATTCCACAAGTCCTATTAGAGAGACAAGTTCCGGAGATGGCACTCATGGTTTTCCGTTGGTCGGGGCGTGATGGTATGCCTGAGCCAATGTCACTTCCTGAGGCCATCACTGCAGTTCGGGTGAGGCTAGAGTGTGGACTTCTGACAGAAGCGTTCACTTATCAGAGGATGCTTTGCAACAAAGTTAAGGAACAGAAGCTCAAACATGTAACAGCTGTTGTTCCTTCTGATGGTTTTAAAACTGGATCGAGGAACTGGGAGGAGTGGGTGGAGATACTTGTGTCGGACATATGTTATCTTTGTATTCGTAGGAAGTGCGTGGATCAAATAATGGGGTTCCCTTGGAATGCCAATGAAGAGAAGTACCTGCATAAATGTCTAGTAGATTACGCAATTGAGGACCCTTCAACCATTACGGGGAACCTGCTTGTCGTTTTCTATCTCCAGGTATTATTATACATGGAATGGAGAGCATCTTAATCAATAGTTCTTCATATTATTCCTTCGATCCACTTTCTTATAGTGTTTATAGTTTGGGATAAACTGTTGATTCTTGTCGTGGCATTGCATCTTGAGCAAATTATCTGGAGTTTTACTTGTATTGCCGATTGTTTGAAATATCTGTGGTTCATGATATTGGTGTAACAAAAATGCCTACAGCGTTACAGGTACTCCGAAGCTTATCATGTTGATCGGGAGCTTCAACGATTGGAGCAGGACTACATGTCTGATAAATCTGTCGACGAGGAGGTGCCTGTTAAAATGAAAGCGGCCAGCCATTGGAGGAGAGTTTTAATCGTAAGAACCTTAATTTGTTTCTTTGCCCTGGGGATGCCCTGTTTTTAACCAGCCTGTGGGGATAATGCCATAACGTCGCTGCAGGATAAGTGTATGGAATTATTGCCTGAGGTGGAGCGGCAGCTCATAAAGAGTGGAAAATCGAACAAGACCGGCATCTCTCGTGATAAGGATGCTGAGATGCCTGAATGTCCTGACCTTTCTGAGAATCCCTTGTCCAGTAACTTCTCTCTTGTTCTCAACCACAAGAGCGTGGATGATCCACAGAGGCAATCGAATTCTGAGGATCCTCTTGCTGGGGCTTCTTTATTGGGGAGTCGTGTTCCCATTGCTACATCGAAGGCTATATTCAGCAGTCTTACCTCCACACCCCGGAGAATTTCTCAGAGATCGCCTGACTTGCAACATCTGAGCCGCCCCAAACCCAATTCGCCATTTGCTATCTCATCAGCAGGTGGCCGGGATATATTTATGACCCCATTCCGAAGCATCAGCCGACAACCCTCCAAAAGGTCTGACGTGGATCCTCTGCCTATGCCTGGCAGAAACCAGAACCCGTTCAAGGGTCCTAAAAGTGACACGCCTAATGGCACATCTGGTAAAAGAGTCCATTCTGATTCAGGTGGTCTACCTTGGAATGGGTTCCCTTCCCTGGATCTGATGGACGTCTCTTGGAGGTAAGATTGGAAGTTTCCTTTTTCATCTCGAGCGAAAGGCTCTATTATTTAAATTGCCGATCCCGGAATGTATACTTATTATTTATTCTCTTGCCACTTCGTTGTCTTGGTTCTATCCAGTGTTGAAAAGTCTCAGAAAGATCAAGACAGAGGAAGTCCAGTACAAGGGCCGAGATGGAGATCCGATGAGACCAGCGACGACGAGGAAGAGGGAGGTCATCCAGTTAGAACAGCTCCATTCAGAACTCCCGGGAGCAGAACCAGACGCGGCAGATTACCTAGAAGCTGATTATCCCGGTTACATGGCTTCTCCTACTTGCCGGGGACTATACAGTCGGACGGACCATCTACTCTTTTGTTGGTAGTCATTGCAAGAGTTTGTTAGAGGGGGGATAACATCGGTTAGGCGATCGAATCCGAGGATCTGATAATTCATGTAATGTCGGAAGTGCGTGCGAGCGTGATTCACATGAGCTCCTTTTTTAATACATTAGTCCGCGGCATGACGAAGGGGTTGGGGTTGGACGACACCGTTTTCACATTTTACTTGTGGTGGAAGTACAAATCGGGGGATTCGAGAGAGAGAGGGAGAGGTTGCTGACGTCACCAATGACGAGATCCCTCCACCTCCCCGTCATCGACCTCTCCTCGCCGGACCGCCTCGCCACCGCCCGTGCAATCCGCCAGGTTTGAGCTCAACCGCCGGCGGTTCAGTTTTTTTCTTTGACGGAACGATTGACCGACGGACGGACTTACTACAGGCCTGCGAGGAGGTCGGTTTCTTCTACGTCGTGAACCACGGAGTGGAGGAGGAGTTGATCGGGCGGGCGTTCGAGGAGAGCAGGAAGTTCTTCGCCCTGCCTCCGGACGAGAAGATGAAGCTGCTTCGTAAGGAGTTCAGAGGCTACACGCCTTTGTACGCCGAGAATCTCGATCCCTTGTCAGGCGCCGGAGGTTCAAGATTCTTCTTTGTCTGCTTCTGAGTCATCCGATGGTTTTGATTCCGTGGGCGTTAGTGACTGTGTTCTTGCGCAGGCGATTCGAAGGAGAGCTTTTACATCGGTCCCCTGGAGGAATGTGATGGCTCTGTGTTACTCAATCAGTGGCCCTCTAATGGTATGCAACTGGGTTGGTGTTTTGTGATGGCCCTGAAAGTGAATTAAAAGGAAAGCTTTTACTTACCCCAAATTCTCTCTTTTCTTGGGAATTCCAGCTATCCTCCCATCTTGGCGAGAAACCATGGAGGCATACTACAGAGCAGTGGAGTAATTTCTTATTATGCCTCGCTGGTATATATTTTTCGGGGTTAGGATAGGATGGAACGTTGTCCATGGACGTTTTCCATCTCGGTTAAGTCTTAGACATCTGCTTCTCTCAGAGCTTCCGCAGTTTCTATTAAAGACGATACAACTCCATGAAATTATTCAACCTTGAAAGCAATCATTTTTTTTCCAAAAAGCACTTAATAAAAATGAAGAATAACTGATGCTGATGCGTTCTGTAGGTCTACTGGATTGAAGCTGTTACGCTTGATTGCCGTGTCACTGGACCTGGATGAGTATTTCTTTGAGAAATCTGGGGGGCCAGATCCTTTTCTACGCCTTTTGTACTATGCAGGTTGTTGCAGATGTCTTACGCGCGAAAGTTAAGCTGTGCACTTTTTTTTGTATTGGATCTGTTGACTCCGCAGAATATCTTTACAACTGTTTGTAAAGACTGGTACTTTTGATTTTCTGAAGTGTGGTGGGTAGTTTTGATTTATTGATCTTTCTAACTCAGTGTGATTGCATATCTGGACTGGACTCAATAGCCAGGTTCTTGACGCAGTTGCCTCATGAAGGGGGGTCCCTCTGCAACTAAACCTTTAGGGATGTCTTTTAAAAGAGCAACTGAAGCCAATATCCACTCACTTTTAGACTATAATTTTGAGTTAGAAAGATGTCTTGGGATAGCTTCCCTACTCACTTGTAAGACTATAAAATGAAGTGCGCTCTGTACTTTGTAAGGAATCTTGAATGATGCATGTAATCTGTAACTGGGCATCCTGAAGAGTTTAAATATATGGTACTTGGCAGGTGACATAATAACCTCCGATAAAGAGATATATGGTGCATCTGCTCATTCAGACTACGGAATGATCACGCTCCTGGCAAGCAATGGTGTTCCTGGACTTCAGGCACGTGGTTTAGGAACTGGGCTTTGTCGCATCATCGTTGATTGTAATTTCCAATTTCAGCAGCTTAAATAGATTCTTCTTAGTGACAGGTATGTAGAGACAAGACCAAGCAACCTCGTACCTGGGAAAACGTGCCTCACGTGGACGGGTGAGCTCATCCCATCTGCTGCATTGACGTATTCATTTATCTGGAATAGTGACCTCACAATAGTTGTTTCACTTAATAGGAGAAATGCTTGATTGTTGGTTGTCAAAATCTCTTTGATTTTCTTCAGGGCCTTCATTGTGAACATCGGCGACATGATGGAGAGGTGGACTAATTGTCTATTCAGGTCATTTTTGGGTGCCTACCTATTTCCTTGGAAATCCTATTGTTCGGTAGATGTGGTGAACCAAAACAATTCCTCTTCCTTGTAGGTCGACACTTCACAGAGTGATGCCATCTGGACAAGATCGCTTCTCGGTGATGCTCAGCTTTCTTCTAACTCATTTTTCACTGTGTTAATTCAAACGAGGCAAAGGTGTAGAGATTCGGTCCTTATTTGCCGGAGATGGAATGCAGAGATCATATGGTTGAGGAATCCTGATTTTACATCCGGAGGAACTTTCTATTAGTCATTTCATACAGCAAGAGCATCCTGCTTGGCGATAATAATAAGATTTTCCTGTGCCTCAAGTCGTACATGTAACCTTCCTTTCCTTCCCTGACAACCTTACGAGTTTCATTCATCTTGCAGATGGCCTTTTTCATGGACCCCAACAGGGACTGCATTGTGGAGTGCCTGCCAAGCTGCTGCAGCAATTCATCTCCTCCAAGGTACTCTTTATTTCATCGCAAGTAGGAGGATGTTAAGTCAAATTATGGTGACCCAAGCAATTCCACCTTGATAACTGTGATGGCAATAACAGTGGCCAGAAACTTAAAAGAGGATCTTTGTTCTCTTCTCCGCTTGCTGATAGACACCCTTTGGCGGATGTCATTTGGCGAACTGTAAAAAGGAATTTGCTGGGTGTTTGGATCTGAATGATAACGAGTGAGCCTTGAATTGGTCATCTTTGATGCACAAAATCGATGAATACGATGACGGGCCTTATTAATTAGGAGAGGTAGTTTGCGATAATGTGTGAGTAGATGTTTAATTTTTCACGTACCCTGTGTAAGTTTTGTATGCATCTTCTTGCTTTTGCAGATTCCCTCCCATTAACATGGGGGATTACCTGAAAGAAAAGTTCCGACTTTCATTCGGGACGTACTGAGTCCGCGCGACGATGTCTCTCAGCCCGCGGAGTAGATTGGCCGGGCGAAGATCACCATGTACCCCTTACCTGTTGTTTATCCGTTCGGTCGACAGCGCGGGAATCGTGGACTTTGGCATGTATGTTTGTTTGATCATGGTGTTGAATCCGATTCAAGCATTGTGTAGAGTATGAAATTGGGATAACAATAACAATAATCAAAATTCCCGGTCTCCCCCGCCCAACCTCCCACCAGCGGGAAGCGGATCAGATCGGGGCGCTCCAATCGCCGCCGCCGCCGCCGCAGTCGGAGAAGAGGGAAAATGTTAGGGCGGACAAGGAAGGTGAACCAGCGTGGCTGGAGCTTCTACCTCATCCCAATCCTCTGCCTATTCCTGTACTTGCTCTACTCCCAGATCCTCACAACTTCTTCTCCCTCCCCTCCTTCCTTCCTCAACCACCAAACCTCAACCGCACCCTCGATGTTCCCCCCGTCCTCGATCACCATGCCCTCGCCCTCAGCAGCTGCCCTAAGTTCAGGGTCCTCCCCTCCAGAGACATTCGCCTTTCTGTCTGGGACACCTCCCTCCGCCTCCTCAGGAATAACAGGTTCTTACTTCCATCAGGTGGCGCGTATTGATCGCTGGTCTTGCTGTTGTGATGTGCGTTGATTGCGAAATGTGATCGGTGGATGTGCCTTGCTGCTTTTTCTGTTTCCATTTTTAGCCGTGATGGAGACTACTCGCCTACACAATGTGGATGAATTCCCATCCTGGCTGCTGTGATGTGTGAAACAGCGAAAAGGCAGTTATGGGATTAATAATGTTGGCAGGTACGTCTCCATGGCTGACATTGTAGACGTCTCATCGTTGGTGTCTTCATCAACAATCAGAACAATTGATTTTAGGGTAGTTGCCTCATGGTGGTGTGGGGTGAAGATAGAGTTGGCCTGCAGCAATCAGTCTACGTCTCTCCAGCCTTTGGTGTTTGATAGGCTGAAAGAGTGTGGTTCATTCTTGGCTGGTTTTGGCGGAAATGTAGATGGATGTTTATATGCCATAGACGAAGATTGTAGAAATACAGTATGGATATATGGGAAGGATGAAGAAGTTCAGAAGCCGATAGAGCTAGACTTCTGGCATTTGGTAGCCTTTTCACAGTTCCATATAAAGGCTCCCAGCTTTACATTGATATCGACAAGTATTCAAAGAATTCTAGGCTACAGAAATTGCTGGAGGACACTGATTTTCTTCCTTTCGCTCCTCAAATTGTGAATTCCGGCAAACAATATGCTCTTAACATAATAAAGGATTCTTTTCTATGCGCTCAGCTACGGCTACTGGATGGGCAGTTCAAGAACCATTGGAAGGCCACTTTTTCAAGCTTGAAAGAACAGATCAAGTCCTTGAGACAGGGTGCATCATTCCGCACCATTAACATTTTTGTAATGACCGATCTTCCTGAAGGCAATTGGAGCTCAACTTATTTAGGAGAATTGATGAGGGACAAGGATAGTTACAGGCTTCATTTTCTAAGAGGAGATGATCTGGTGCATGACACAAGCAGGGAGCTTGCGGTTGCGGGAAATGGATATAGACTTGGGATTACTCCCTGTGGTTTTAAAGGACATGAAGAAATAAAGATGAATTGCTCTCCTCAGAGACTACCTGATGTTCTGTTGTACATAGAAGAAGTAATCTGTAGCTGTCCGTCTCTTGGATTCGTTGGAACTGCAGGATCCACTATTGCTGGGGAAGACATAAAATCTGCTCGAGTTGAATCCACGCTTCATTACGGGTTTTTCCAGAATTTAATGACTTGCCCCCATGATGTGGTGACGACCACTATTGCTGGAAAATCACACCTATTAGGAGGCAATCTCGAAGAGGAGCTTAAGCTCATTCGAGGAACAGCATTCAGTTGGAGGCAATAATCTTTTTGCATCCAATATTTTTTCGTGTAGAGGGAGAAATGATCTCACAGTTGGAATCTGCAAGGACTCTTTGGAATTTCTGGCAATCACAAGATATGGCACAATTTTTTTATAAGCAAGATATAGCACAATTTCTTCATTAGATTCATTGTGTGGTTAGCAATTTTTTGGTTTACGCAGATCTTCCGCTGGATGATATAAGCTATGAATTGGGCTTGGATGATACAAGCTATGAACATCTGGCTTTACTCTAGAGTCCCCCCCACCCCCTACATTGTTGTTGGCCTCTCTCGACACATCGGAGAAAGCCGTCTGTTTAACTGTGGATACTTGCATTAATATAATCTTCAACTGCTCGAGTCTTTCATGTTATTGAAGTCTCAGGTCACTGGATATCAGGATGATCTTTCGGCACAACGGGAAAGGTGGCTTCAATTTCGAGGTATGGAAATATTTTCTTCGCTCTGCTATGGTAAACTTGTATAAATCCATACACGTCGATCATCCCTCTGTGGATGTTAGCTGCAAAGTGCTTTACGCTTTGGAGACGTTTCACGGTTTTACTGTGAATGTTAAAACAACCAAATTAAACTCAATGAAGTTAGCCAGCCCTAGGCACGGCTGGGGAAGAGCGGGGTTTTGCGAGGCGGTTTCGTCTCTTTTAGGACTGGAGGACCTTAGCTTATAAATGGCTGTGTAGCATTGTTAGCTGTGGTTGTTTGGAGCGACCTGGGGATAGAGGAAAAAGTCGAAATAAACTGCTGCAATTACTCTGTAGGGAAAACACAAAAAAAATTGAATGATATGACAACAGGGATGCATTTGGACAAGAATGGAGGATGTATTTTTGTCAGCAGTTGTGTAGATATGGCTCGGGCTTGGCTGTCCATTTGTTTTGTTCCCTTTCCCCCCCATTCTATGTTATTACCTAACTTTCAAGCCTGCTATTCCCAAGTTGTGGGCACTCCCTGGACTGGGATTGGAATTAAGTCGTCGTCGTTGTCGTTACAGTTTTTTCCATGATTGGGTTTAGGGACAACGAATATTGATTGTCATATCATGTTCTTGGTCTGATTCTGGAATCGGGTGCTTTCTCTCTCTCTCTCTCTCTGTTTGTAGCTCTTGATAAGATTATGAACATCTCGAGTCACTACACTGTCTCTGTCTCCTTTATCTGTGTTTGTTATTTTGAGGTTCTCAGAAGTGGGTTGTTTATTGCATAAAAGGGCAGGCACTCACACAGCAAACTCCATCCATTGGGATCGATTCAGTTCGAGTTTCGAAAGGATGAGTTTCAATCCGGACTGAGGAAGAAACAAGAAATGGGGATGGTGGGCAAATGGATTCAATTATTAAGTATGCGTGGGGTGCAATTGGAGGGGTCGGGTCTGGTCTGGTCTGGTCCCAATCTCTCGACATTTATTGCATGATTTTTGTCCAGGACGATGTCTTTAACCAGAGGACCACCACCCTTTCCATCCATCCCGTATCCATCATTGGTTTTGATTCCCCCCGGGCGTAACGAGCTCCGCCATCTGCCCTCAAGTAGACCGTGGCTCGTCAGCGAACTAAGTCGAGGATACTCTACCCTACTGGCAGGAACCGGTACGTCTGCCATCCCAATCCGAAAGATGTGAACGACGCGACTTTGGTCCCTCCTCGTCCTCCTCCCCCATGTCTTATAGCTTTCATTCCAGGACATGATTTGTGTCGTGAACGTGTAAAAGAGAATGGGAGGAAAGAAAGACGACGACAAAGTGCTTAGTGTTTGGACAATTCACATTAACAATATCACACATGTGACTCACATTATTCTTCCAGAAATCCTCAATAATTTCAACCTGATGGGAATTCCTTTTTGCACCCCCTCATCTCATGCCTTGCCTTTCCATTTCATGGATTCCAATTTGTTCTATGAACTAGAAATAAAACTTGGGTTATGTCCCAAAATTGAAAATTAATGGTGGCAATTTTTATGGGTCATGTAAAAACTAAAATGTCAGACACACATGGGCCCTCTAGATATTTGTTGTTTGAAAATGTTTAAACTTAGTCCAAGCCTGATTAGTTAACTAATGAATTGATTATAGTTTAATCTAAGTCATGTTGTCATGTGATGCCACTAGGATGCCTTGAAAAGTCCAACAATCTTGAGAAATGGAAGGCTTGAGCAGGTGTGGAGTGGTTGAATGTCATGTGCTTTAAGATTTGGGTAATTTGGGACTTTGTTGTAGTTTCAAAATCTCATTGCATAATACCTCTGACTTTCTTCCTAAATCTATATATGACAATACAAACTTAAATTCAATGAAAACTCTGCCTCTTGACTTCTACTTTTCTTCCTTTAGGGAGGATTTTTATTTCCATTTTTTTTTTTTGAAATTGTCAAATCTCTTTTGCTTATAGTCTCCAATTGCCTACATCATCAACATTCAATCTTTCTTGGGGTTGGTTTGAAACTAAGTGGGGATCTTCCATCTGTGATGAACCTGGACAAGAAACACAAGACAAAGGTCTAGGGTTATGTCAAGACTAATAACACATGATGATCATCACAAGGAAACAAGTGGGTTAGGAGTAGGTCTTTCTAATCTTTTCTATTTACGTGTCAAAGTATCCGACCATCAGATTCAAGGAGAGTCAGTCTTTATTGGTGACCAATATCTCACCTTTTATTTCTTTTCTCATGTGGGTTAAAAGGGGAGAGGGGCAGATGTGTGTATTGTTCAATCTTTTTTCTTTAGAAACCCTTTCCTTTGGTCCTTTGGTCTACATGAGAAAGGGAGATTCCCTTCTGATGGCCACACCCATTGATTTCAGAGCCAACCCAAATTCAAAAAGTCTCTTCCCCAAAATGGGGGAGCAAATTGGGATTCTCAAACCTTTTTTTCTTTACCAAACCCCCTAAAAAGCAAACCCAACTTTTAATAAACAGAGTGAAGAACAAGAAGAGGCAATAACAAAGTTGTGAGTCTTTGCTAAGTTGTGAAGTTGTGTGTGTGTGTGTTATATTAAAGGTGATCAGATTACTACTTCTACTACTACTACACTTGTGACATTTAGAGTTATGCATAATGAATGACACAAGTAAATAAAGTAAGCACGAGTAAGGGGGGAGAAGAGGGAATGGATTGGTATTGGAGGAGGGTCCAAGAAAACCGGGGAGCAGATAAGAAAGAAACGAGGTTGTCCTGGCCCCCACCCCTCCCCTCCCTGCATGGATACTCGTGATCATGTCCTCCTCCTCCACTGGAGGGAGAGTTGTCATTGGAAAACTACATACATGGTGTAGTTATATTTATACGAAAATCTCTTGTTGTAGTGGGAGAGCATTGAATGTGCATTAGTTATGGAAGTTACAACAAATGTCATTAATGAGCATAGGGTTCTTCCCCCCTCCCTTCTTCTCACTGTCCATTAATGTGCATTGAATTTACTCCCACCAGAAATTCTACCCCCAACAATTTAAAACACTTGAAAATTTTTATGATCGAGTGGACTTCACGTAAGTACAAACTCAAATTAACCCAATAAAAAAACAAGTGTTTAGAAGAAGACCCGGGAATCACAGTGACATATTAGTTTAAAAGAAAAGGTTAAGGGATCTCCTAATTAACACAAACTCCAAACCTTTGACTGTGTAATATAAGCAAATGGTAATGATCCACTCCAACACCACCCTCCTCCAATCACACTCTTACACACACACACACACACACTTTCCACCCCCACCCAAAAAGGAAACCAAAAGAAAGAAAATCCAAAGAGAAGACATGAAAGCCGGTAGTTGGGAACTCCCCCTCCCACCAATCCTCTCTCAAACCCTTAACTTTCTCTTCCTTTGGAAGGGTAGATAGATAGATGGGCAGCCTCTTTTCCATGGCTTACTACCACCGTCTTCAATCTCTCTCAATTATTTCCCACACATAAAAAAACAATTCTTTCCCTTGTTTTTATGTTCTTCACTTAACTTTCAAATAACAAAATCCCCCCTACAGTGATATAAATACAATCTCCCACCTCCACCCATCAATCCACAAACCTTCCCTTCTTCTCCTTCTTCTTCTTCTTCTTCTCCTCCAAACCTTTCCATTTCCTCCTCCCTTTTTCTTCCTTTTGTGGGTTTTCATTTTCTTTTCTTTCCCTTTGAAAAGTTCATTCATTTGTTCATTATTGGTGGAGGACTTGAAGAAGAACAAAAAAAAGGCCCATTCTTATTTGTTTACCCAGAGAAAACAACAAAAAGGACATGGCGCCAAAGGGTGATGGCAACCGTGACAGTAAGAGGGTGATGAACAAAGGCGCTTGGACCGTCGAAGAGGACAGAATGCTGTCTGAATTCATCGAGGTCCACGGCGCCAAGAAGTGGAAGACAGTCGCAGTTAAATCGGGTAATGGTCGCCTCAGGACTCGGCATCCCCATGTGTGTCATAATTTCCATGGGATTTTGATTATCTCTAAGGACACAAAGCCTGTACTATGTTAAACTTAGGGAAGTATCAAAAGGGTATTGTAATAACTTCACTTTCGGGTGGTGCTCGGATCCGTGCTACGAAGAGCACTGCTGGACGTCCTTCTTTTGTGCTGTGAAGATCTCTTGCGCTGTTCGTCTGAAAGTCGCGTGATGTTTTCAGGATTGAATAGGTGCGGGAAGAGTTGCAGGCTGAGATGGTTGAATTACTTGCGCCCGAACATCAAACGAGGCAACATTTCAGATCAGGAAGAGGACTTGATAGTCAGGTTACACAAACTCTTGGGGAACAGGTCGGTATTCATCCCGTGGACTTGCAAGGCGAGTGCGGTTCACATAACTAGTCGGTCGGTGGACAGGCTCTCATATATGCCCGTTCAGGTGGTCTCTTATTGCAGGCAGGCTCCCGGGTCGAACCGATAACGAGATCAAGAACTACTGGAACTCCCATTTGTGCAAGAAGATGGAGATGATTTGGAAGGAGCACAGAGTGAAACCATCTCCCGACGCTACCGAGGAACTGAATGCTACAGCCCACGAGCCTCAGGAGATAGTTGCTCCAACGTCCGAGAACAACACAAAGTTGTCGGGGAACTCAGACTTAGCTTTCGATTTAGAAGCGAGCGACACATTCGATTTCTCGATCGAGGGAGCAAGTGGAATGGAGTGGATCGATAGGTTCCTCGAATTCGGGGACGAGGCATGGATGAAGGGGATCTGAACTCTCCCTCCGATGAACTGTAATTATAGTTTTTATCATAAATGGTTGACCGATTACAATATGTTAACTGAGATGGGTATGATTTTGACCTTTTGGGCTGAAATTTTGGGCTTGGGCCGAACTGGGCCCATTTCAGCTTTTGCTAAAAAGTTTGAGAAGCAGACGGTCCTGCTTGGCTCGCGCCGCGACCCCCTGCCATTAGTCCCATTAACGCGATAGCGTATGACTGATGAATGGCCGGTCATACCTTATAATGTATAAGACTGTCTTCCTCCCGATGGCTCTGCGGACAACAACACCGACTAACCAATTGCTTGAATGCATCAATGATTAGCCAAATGTTTACAGGGAAGAATGTCGTTGAACAGGATGCGCGGCATGCCACTTAGAAACAGCCAAGGGAACAATTCCAGATTGCACGTTGAGTGCACACGCGTCTAACGAGCTGTTCCTTGGGGATCACAGAAGCTCCTTTGCTAGTCTGATTGGTTTATCACCTGATAGCGACGAATCCTCGTGGGTTATGGCAAAAAGGTGTTGATTGGGCTCATCCTCTTCGTATTCCCCGGATGTAAACGACCCTCAGAACCTGACATATCACCTGCACAGGCAGATTTGCGAAAACCATTTGGAAACAGATGACAGACGGAAAAGGCAAAGATACTCAAAACTCCTGGGATACATTGCTTATCAGAACATGACATGAACTAATCACATCACGACATCAATTACAAGCACAGACAGTGGGTGTTTGGAGACAATGCAAGATCTTGAGATTTCTAGAACAGAACATTCCATTGTAAATCGAATCAACTGGCAGATGCTGAACTGCCGGGAGCTGTATGTTTTGCGGTAGTAGACAGTTAAAGAAAGCGGCTTCACAAAAAAAGGTAACAGCGAGAACTCCCTTTTAGTAACTTAAACGCAGAGAAGAAAATGAATAGGATGATCGCCGATCGACAATAACAGCAGGCATTTCAAGGGCATACTCGTCGTGCATAAGGTATGCTGAGTTCTACCTTACCTATTCTTGCCAGCCTATTTACCCATCCGGGGATCTGACTTTCCGGATAGCTGCACGCAGACATCTTCTGTGAAACGGTTACAGTTCTCCGCTATCAAATGGTAACTATCCCTGTGGTACTTTTCCGATAATTGCTCCAAGAATGAATGGAATTCTGAACCGGGGCATGTTGAAGGAGCCTATGACTTATGAGAACGGACCTCCTGAACCCAAACCCGGGACAACTTCTCGGCTCCACTTCAAATACTCCGCTGGAAGGATAGTCATGAGCTCTGAAACCATACTCAAACCCATAGACTGCATCCGGTACCACACAAGCATCAACACAATAACCAACCGACTACAGTAATAGAAGCCGATGAATCCAGCTGGTGTTCACCTTCGATGCCGGAATGAAAAATCCCGAGTCCGATCCAGTAGAGGTAGTCATTCAAAGGAGCGAGGTCATACACATTGAGGTATAACGATAGCAGCCGCGTTCCTAAACGCCCCAGAAAAAAGCTCGTAAAGTCCGTACACGCGGCCGGATTGAAATGCCTGAAGAGGAAGAATCCAATCGGGTATGCATTTTCTTACTGGTGGGTTGGTGGGTCGGGAAAGCAAACAGCATGGGACGGTTCAAAGGCGCGATCTTTTTGAGGAATTCCTTTGTCCGGCTTTTTGGTGGTTTGTTGGGAGGCGGTAGTTTTGAAAATTCGCAGAGTCCGATGATTTGGATTCGAGCAGACAGGAAAGTAGGATTTGGACATAAACCTAAATCATTGTCTCATCATTTACTAATTCCAAATAATTAATAATTAAGGTTTGGACAATACTTCTTCAACCACATCAAAAAGGGTCGATCGGCGGAATCCTAATATGTCTAAATCTCTCGTGTATATAAATACAACCCCATCTTTGCTTTGCTTTTGCCCTGCAAACAAACTCGACGCCCACCAGTAATGTCGTCTTGCCCCGCGTACGATGTCTCCGAGACGCTCCGGCTCATCGAGCAACACCTCCTCGGCGAGTATCCCCCCGCCTCGTTCTGTGAACTCCTCGTCAACACCCCCGACTTCTCCTTTGAGGCGAAACCAGGCCCTGGGATGGCCGATATGAATGAACATGGGGATTATGATGACCAACCTAGTCCTGAACATAATTTAAAGGACGGCCTTAACTGTAAGAGGCGCAAATCGGGTTGTCCTGTGATCTCGGTTCCCGACAACAAGGCTGAGGCCGACTGCAACGACCGTCGGAGGCAATATAGAGGGGTGAGGATGAGGCGGTTGGGGAAGTTCACGGCGGAGATCCGGGACCCGAAGAGGAAACGGGCGCGGTTGTGGCTCGGGACCTACGACACGGCCATGGAAGCCGCCAGGGCCTACGACAGGGCCGCATTCGAGTTGCGCGGGTCCAAGGCCATCTTGAATTTCCCGAATGAGGTCGGGAAGCACGACACGCTGAGCAAGATGTAGAGAACACGGTGGGAAACAGCGATGATCACCACACAAAGATAAATAATCAACCTCCCCCAGTTAAGTTGGCAATCTACATGGTTGTCGGAGCACAACGCGGAGGCGGGAGACATTCAGTGTTCGGGCCCAGCACCACCGGGTCGCGTCCGCCAACTCGACTGACGGGTCGTTTTATCCATCTTCTTCTTTTTCATGCTATACAAACATAACAATAACAACATATTATCCCACGTCCGGAATCGAAAGGCTACGATTGTTTTGAAACAAATCGACATTAGGCAAATCAATCTATGCGTAGGCGCAACATACGGGGGTGTGTGTGTGTTATGGTATTCCTACTAACTTCAAATGTCGGCCGGTGCCGGACCGTGACCTTAACCGGTTCGACGCGATCATGTCTGCTTACCGTAATATGATTTACTAAGTGCTAAGAAATATGGTGATATTTCTCTCTTGGTGGTGAGTTCATTGGAAACAAAACATAAGCAGCTAACAAGTGTAATGAACAATGAAAACCATGCACGTGCTGATGTCGATATTCCAAGCCGCCAAAAAGCACCAACCTATGACCGATCGCAGTTTGATTCAAGAAAAGTATTTTACACGATTAAAAAGAAAAAAACAGCCCATGAGTCAAATAGTTTGACCCCCCCAAGGTTATTCAGTCAAGGATTCAAGATTGGAAACCCCACGACTTCGTCTCTGACTACAATTATCCTTTGAGAAAACCCAATTTCCTTTCTGCACTTCTTCTTGCATTGTCATCCGGTTTGTCCGTCTCCCCACCCAATCCAGTTCAGTTCCGTACGCCAACCCAACTCTTATGCCAATCTGTCGAGACCTGTGGGGTTTGACGTTTCCTCGGTCTGCCTCAAGCTCGCCAAACTTTCGTCCTCCTCCTCATCTCCTCTCAGACACCAACAACAACCTCTTTAAACACAGTCACCTTCCTTTTCCCCTTCTTACCACGATGCAAGTGTGGATTTTTTTCCGGTTCACCTTCGTGACATCGCGATCGATGATTCGGCCGGTCGTTTCTTTAATCTGCAGGGGAGGATTTTCGAGTGAACGACCTCATGGAGCTTCAACAACCAAAGAAACATCAAACCCTACATTTCTTTGTCCATTTCTCGCGACACGTCCCACTCATCCCCATGGAAAAATTTATGGACATACATGTCTAGGACAAATGTATTCATTCATTCGCTCGCTCGCTCTTTCCTTCCATTTTTTTTTCAAGGCTGCGAGAGCGACCAACATTTCCAAATCCACATTTTTCTCCGGAATTAGATGCGCCAAACACTCACGGCATTTTTTGATTGTTAACATTAGGATCGATGAAAACACACACACACACACAAAAAAAACAGAGAAAAAGAAGAGATCATATACATGATCGAGTCATCAGTGTGAACTTGAAGAAATAAAAATTCTATGTTATTACAAGCGATCTCTCCGGGTGTAAGAAATATAACAGCACAATATTTTATGTAAAAAAAAAATCGATTTTTGGTCACATTTTTTCAAACAAACTATAACAAAACTCAGTCAAACCCTCCTCCAAATGCACATACGTACACACATACATGCATGTGCTTGGGAGAGGAGAGAACCTTCACGGAAACTCCCTAAAGAAATAAATGTGCTTTATAAAAACACGTTCTTCCCACCCTTTCATTCGCATTATTCACAGACACCCCCCATTTTGTCTTTCTGGTTTGTTGCCTAACAATATCAGTGAAAAGCAAAAAAAAAAAAAAAATGTACCCACAGTCGTCTTCTTCCAATGACTTCCAAGGTTGTGATTCCCAACTGTTTCTAGATTCTGTATGCGGATACTTGTTCCACGACGATTCTCAGAGTCTCTTTCTCGATGATGGGATGGCCCCGTGTTTTGGCACGAGCACCGGCGCAATGTCGCCGTTGATGATGCCGGGGGAATTGCCTGATGACCACCACGGCCGACGCCATGGTTACATCCTCATGGAGGGGCCGGAGGACCTGCGGGAACGGGTGGTCCTCGGAGACGGGGTGCAAGAAGGGACGACCGAGGGCATCATTGATGCCCACAAGGCAACCGGGTGGAGGCGTTACAGGGGAGTGAGGAGGCGGCCCTGGGGGAAGTTCGCGGCGGAGATACGGGACAAGGAGAGGAACGGGGCGCGGGTGTGGCTAGGGACTTACGAGACGGCTGAGGATGCGGCCCTGGCTTACGACCGGGCTGCCTACAAGATGAGGGGCTCAAGGGCGTTGCTTAACTTCCCTCTGAGGATAAACTCGGGGGAGCCGGAGCCGGTCAGGGTGACGGCGAGGCGGTCGTCGCCAGAGGCCTCCTCGTGTTCTTCGTCGTCCTTGGACACGAGCAAGAGGCAAAGAAGAGGGGTTCGGGCGGGGTCGAACGACATGGTCTGAGCATCACGGGGGTGTTTTGCTTGTTCGTCCTTGCGAACAATTTGTATCAAAGTGTTCGATTCAATTGATGTCAATGCACACAAGGCTCTCATATATGCCCGTTCAGGTGTCTCTTATTGCAGGCAGGCTCCGGCGTCGAACCGATAACCGAGATCAAGAACTACTGGAAACTCCCATTTGTGCAGAAGATGGAGAATGATCCAAGAGGAGCTCAAATCTAAACCATCTCCGACACATCGAGGAACGGAACGTTGCCGCCAAGAGCCTCAGGAAGTAGTTGCTCCGATGTCCGAGAACAACACCGAGTTGTCGGGGAACTCGGACTTAGCTTTCGATTTTGTAGCGAGCGACGCGTTCGACTTCCGATTGAGAGGACTCACGGGATGGAGTGGATCGATAGGTTCCTCGAATTCGGGAGAGGCATGGATGAACGGGATCTGAACCCCCCCCCCC